>JAENPR010000039.1:1800000-2161103 GCA_018135685.1 Themeda triandra
TGGTCATTTGGACGCGCGGGAACCGACCATCTACACATATAAAAGCCCTTCTCTCTTTCATTTCACATATTCACTTTTCATTCTTCATTCTCATTCCTCCCTCTCCACTTCCACAAGTTTACACTAGAGGAAGAGTAGAGCCATTAGACCTAGCTTCTAGCTAGAATAGAAGTAGGGGAGTGAGAGAGGTCAAGAGTGGAGTAACTCTTTTCGAGTACTCACGGAGGCTAGTCTTCCACGGGGTGGAGTGCCGGATTTGTCGGCTCCCTCCTCACTTGTACCTCAGCGACTTCTTACGCTTGAAGTAAGAGGTTCGTGTTTATCTATTTGTACGTTTTCTTGCAAAGTTATCTTTGTCGTTATTCGCTTGCGGGTTCGTCGACCGTCCTTGTGACGGTAGTTCTAGTAGAGGACTCCTGATAGAGACGGATGTTCCTGGCCGACGCTAGAACTGTAACGTTAGCGTAGACATGGTGTCTAAGCTGATAGTTACCTTCATTTGCCTCGTACTCCACGGTTGAGGGGTAGGCGGCAGGTGGTGACAGCCCTGCCCATCCCTTGTAATCCCCTACGTCCGGGTACGGCGTAGAGCTACAGGCCGGCATCACTTGGCAGACCAGGTGCGATCCGGTGCCCGAAGCAAGTGAATAGCGGTTGAGTTATCTTTCTCTAAGGATTCGTCCTATAGAAAACCTCACTTCCCCAGTTATCTACTCTCTCCTCTGGGCAACCTAGCTAAGACCTAAACCTGACCATACCGTTCTTCGTGAAGTTTACGATACCCTGTTCATCACCGGGTGAAGTGCTACAACGGTCTTTCCGTGCGCTTACGGAATTTACTGCTTTCGCTAAGAAATACCAACAGTCATGCTCCTCGGTTATGGAGACTTGATCCTTGCACCACCATCGTAGTTCTCAAGTGAAACATGAAAGAATTGGATCTTGGTGGACTCTTGGTTTCAGAAGGAAGCAGCTGAAAGATAATGTCAAGTGTGATGTTTATTATGATTGCAGAAAGTAGAACAGGTGCTAATATAGCTTTAATTAGTAGGTTGTTTATAATCTGTTTTAAAATATTAAAAGTAGGGTTTCAAGAATAGTAATGCTTTTTTCGCAAAACTCCTCTTTTCTAGCTCAACTACTCAAAAGCCAGCATATCCTTGAGAGTCTTTTCTTTTTAGTCGGGTAAGTCTTGCGGAGTACCTTGAATGTACTCAGAGTTTGTTCTACCCCTGTTGCAGGTGCTGACAGTTGCTTCTAACCATGTTGTGTCGCTGGGCTCGACGTTATGTGGTCGTCTATCAGGACTTAGGTGTCCTACCTAAGTTGTCTTCTGTAGCTCTACTCTACTTCCGCATTTAAGTAAGTTGTAAAAATTTAACTTATTTATTATTTGAAAAAGTAATGTTATAATTCTTTCGCACTCTGATAAATATTTTATAACAAATGTTGTAGTGTTGTAGTTACTCCTTTGTTGATCCCGGGTATGAGTGTAAAATGTGGTTTAATCGGTGTTCGTTCAGGGCATCGACAGGGCTTCATAAGTTGTGTGGAACACATGTATAGTAATCTGAGGTCTATTAAGATGAGGATTAATGCATGTGGGCCATATTACTTAGGAGGTTCTGCCACAGCTTTTCATTATTGTGATAGAAGCATTCGCGCAACTGGTTGCCTCGGTTGCCGAGGCACGGCTGCTCAGGCCCACAGGAGCCACGCCCATCCGGCACCACTGCAGCATCTACACCAATGACGTGATCCTCTTCATGCACCCGAGCGTGGGCAAGGCGAATGCGATAAAGACAATCCTGCAGATCTTTGGCGATGCCTCCGGTCTAAGGACCAATCTAGCGAAATGCTCCATCACGTCGATCCACGTTCCAGAGGACAACACGCAGCAGCTTCAGGGCATCCTAGGGTGCCAGGTGGCTGACTTCCCCATCACTTAGCTTGGCCTACCTCTGAGCGTGAAGAAGGTGCCCAAGGCCAGGATACAGTCCGCGGTGGACGCGATCGCTAGACGCATGCCGGCTTGTCACGGTTGAAAGTCCCTAGTTTAGTTTTTGGTAATTGATGAAACCATAGACTAACCTTGTTTATCTAAGTGGTTGATTAGAGAAAGGTTATCCACATGATAAGCTTATTGAATATGAAGCATGACACTTGTCATGTGACCAAAAGATGAAGATCGAGACAAGACTTGGCTCCATGGATCGGTGTTGAAGGTGAAGGGCTAGTCGAGGCTTCGTAGCGAAGGACCATGCGATGGTGAAGCTAGGGCAAGACTAGGCGCCGATGGACCGATGCACGGTGAAAAGCAAGTGAAGTCAAGATCGATGGATCGAGACGGTCACGTGGTGGTGTGAAGCGTTCATATCATTTGGAAGAACAAAATGGGCTCAAGGCAAAGGTATAACCGTTAGGGCCATTTTGTTTTGCACTCAAGACACCATAGAGGGTGTGAGTGGTTTAGGATCGATAGCCGCACTATTAAGAGGGGAAGTCTTATCGGCTAATCGATGCATGGGTGCCACTAGGGGTTTTCGTGAAGTGCATTGCATGTAGACCTAGTGACCTAAACCATTGCCTTGTGTTTCTCGAGAGAATTGCTAACCCTTGTGCTCAAGAGTGATCGACAAGTGGTGGTTAGTACCCTAAGGCAAGTGGTTCGACATGGATCGATGACGATGTGACGAAACGACGAAGTCTCTCTCTGCCAGAAGGCACCGAACGCGCGAGGCTTTGGCACCGGACACGCCTGTTAGGCGTCGAACGCGACGTAGAGAGGGCAGCAGATGGCCGAGGCCGTCGGACGCGTGGACCGGACGCGTCCGGCGTGCTCAGGGTCGGTTCGAACACGGCGTGCAGTGGGCCGGCTGGCAGCTGGGCTGGACGCTCGACCCGCGGCATCCAGCGTGCACCGGATGCAACGTAGGGAGGTCCACGGCCTAGGCCGTGCTCAGGACGCGATGCCGGACGCGCCAGGTTGAAGGCGCCGGACGCCGGGCTGGCCGAACGGCAGAAGGCGCTGAACGCATCCGGCGCTGGACAGTGGACGCGTCCGACGTGTGTTGAAGCCTGCTGAAGTTTGAACTCGAGCGCCAACGGTCGGCTGTCAGTGAAGGCCGGACGCGTCCGGCGCTGAGGAACTGACGCGTCCGGTGCGTGCAAAGTGAGCCCCCGAGGGGGTAACGGTTGGATTTTTGAGTTGGCCTATAAATAGTGGGTGGCCGAGGCATGGCTCTCTCTCTCGACTCCCCAACTCATTCATTCAATCTTTTGAGGAGAAAAACTCCTCTCACTCCTCTCATGCTTGGTTGATAATCTTGTGAGAGTGAGTGATCCCATAGTGCATTTGCATTTGCTTGAGGCATCTAGTGGCACTTGTGGGTGGTTTCGCCGGTGGATTTCTTGTTACACTTGGAGAGTCCCGCTCCTAGCCAGCTTGGAGTTTGTTGGAGGCGTTGGCAAGAGAAGGTGATTGTTCTTGGCCACCTCCGGTTGATTTGTGAGAGGTTCTTGTGCTTTCCTCGGAGGGACGCCAAAAGCAACTCTAGTGGATTGCGCGTGTCATTGAGTACTTCGCTTGAGAGTGGTGCCTTGTGGTTTCCTTGCGGGGAAGTGCCTTGCGGGGCAAGTGGCTTGAGGGTCACACCAAAGGACCATCTAGGTGTTGGTCGACACAACCGGTGACAAGCTTGTCGGTGCACAAGTGAACACCGGGTGAACAAAAATAATTGTGTCATCCTTTTGTTCCCGGTGATTGGTCGTCATCAATTGTGTGTTGCTGATTGTGATTGATTGTTCATCTTCTTGGTGATTGGCAACCTCGTCCCGACACGGTATAACCTTCCATTCTCCTCTCGTGCATTTACTTTACTAGAATTGCTTGTGGTTCACCGAGAGCCTTAATTGTGTAGCGCTATCTTGGTTGGTAAAGTATAATTGCTAGAATTGTGTAGCACTAGTCATTCTTGCTAGAATTGTGGTTCGTCGAGAGCCTTACTTGTGTAGCACTATCTCGGCTTGTGGTTGATTGTGTGCTAAGTGATCAAAATACTAGAATTGTTGGATAGGAGGCTTGCAACACCTTGTAGGCTAAGCAAAACTTGCTTTCCGCCATTTGTCTTACTAACGAAGTTTGCTTAGCAAGTTTGTAGAAATTTTTATAGGCTATTCACCCCCTCTAGCCATCTAGGACCTTACAAGTGGTATCGGAGCCGAGGTCACCGTTTAGTTCAAGGCTTAACATCCTACGGTGTAAAAGATGGCTCAAATTGTGTTTAACCATGTTGGGGGCAAGCCACCGCACTTTGATGGAGTTAGTTCTTTTGATCATTGGAAGAGGAAGATGATCATGTATCTTGGTTCAATTCATGAAAGAGTTTTGCAAGTTACTTTGTATGATTATGCTATCCTTGATGCCGATCACCTCACCGATTTGGATAGAGCCAGTATAACATGCAATAGAATGGCTCTCAACACAATTTACAATGGAATTGATACAAAAGTGTTTGAGGGAATCAAAGATTTGGAATTGGCCAGTGAAGTGTGGACAAGGTTGAGTGAAACATATGAGGGCACAAAAGTTGTGAAGAGTGCCAAGCTCTATGGGCTCAAAAGTGAGTTTGAGAACTTTAAAAGAAAGTTGATGAAACAATCATTGAAATGTTTCATCACTTGCAAGTGATTGTGAATGATCTCAAGAGTTTGGGGCACAAGACACAAGATGAAGACTTTTGCCACAAGTTCTTGTTGAGTTTGCCAAAAAGTTTCAAGATGTTGATCATGATGCTACAAAGAGATGGACTTGAATCAAAGAAGCCCAATGACTTACTTGGTGAAGTCTTGACATATGACAAATATGATCAAGATGTTGATGAGAAGGAGAAGGTGGAAGAAGAAAATAAGAAGACCGTGGCATTCCAAGCCACCTCCTCCAAGGGCAAAGCACCAATCTTTGAAGAAGAAGAAAACAATGATGAAGATGGTGACTTTGAAATTGATGATGAGGCTCTTGCTCTTGTGGTGAAGAAGATGGGTCACATGTTCATCAAGAGAAGAGGTTTCATGAGAAGAAATGACAACTTCAAGAACAAGGAGCAACAAAGAAAGTGCTTCAATTGTGATAGCATCGAGCATCTACAAGCTGATTGCCCATATGACAAGAAGAAGAAGAACAAGAAGGGCAAGTTTGAGAACAAGAAGCATAAAGCCAAGATGACATTCAAGAAGGGCAAGAATGGTGCTTATGTGGTCACTTGGATGAGTGACAATGATGATGATGAAGATGAAGATTCATCCAACATGGCCCTTGCTTGAATCGCCATCAACAAGAAGCCTTCACTATTCTCTTCATCACCTTCATGCTTCATGGCAAAAGAATCTAAGGTAATATATGATGATAGTGAGATGGAATATGCTCACAATAGTGATAATGATGATGATGATTATGAATCTTCTAAGGAACAACTACATGACTTGATGCAACAAACTAGAGATATAGCTATTGCCAAGGACAAGGAGTGTAAGAAGCTTTCTATGAAAGTAGCAATACTTGAGAAAGTTCTTAGTGAGCTTAAAACCACTCGCATAGAGTCTAGTGGAAGACCATGACAAACTTGGTGATGCTCATTCCATGCTTGAAAAGGCTCACTCATTGCTTCTTGAGCAACAAGCAAAGAATAAGGTTATTGCATTGTGTGATATAGGTGTTACTTGTGACATCATTGATGATTCATTTTATCAACCCATCATCATATCAAATGCTAATCCTTCTTGTAGCTCTTCATCCACCACCACCGACTCTACCTTCACTACTAGTGATGGTTTCACTTGTGATGCCTCACTAATGGTTGATAATGAGACCCTCAAGAAAGAGGTGGATGAGCTCACTCACGCTCTAGGCAAGGCTTGTGGTGGTGAGGCACGCTTGCTAAAGTGCTTGGGTAGCCAATGGTTCTCTCTTAACAAGGAGGGATTAGGCTATACCCCCAAGAAGGGAAAGTCAGCCTTTGCAACTCCAAAGCCTAGCTTTGTGAAGAGCAATGGTCGGTTTTGCTATAGATGCAAGCAAGTTGGGCACTTAGAGCAAAATTGCAACAAGAAGCAACAAAACAAGAAGCTTGTTAATGCTATATCTTTTGATTCTTGTTATATGCTTACCAAGGGTGTGAAAGATGTGCAAGCTAAGTTTGTTGGTACACCCATTGTTGGCCCAAAGAAGAAGGATATTTGGGTACCAAAGAGCTTAGTCACTAACCTACAAGGACCCAAGCAAAAATGGGTACCTAAGCTTCATTGATTTGCTTGTAGGTGAATTATAAAGCCGGAGGAAGGCATTGGATCATTGATAGTGGGTGTTCTCAACACATGACTGGCACATCAAGAATGTTTGATTCAATTGAAGATAATGATAGTGGCATTGACTCAATCATATTTGGCAATAACAAGAAAGGCAAGGTTGTTGGCTTGGGTAAGATTGCAATATCAAATGACATGAGCATTTCAAATGTGTTGCTAGTTGAGAGCTTAGATTTCAATCTTCTATCCGTGGCACAAATTTGTGATCTTGGTTATAAGTGCACCTTTGGAGCAAATGATGTTGAGGTAGTTAGTCTTGATGGTTCTAATTTGGTATTCAAAAGCTTTAGATATGAGAACCTCTATCTTGTTGACTTCAACACTAGTGAAGCATCCTTGACTACATGTTTGATCTCCAAATCAAGTTTGGGATGACTTTGGCATAGAAGGCTTGGACATGTTGGCATGAGACAATTGAAGAAGCTTACAACTCACAATCTAGTTGATGGTTTGAAAGATGTTAAATTTGAGAAGAACAAGCTTTGTAGTGCATGTCAAGCCGGGAAGCAAGTTGGAAGCTCACATCCAAAGAAGAGTATAATGAGCACATGCAAGGCATTTGAGTTGTTGCACATGGATCTATTTGGCCCAACTACATACACAAGCATTGGTGGCAACAAGTATGGATTTGTCGTAGTGGATGACTTCACAAGATTTACATGGGTATTTTTTCTTATTGACAAGAGTGAAGTGCATGACACCTTCAAGACCTTTCTCACTAGAGTTCACAATGAGTTTGATATGAGAATCAAGAAAGTGAGAAGTGACAATAGGAGTGAGTTCAAGAATACAAGAATGGAAGAATTGTGTGATCACTATGGCATTGGTCATCAATTCTCGGCCAAATACACTCCACAATCAAATGGCCTAGTTGAGAGGAAGAACAGAACATTGCTTGATATGGCTAGATCAATGCTTCATGAGTACAATGTTAGTCAATCATTTTGGGATAAAGCAATCAACACGGCATGCTTTTACACCAATAGGCTCTATTGTCATACTTTTTTAGAGAAGACCCCATATGAGATACTTCATGGAAGAAAGCCCAATATTGCTTACTTTAGAGTGTTTGGTTGCAAATGCTACATCTTGAAGAAGGGCACTAGATTGGGGAAGTTTGACAAGAGATGTGATGAGGGGTTCCTACTTGGTTATTCAACTACAAGCAAAGCTTATAGAGTTTGGAACAACTCAAGTGGCGCTCTAGAAGAAGTTCATGATGTGCAATTTGATGAAACCAATGGGTCACAAGATGAAGAAGAGAATCTAGATGATGTTGGTGGAACTCAATTGGTTGAAGCTATGAAGAACATGGACATTGGGGACATTAGAAAAAGGCAAGTGATTGATGTGCAAGATGATGATAAAGATCAAGTGCTTAATTCACCATTGAAGCAAGCTAGCAATTCTCAAGTGCAAGATCATGGTGCTAGTTCATCCAATGAAGATAAATCAGGTGATCAACCAAGTTCAAGCAATCAAGTGCAAGTGCTCCAACCACAACATGTTGCAAGAGATCACCCGATTGATAGTGTTATTGGTGATATTAGAAGTGGTGTGCAAACAAGATCAAGATTGGCTATGTTTTGTGAGCATGCATCATTTGTGTCATCTATAGATCCAAAAAAAGTTGATGAAGCTTTGAAGGATGCCGATTGGATCATGGCCATGCAAGATGAACTCAACAATTTCACTAGAAATGATGTTTGGGAGTTAGTAGAAAGGCCAAATGACTACAATGTGATTGGAACCAGATGGGTATTCAAAAACAAGCAAGATCAAGATGGCATTGTAGTGAGAAACAAAGCAAGACTAGTTGCTCAAGGCTACACTCAAGTAGAAGGTCTTGACTATGATGAGACATATGCTCCCGTGGCAAGATTGGAGGCAATAAGGATTCTATTGGCTTATGCATGTGCCCATAATATCAAGCTTTATCAAATGGATGTCAAAAGTGCATTTCTCAATGGGATCATCAATGAGCTAGTATATGTTGAGCAACCTCCCGGATTTGAGGATGAAAAGAAGCCCAACCATGTGTACAAGTTAAAGAAGGCACTATATGGCTTGAAGCAAGCACCTAGAGCATGGTATGAGAGATTGAAGAACTTCCTTCTCTCTAAGGGATTCAAAATGGGCAAGGTTGATACTACTCTATTCACCAAGAAGATTGGTAATGACCTATTCATAGTGCAAATATATGTTGATGATATCATATTTGGGTCAACTGATCAAGCTTATTGTGAAGAATTTGATGAAATGATGGCCAAAGAGTTTGAAATGTCCATGATTGGTGAACTTAGCTATTTCCTTGGTCTTCAAGTCAAGCAATTGAAGAATGGGACATTTCTGCTATTCCTGTGATTCATAGTGATGCGGTTGTCACCGCTAGATCCGAAGGAATGCAAGGGTCCATGTGGTACAAGCATATGAGGAGGTTGGGATAAACACGAGCGAGAAAGAAGGTAGAGCCCAATGGTCATGGCGAGGCGACTCGCGTCCATGATCTTAACCTCAATGAGTTGGCTTTCATCGGTCCACAGAGGTTATCCCCTAATTCGTATCTCACTAGACTAGGTCATAGAGGACTCGAGCTGTGTGGGCAAGAACCACGAGTCCACAATGACCATGTCCTAGGGACGAGAATAGGAGCTAACGCCTCTAGATCGGTGGAGACAATCAACAACTAAAAAGCAAGGGATCGAGTTACAGTCGGCGTCGCAGCCACGACGGGATGAACCCACGACCAAAACGCTCGACGAAGAACGATCCCTCGACCGGCTCGAAGGCACGGTCCTCAGACAACTCCAAACAACTCACAAGAACCAAAGACACAACACAAGAAATGGAGTGGCACATATCCCTAGCGACAAGAGATAGAGATAGATAAATAGAGATGTCACATGACAAGACAGGAGCAAGGTATATAGAATAGTAAAGAAAGGATGTCGTCGACATTGAGAACAGCGTTTTCTAGGACAAGGATGGCATGGGGCGGCGGCAGCTTGTCCCGGGAAGCTGTAGCTTGCCTCTGGCCAACTGTGACCAGCTACTACCTACTGTGGCTAGCTATGGCTTGCGATGGCTGGCTGTGGCTGGCTGCAAGTGGCTATGGTTGGCCAGTGGCTGGCTATGGCTGGCCGGGCATGGCAACGATTGACCAGAAGGTGGCCTGGCCATCAATCTCTGTTCTAGTGGCGACTTGATAAGCGTAGGCATGTGAGAAGGCATGGCGCAAGCACGGATAGGCACGGATAGATGGTTAAGTGCAAGAGGGATAAAAGCTAGAGTGGACAATGCACCCATGCATTGGTCGATGTTGTAGAGCTCGATTTTAGAAAAATTATGAAACTTGTTTCATAATTTTTCAAGCGAGGATGAATATTCTATGAATTTCCAAAGTTTAAATGATATTCTAAAAAGAAAAGGGATGGGATATACCTTGAGCTGACACGTGGCGCACTATGATTGGATAAGGCAGTTGCAGTGAATGACAAGTGGGTCCGGTCAACAGTCAAGGTTGACTAGTCAATGGTCAACGTTGACCATGTCCGGACTGGGCTCAGTTGGGCCGGATCAGGGTCGGGTTGGGCCGGCCCAGCCTTGACACGTGGCAGACTTGTGGCGCACCCACATGGCGGATTGGGCTTGAAACGGGCTAGGTTCATAGGCCATGCGCGTGGGCGTGGTCCACGCGGTGCGGTTCATGGTGGTCCAGAGAGGGCCGGTCCATAGACCAACTCTCTAGGTCCACAGTGGACCGCGTGCATGCCTTCCCTTCTTCCTCTAATTCATGTGAACCAGGCGTATGGCTGCTTCTCCTCTTCTCTTCTTTGTCCTTTGGTCCACCCACGGCGGCATTTACGCCGGCGGCAAGTCCGTGCGCTCTCGCACTGTGGGGCTTGACGGGGCCACGGCCTGGTTCTAGGGCATCGTGGAGCTGTGACAAGCATGCCGGTGCGCTCAAGGAGGAGGTTTGGCGTTCCCGGCGGCCGACATTAGTGACGCGGTTGCGCGGGACAGCTCGGCTGTGGTGTCAAAGCGGCAACGATGCGCCAGCGAGGCTACGGGGTAGATCTACGGCTCCGCGGGGCACAGAGAGGGCACCGAGGGGCTAAAGGCATCCTATTGAGGCGCCAGGCGGCTGGTGGCTCAGTAGCGACGGCGAACGGCGGCGAGCGTGCGGCTGTGGCCCAAATTGGGGACAACTACTGCCTCCTTCCTTCGATTGAGGCGCAGGCGAGTCAAAAGGGGCTCGTCCGTGGTGTCCACAAGGGCATGACGGAGCCCAGCCACGGTGAGGTACGCGGTGGCGCTCCGGCGTGTGCACGGCTTTGGTGGCTAGGGGGCTCGGTTGGGCCCTTCCCCTTCGTCAACTAGACAACTGGGTTCGCTAAGGCGAGGCAAAGCTCATCGGCCTATCCCCATGTAGTGAGGAGTCCGGAGCTGGCCAGAATGGCGATGGTGCGGCGGCAGCATGGGCAAAGACTCGCGTTCTGAGCTGATGAGGCTCAGCGAGGCTGTGTAGGTGTCCGTGAGGGCGTGCATGAGTGATTAGTGCCCCTGGGTGGCCAAAGGTGAGGCCTTCAAGCCTCTCAAGGAGGAGATCATGATGGTGGCATATTAGCGGCGTTCATGCTGGGCAGAGGGGATGTGGGAGCTCATCGAGGGCTCGCAGTTGTTGGATGGTGGCGTAGTGGCGAGGTGCAGCAGTGGTGAGGTGGTGCAGCGTGGGCAGAACCGGGACGGTGACGAAGACGATCGTCGTCTTCCTCGGCTCCGGCGGCACCGGCGTTCCAGCGGGGTCCGATTCTCCCCATCTTTCTTCTTCCTACTCCTTCCCACCTCCTTCTCCTTTCTCCTCTTTGTTAGGTAGGTGGATGGCGAGGGCACCGGTGGCGACGCAGCGCTGGGAAAAGGCTAGGGCTCCAGGCTCGCGGCCTTTTATAGGCGGGCGGTGCCCATGGAGCTCGTGAATGGTGGATGGAGGATGGGGGACGCGTGGAGGCAATCTAAGGGCTTGCGGCTAGGGTTCGGGCAAGGCGCAGGCTCACGAGCACGCTGGCGCCTCCAATTTGGAGCGACGACTGGTCAAGGTGGGATTCCGGTGGTGTCATGGCCATGGGGCCAAGCCTGTGACATCGGCCACGGTGCCATTTCAAAAAGGAGTGGGATGGTGCGGCCGGATCGTGGACGTGGTGGTCATCCGGGGGCACATGGGGTAGTGGCTCGGGATGGACGGTCGAGAGCAGTGCAGTGGCCTAGGATTCCTCACCGGACACGAGCTCTGCTACTGCTGTTCTGCTTTTGCCAAAAGCAGGGAAATGGCAAGGCAGGGAAGGGATTACGGGGTGGCCCCAGATGTCAGCGGCGCAGGAAGACAACTGTTGACGGTGGATATAGCATAGAAATTCACACTCAAAACACCATCAACATGCATCGGTTTCAAGGAAGAATAAGCATCATAAGCATATTTTATCAATAACTAGTTCCACTTGTACTCTTAGCTCTTGATTTCAGGAATACACAAAACAGAGCTCGGGAGGGCCCACATAGGGGGTCGGCCGACCCCCCTATGGTCCCACCTTGGCCTGAGCTTCGAGCATGATCCAAGCCAACACCCCTGGAGTCCATTTCAGCCCTCAAATCAAAGTGTGTTTTCATTCAACAGTGAAAGATCGTTGCACACGGATTCATGGATCCACATGTAAGCAAGCAACATGGCAAAGGGTGACCAAAAGATGGAGCCACTCCCTGTGACAGGTGGAGACAGCACCCAACTGACCTTGGCTGGGCCCACCTACCATAGGGGGGTTGGCCGACTCCCCCTTGGTGACCAGCCAAGGCGATTGGCCCCCCACCGACTCCTGCATGCCTCCCCTAAGCTGGCTTCATCAAAGCCATCCATCTAGGGCAGTTTTGAGGTCGGTGCATCCAATGGTGGGAAGGCAAGGAGCACGCGGATCGCTGATGTGGTGGTAGAGTAGCCCCTACTCCACCTTCCCTATAAAAGGAGGCTGCCATCACCCTTGAGAATCATCTCCTATCTCCTATCTTCAATCTTCATATTCCAATCTTCCTTGGAGATCAAGAGTAGTAGTAGTTAGTCTAGAGTGGGAGTTAGAGTCGAGTCGAGCGAAGCTCGGGGTCTCCGGAGTTGTCTTCTAGCGAGTCTGGTATAGCTCTTGTACCTTTTCTCTTTTGTAAGACTTTCCTTTTATTAATATATTATTCTTTCTTTACTTTGCTCAATATTTACTTAAGTATTTACTTAGCGCAAGTCTATAGTCATTATAGTCTTGTTGTGTGCTTGTCTTAGTAGTATAGTTGTCCTAGTTGAAGTGGTTTCCTGTACCAACTCCTTGTGTGTGCATCATCGTCCTATATTACATAGGAGCTTTAGCTATCTGCGCGTTAGCTAGAGTTGTAAGAGTAAGTGTGAGCGTGGTGCTCATACTTATTCTTATCTTTGATTACCGCTGGTTCGCACGGACAGTAGGGGGACACTGGTGGGAAGTGACAGGTCCTGCTCGGCATTAGGATTTCTCCTCACGTTCAAACTAGTTCTTAAAATGTAAGGCATCCATAAGCTAAATATTCACTTGAGTAGGGGTTCTGTCTCCTGCTCTCTCGTATATCCCTCACACACAAGTTGTAGGAGCCAGTCTAGTTACGTCGGCTATCTATTAGGATTAAGTCCACAGGAGTAACGTTAGATACATAGGAGTCCTATACTCACTCGTTGTCCTCCCACCTAGCTAACACTCTACCAGTTATCCTTAGATTAGATTCTTTACCTATCCTTCCTATCATTCACTTACCCCCCTTCTTCACTAGTTGATACTAGATTATAGTAGACATAAGGATCTCTCTTCCCTTTTATTAAATATTCCTAGCACTGCTTTCCCTTGGGATAAAATAAATAATGATACCTTGGAATACTCATCCTCGGTGAAGTGCTACATCGGTATATTCTGTGCGCTTGCGGAATAATCCAATAGGCATAAGAAGTACCCCCACAGGCACTTCTGGCGCCATTACCAATTTTGGGTAGCGACTTTAAGAATTGCCAACAAGCATTTCTGGCGCCATTGCTGGGGAAAGCATCAGCCTAGGAATTTTAATAAAAGTGAAACCGAAGTCTACTATCAATCTAGTTATCAATTAGTGTTAGGGGCTTACCTCTTACTTATCTTTTTTTGTTATCATGAAACTAGACAGTGCATGAGCGGTTTCCAATTATCGTCAAATTTTCTTAAAAATCCTGAGCAATTGTTGAGGAGAGCTAGACGTCATCAAGTTCCACCTCAGAGGTTCATCTCAAACCTAAATCCGTTCGAGGAAGGAGGCTCCACACCAATTATCAAGGAAGCTATGGCCCAAAAGACCATATCTGAGTACTCTGCGCCATCGGCTGACTATGTCGCCACGGGTCCGCAGCTTAATTTGGGGGATGTGACTTTTGAGCTCAAGCCTGCACTTATCAACATGATGCAATCCAATCTGTTATGTGGGAAGCCACATGAGGATGCCAATGGCCATCTCCAACACTTCCTGGAGCTGTGTGACACCTTCACCATCAAGAATGTCACCGCAGACGCCATCCATCTTCGCCTTTTCCCATTCTCTCTATTGGAGAAGGTGAAGCAATGGTTCTATGCCAACAAGAGTGAAGTCACCACCTGGGAGAAATGCGCCAATGCGTTTCTCAAGAAGTTCTTCCCGATGGGCAAAACCAGCGCCCTTCGTGGAAAAATTTCTAGCGTCCAACAGCAAGCTGATGAGACGATTCCCAAAGCATGGGAACGTCTCCAGGAGTACATTCGCGCCTCTCCTCATCATGGGATAGAGGAATGGCTCATTATTCAAGGTTTCTACCATGGCCTGACCAGTTTGGCTCGTAGTCACCTTGATGCTACCGCCGGAGGAGCATTCTTGCAACACAAGGACAAGGATGCCAAGGACTTCATAGAGAAGATGGTCACAAACCAAGGGTGGAATGAGGAATGCCTCTAGCCCAAGAAGAGAGGTGTCCACGCCCTCAATGAGGTGGACATGCTCTCTGCTAAAATGGACCTCTTGATGAGGAAGATGGAAGAAAGTTCCAAGAAGGAACAAGAGGCCATTCAGCCTTACGCCACCGCACGAGCCGTCAAAGCCGATCCATGGTGTGAGGTGTGTGGAGGAGATGATCATTCAGGAAACAATTATCCCAAAATGAAGGAGGAAGTGAGCTTCATCAACAACAACAACAATGGGTACTATCTCCAACAACAACAACAAGGATGGAATTCGCGCCCCTTCTACCAAAATCAAGGTAACGGTTATAGTAATAATTTTAATAATTCTTATGGTAACCAACCTTCCTTAAGAGATCTTGTCTTAGGCCAATCTAAAATAAATGATAGCATTAATAAGAAAATGATTACTAATGATAAGATCCTTGAAAATCTAAGTGAGAAAATGGATAGCTTTAATTCTGCTATGAAAAACCAATTGAGCTTTAACAAAATGCTAGAAACACAGTTAGCTCAATTATCATCAGATGTCCCTTCCTTCGAGCAAGGTAAGATCCTAGGGAAACCTGAGGATCCAATTGAAGGTGTTAAATTAGTAAACATGAGGTTTGGTAAGCCTCTGCCCCGAACACACTGGGGCTACCTTCTTGATTCACCATTCGTCGCCAAGAAGGACGATCCAGGCCTCCCAACCATCACCTACCATATTGGACCACAAGTTTTCAACAACGCCTTCTGCGACCTTGGATCGGGTGTCAACATCATGACCAAGGTAACCTATGATAATCTGCTAGGGGGACCTTTAGACCCCACATTTATTCGTTTGTAGTTGGCCGACCAAACAATCCGGTTCCCTGAGGGACTGGCAAGGAACATACTAATCAAGGTGAAAGATGACTACGTCCCTGCTGACTTCATCATATTGGACATGGGTGCCAATAATGAAGTCCCCATCATCCTGGGAAGGCCATTCCTCAACACGATTAACATCGTTATCTATGTGGGATCCGGCCAAATTCATCTTCAATTCCCAGGATGGAAGGTAAAGTGTCCATTCAATGGTTATAAAGCTAACATGTAGGTGAAGGACAACAAACCTTGCTACAACCCACACCGAAGGAACAACAAGAAAGGTGAGTCGGCCAAAAAGGCCGAAGTAAAGAAGGAAGAACCCGCTAAACCACAAGTCGAAATCAAGCAAGTATGGTGGGAGAAAAGGTGCAATCACGGTCCCTATCTCCTGGACCAACTGAAGCACCCAAGGAATGAACAAGACGGAAAACACAGAGCCCTTGCTGGTAAGGTAAATCAGTATTTATCTCATATTTATTTTCTACATTTTTCTGGCATTTCATTTTTAATTGCATTCTTAGTTTTAATTCTGCATATTTTTTTCGACAAAATACTTAGCCATAATAAATAAAACCTTGAGAACAACTTGCAATAAAATTTTGAGCTAGTGGATCTACTCAAGGTGGGGTCGGCCGACCCCACCACTGGGCCCACATCCACTCCTTTCACTATGGCTAGAAGCTCTGGTTCATGGTCAGCACTTGGATGCTTTTGGGGCTTTTAAGTGGGGGTCGGCCGACACCCATCTTGTCTCCTCTGTAGCCTACTGTCTCCCATTTACCACACATAGGAATCCCATGCATGTCACTCTAACCAAAGTCTAAAAAGTGACGGTCCCTTTGTTTATCACTTTAGGCATGAGATGCTCTCTTTGCTTTTGGGACCACACCACTAGCCAAAATCTGTAAAGTGGTCACATAGACATGCTTTAGTGTCCCCATGGTCCATGGGAGTCTCTTTAGCCATGTCTCCACTTTAGCCAATCATCTTTTCTCTTTCATAAAGCACTATGCAAGGGAATTTCTGAAAAGTACTTTACTTTTGGTCCACACCTAGCCTTTACTTTACTAGACACTTGATGACACAATGTTTATAGTGCTGGGAGGCCTAGGATGGGGGTCGGTCGACCCCCACTTTGGACAATCTCTAAAAAAGTTTTTATGCTCAAAGCAAGATTCCCTGTCTAAAGTTGAATTCAAATTTTGAAGTGCTTGGGGGGTCAGCCAACCCCTATTTTGGGGGTCCTCCACATGCCCTTCTCCCCCTATAAATACCCATGCATTGTGAGCTCAAACTTCACACCCAAACCAGCAAAATCATCTCGAGCTCATAATCTCTCTTCTTCTCTCCATTGTTGCAAGTTCTCTCTCAAGTTTAGTTTAGTAGTAGCCTTCCAAACAAAAACCCAAAAATATTTGTCCCTTCTCTCTTGCATAATAGTAGTAGTAGGGCTTGGTTTGTCTCACTTGTGCAGCTAGATGAAGAAGGCGATGAGGCGAGCTCCATGGACATTTCAGGGTCCATGGGGAGGCCTCCACGTCCACAGCGCACTCCTCGCCCATGGGGTAGGGAAAGACGCCACCAAAGGACGGCGATGGACAAACTCATCGACAACATGGGCACGATGCACATTGAACAAGAAGCGACGTTGCACTTGGCGCAACAAAATGCCCAACTTCTACAAGCAATACAAGATGAGGAAGCACAATGTTGGACCGGATGGTTCCAACACTATCCGCCACCACAGTGAGCAAGAGCCAAGCTTGGGGGAGATCCTCTCCCCCACTAAGGTAAGTATTCTATCTTAACATTTTGTATTTTAGTTATTTCTCTTATTGCATTTAAAAAAATTTAAAAATTTAAAAATGCCAAAAATATTTTCTTATTTCTCTTATCACATATGCTTCATGCATGTTTACCTTCCTCTTGGAAATGATGAGTAGTTGCTTTGTTAATGTTTCTCTAGTACCTAGGTTGCAACTTAGTACTTCTCTAAGTATGGATCACTTAGCTTACTTAAACCATCATGAACCTGAAAAATTTGTGGGTTGCAAGTGCTAGAACTAAGTCTAAGTTGTTGAGAGACATGAGATAGTGAGATAAGAGCTGCTATAATATTGTTCTAAGCATGATTGATTACCGGAGAATTATTCTTAAAATGATCAAAACCTTAATTGTTCCTCAATGGTGATAAATTCCTACCACAGCCATATATGCTTTACATGTTTACAAACCTTCCACATAGGCTATTTGCTTTGTGTTGAGTGTTGTCAAGTCTTGTTGACCCTTGGTTAGAGACTTATCATGCTCCTAAGATCAAGATCACACGCACGCCACATATATACTGCTTCTACACTGGAAGTACGCAAAAACATGCCTTCTATTTCCACCAAATAGGTTGCTCCATGCTCTAAGTGTTAGAATATCTCTCTAAATGTTGTTTAATAGATAAGACACAAGAAAAAGAGCTAGGCAAAATAAACATCTATATAGATGGACACATGAAAGGTCCATGAAAAAAAGAGAATGCTAGCCATGTCTCAATTGAAAAGTAGATAGAGATCTTATCAAATAAAGGAGCAACCTAGTCCACCATACATCACACACTTGCACATCTTGATCTGGGAGTATGACACTTCTCTTTAAGGATCCGAGCTTTGAATTCGCAACAAATGCAAAGTAAGTATGCCATCTCCTTTCATCCCTACCTTGAGCTCCACATAAGCCTTTTTAGAAGTAGGATGAAATAGAGAAGGCACTCTTATTATATGCCCTGGTGAGAAATCATACACCATTTGAGCGACTTGAGAGAACCATATGAGGAACATTAAGTTTTTTTTGAAAAATGTTGCAAAACATCCGGTATGAAACTTGCTAGGAATAAGAAAGTTAGTGCTCAAGTCAAACTATTCTATCTTTCAACCACCTAAGACAAAGGAAAAGCCATAAGCCCCATAGAGAACTAAGGTAACATGGATAAGTTTTCATAGCTAATTTTTCCATCCAAAGAGAAGAACTTTGTTGTGCACATGGTACTCTTGAAATGTGAGCATAGTAACAATGCCTGATCCACCGAGGCTAAGCTTGATTGTTTGCTCGGGATGAGCAAAGGTTAAGCTTGGGGGATCTTGTTGACGGTGGATATAGCATAGAAATTCACACTCAAAACACCGTCAACATGCCTCGGTTTCAAGGAAGAATAAGCATCATAAGCATATTTTATCAATAATTAGTTCCACTTGTACTCTTAGCTCTTGATTTCAGGAATACACAAAACAGAGCTTAGGAGGGCCCACATCGGGGTCGATCGACCCCCCTATGGTCCCACCTTGGCCTGAGCTTCGAGCATGATCTAAGCCAACACCCCTGGAGTCCATTTCAGCCCTCAGATCAAAGTGTGTTTTCATTCAACGGTGAAAGATCATTGCACAAGGATTCATGGACCCACATGTAAGCAAGCAACATGACAAAGGGTGACAAAAATATGGAGCCACTCCCTGTGACAGGTGGAGACAGCACCCAACCAACCTTGGCTGGGCCCACCTGCCATAGGGGGGTCGGCCGACCCCCCCCGGTGACCAGCCAAGGCGGTTGGCCCCCCACCGACTTCTTCATGCCTCCCCTAAGCTGGCTTCATCAAAGTTGTCCATCTAAGGCAGTTTTGAGGTTGGTGCATCCAATGGTAGGAAGGCAAGGAGCACGCGGATCACTGACGTGGCGGTGGAGTAGCCCCTACTCCACCTCCCCTATAAAAGGAGGCTGCCATCACCCTTGAGAATCGTCTCCTATCTTCTATCTTCAATCTTCATATTCCAATCTTCCTTGGAGATCAAGAGTTGTAGTAGTTAGTCTAGAGTGGGAGTTAGAGTCAAGTCAAGCGAAGCTCGGGTCTCCGGAGTCGTCTTCTGGAGAGTCTGGTATAGCTCTTGTACCTTTTCTCTTTTGTAAGACTTTCCTTTTATTAATATATTACTCTTTCTTTACTTTGCTCAATATTTACTTAAGTATTTACTTAGCACAAGTCCATAGTCATTATAGTCTTGTTGTGTGCTTGTCTTAGTAGTATAGTTGTCTTAGTTGGAGTGGTTTCCTGTACCAACTCCTTGTGTGTGCATCATCATCCTATCTTGCATAGGAGCTTTAGCTATCGGCACGTTAGCTAGAGTTGTAAGAGTAAGTGTGAGCGTGGTGCTCATACTTAGTCTTATCTTTGATTACCGCTGGTTCGCACGGACAGTAGGGGCGCACTGGTGGGAAATGACAGGTCCTGCTCGGCATTAGGATTTCTCCTCACGTTCAAACTAGTTGTCCATAAGACAAATATTCACTTGAGTAGGGGTTCTGTCTCCTGCTCTCTCGTATATCCCTCGCACACAAGTTGTAGGAGCCAGTCTAGCTATGTCGGCTATCTATTAGGATTAAGTCCACACGAGTAACGTTAGATACGTAGGAGTCCTATACTCACTCATTGTCCTCCCACCTAGCTAACACTCTACCAGTTATCCTTAGATTAGATTCTTTACCTATCCTTCCTATCATTCACTTACCCCCCTTCTTCACTAGTTGATACTAGATTATAGTAGACATAAGGATCTCTCTTCCCTTTTATTAAACATTCCTAGCACTGCTTTCCCTTGGGATAAAACAAATAATGATACCTTGGAATACTCATCCTCGATGAAGTGCTACATCGGTATATTCTGTACGCTTGTGGAATAATCCAATAGACATAAGAAGTACCCCGCAGGCACTTCTGGCGCCGTTACCAATTTTGGGTAGCGACTTTAAGAATTGCCAACAACGACGCGCGGTCGTCGTGATGCTGCTGTGGGTGGACGAAGTGGGCCGGGGTGCTCGGTGGGCCGCGCTGCCAGCTGTGCTGGCCGGTTCATGGGTGGGGCTAAGTAGGCCGCCCGGTGATGGGCCAGCATGCAGGCATTGGTGATGCCGGGCCGTTGCGCGAGCGAGATGGGCCACAGAGGGCAACGTGAGCTAGGCCGTGTGCTGGTGCTACTTCCTGCGAGGCTGGCTGGGCCACGTGCAAGGTAGAGGGAAGGGAGATGGGCCAAAAATGGCCTTTTCCATTTCCTGATTTTGTCTAAGTCCTTTTCTAATTCTTCTTCTTCTTCATTCTATGCTACATCTTGGCCATATATGTGTATACATGTTTGCCACTCATGTCCACACCCTTGTGGGAGTCCTCTAGGGGTCATCTGGGGGTAGTAGGGTCCATTGCCAAGGGTTGGCAACAACATGCATCAAGTCAATGGTCGTTTGACTTGGGGGATTCGAGAGATGCTTGAGAGGGTAGCAAGAGAGATGAAACACATCTCGAAGGATTGAGAGAGTTGCTACGGACATGTGCACTTCGACACAAAACTCAAACCGACTAGAGAACTCCGACAAACTCCTAGAAGCAATTCTATATCTATGCAACAATTCATCTATAAATTGTTATTAGTTTGACCTAGGTTTGACCTATCATCTACATGCTTCACACATTGCAGAAAAAATTTTAGAAAGTTTGTATATTTGGCTTCTCCAAAAACTCGGGTTGTTACAATGGACACACAGGACTCAGGCTCTATCATCTCCCCAGGCAGTTCCACCTGAAGGGAACACTTCTTTGCGGTCACAGGGTTCTCTACAAATGCCGCTACCTTGGCTAACATGAGAACAACACAGGCAGATGTTTCTCCTCTAGGGTCCCTAGCATAGAGACATCGCCCCATATGAATGAGCTTAAAGAACAACTAGGATTAAAATGGAAAAGCTTAATTTATTTTCACAAGACAAGATTACATATGGTTTTCCCTTTTGGAAAACCCCAAGCACTTAGTACAAACCTTAGTTACCTTACAAGCGTAGGAAGTCTGTGATCTTCCTTTATTCTCTAATTTACAACTATGATGGAGTAATACAGTGGTGGTAGTGGTGGTGTATTGGTGCTAGTGGTGGACAAACTCAGAGTGCTTCTGAGATCGTGGTCTTCATGGTGGAGGTGGAGTCTCTTCTGATTGTGGTGTCTCTCCTTTAGTGGTTGTCTTCTGGTCCTCTTGTGGCCGTCTTGTGTTCGTCTTGTGGTCGTGTCTTGAGCCAATGCCTGGCTTCCCATTTTATAGAGCGAGGGGAGCCTTCTGGAGCATCCTTCGTGGATTAGTCTTCAGTCTTCTGAGCTTATCGATGAATTCTTCTATCATTTGTTTGAAGAGTTCGTGAGGTGCCTTCGTGTCAAGTTCAAATATCGACTTTTACTCTTGCATGATAGTGACTTGCCTTCGTCGTTCTCTTCTGAAGGATACGGAAGCACTATTGCGTGACAGTGACACTCTGAATTATTTTATTCTATTCACTGCATATTTCTTTTGCGCTAGCTGTCTCCACTTGAAATTTATTCAGGAGGTATGAGGTATGGTCTTCCACGCCCGAATGATTAATGTTGCAGACATTAATCAAGAGATCTGGCATGTGTATATTATCATATCCTAACGCCCCCTCAAACTCATGGTGGATCCACAACACTGAGTTTGGAGAGTAGGAATCTATGATGAGCCTGGGTCTATGCCTTGGTGAAGAAATCAGCTAACTGAACCTCTAAAGGCATATGGTGGACCGTCACACCCTGATCATGCACCTGCGATCTCATATATGAAGCATCAACACCAATGTGTTTGGTCAGCTCATGCTTGATCGGGTCTCGAGCAATATTGATCGCACCGGTACTATCAGAAGATAAAGGAGTGAGTGTAGTTGTAGGCACACCAAAATCCTCAAGAAGCCATCGTAGCCATGTCACCTCCGCAGTCACAGTCGCCATAGCACGCACTTCAGCCTCTGCACTTAAATGAGAAACTGCAGTCTACTTCTTGGTTTTCCAGGCAATCAATGAGGATCCAAGGAAAACACAAAGGCAAAGAGAGAGTAGCAATCATAGTGATCACTCGCCCAGGTCACATCAGAGTATGCATGAAGCTGAAGAGAACTAGAATGAGGGAAGAAAAGGTGATGAAAATAGTTCCACGAAGGTATCACAGAACACGAAGGAGGTGAGCATAGTGGAGCTGGGTAGGTGCCGAGACAAACTGACTCAAGATGTGCACAGAGTGAGAAATGTCAGGACGAGTGATCCCAAGATAGACAAGGCTCCCAACAAGCTGATGATAATGAGTGGGATCAACAAGTGTTGCACCATCAGTGGGTCATAGGTGAACACCAACCTCCATAGGAGTATCAACAGTGCCGTGATCAGGGAGAGCAGCACGATAAAGGAGGTCCTGAGTGTACTTCTCCTACGAGAGAAAGATACCATCAGATGTGGAGGTGACCTCAAAACCAAGGAAATAATGAAGAGGACCCAAATTAGACATAAGGAATGTCTCACTGAGATGCTGCTTCACAAAATCAATGTACTGAGAATCATTGCCCGTGATGATCAAGTTATCAACATAGAGAAGAAGAAGGGTGCGACCATGAGGGGAAGCATGGACAAAAAGAACAGGATCATGGTCACTTGCTGTAAAACCGGCATCAATGACAACAGAGGAGAAATGCTCAAACCAGGCACGAGGAGCTTGCTTAAGGCCATAGAGAGAATGACACAACCACAAGACCTTGCTCCTATTGAAAACTGCGCACCACAAGATGAGCCTTGTAGCGCTCAGGAGAGCCATCCGAGCAGGACTTTACCTTGTACACCCACTTGCAGGCGATAGGAGTGACGTGAGGTGGCAAAGGAATAAGATCCCAGGTGCCAGTATGCTCCAAGGTAGCAATCTCCTTAGCCATAGAATGCTGCCACTCTTGGTGAGCAGCAGCTTCCCGATAGGTCGCGAGCAAAGCCAAAATGGTACAGTGAAGCCAAGGCGATCGGGAGGATGAAGGGTGGTGCGGTCAGAAGAGCATAGCGAGGAGAAGACTCAGGATGAGGCCCAAGGATGGACAGGGAAGAGTCAACTGACGGCGCAGGGCACGGACGATGAGTGTAGTAGTGAGTGATCTCACGGGAAGGACACAATGGTGGTGGTGAAGGTGAGACTGGTGGTGGAGAGGTAGTAGGAGGTGGCGAAGGTAGAGAGGTAGGAGGAGGTGGTGGAGGTGGAGAGGTAGGAGGAGGTGGTGGAGGCAGAGTCAAGGATACCCGAGGTGGCAAAGAGGATGGAGACGACAGCAGAAGATACCACTCAGGTAAAGTGAGGAATGAGAGGGACTCAGTGGTACCAAGAGGACCGAAAGGGGAACGAGGATAGTAAGGCCAGGACTCATCGAAGGTGACATCCCAAAAAATCCTCATCTGATGAGCAACAGGGTCATAGCAGCGAGCAAACTGAGTAGTGAGTTTGGTGCGCTCACAAGGTGGAAGTAGGAGTGTGAAAGAGACACTCATAGGGAGTGTAACCCTAAAGAAATGTAGAGGGTTGATGATTTATGAGAAAAGCAACCATAGAAACTGCCTCAACCCAGAAATGAGGAGCAAGCGTAGAAGAAATCAATAGAGCACGAGTAGTCTCAAGAATGTGGTGATACTTGCGCTCACCAACACCATTCTGAGCACGAGCACCAGGACATGAAAATTAGTCATGCGTACCCTGCGCAGCAAGGTAGGAGCGATGAGAGCAGTGGAGATATAATTGTCAATAAAATATCTGCAGCAGTCTATCGAAGGGTATGCCCATGGTAGTAGATGAATCGGTGGAGGTGCGCGAGACACGAACTAGATCATGACGCAAGACAAACACGAGGATTTATCCAGGTTCAGGCCATCAGAGAGACGTAATACGCTATGTCCTGCATCTTTGTGGATTGTATTGCTATATGATGAGGTGAAAACAAGGAGGGTCCCTACCCGCCTTATATAGCACGGGGAGTAGAGTTACAGGTCGGTTGAATCTAGTCCTGATCGGTTATGAGGCAAGCATTTGCATGGAATATGATATCTAATATATCTAATATGATCTTTCTTGATCATCAAGTATCCTCACGTACACGTAGCCTTGCACTGCATGCCAACTAGTTCCGTGTACCACGGGGCTTGAATGTGTAGCTTAGGCCACCTCCATCGGATCAGCCCATGTAAGCATTGAGGGTATACAGGTTTATACCCCACAGCTAGTCCCCGAGCACCTTGTATTTTGCAGGAGAACGCCACTTGACCCTTCTGACCAGTTGAGCTTTGAGCAGACCAACGAATCGAGGCATCCGACTAGTTTAACTAAGATTTGAGAAGTCCTAGCCATCATCAGACTAGTTTAACCGTCGTGCTGACCACGAACTTGTCAGGAAGAAATTTTGTCCGAAGAATGCGAGGAGCTCAGAGAAAAACAAAAAACGCTTCATCTCCAACGAAGTGTGCCCACTTAAGTTTCATGAGGGGAGGCATGACACTCAGCATTGTCGACTCAGCTAACACGAGGAGACTTAATCCTCTGAACACTATAGATAAGGTAGGGGTTGTGCCTCAGGCACAAGGAAATCTCAGAGCACTGGCAGCAACTCTGTTGCAAGAGAAAAATGACAAGCACATTCACCGTTAGGTGAAGTGTGCCCACTTAGTCCCCAAGCCTGACAGTAGGTGACTCGGCACGTGGTGTGAGGGTCAAGAAAAAAATCCACAGCTCGGCAGTAGGTCGAGTAACAGCTCAGCTGATTCACAGTCCCCAGCTCTGCTATAGGGATTTAGTGGATAAAAAATTGGTGCAGTCGTCGCAAGACGACTTGTACCCACGTAGTCCTCGAGCCTACTAAAAGATAATGAAATATCTTATGGCAGGATCAAGAGAAAAATGACAAGCACATTCACCGTTAGGTGAAGTGTGCCCACTTAGTCCCTGAGCCTGACAGTAGGTGACTCGGCACGTGGTGTCAGGGTGCCCACGTAGTCCTTGAGCCTGCTAAAAGATAATGAAATATCTTATGGCAGGATCAAGAGAAAGAATATAAAAAATCCAATAAGCGCTCGTAGCGTGTAGGTACTTTAGTGACCATTTTTAGCTCGTCATCATGGTAATGAGAATAGTCAGCCCATCAAGCAACCCATGAGTGCACATGCGGGGAGAGCGTAGATGCGGCGCAGCGGCACGGGTTCTCAAAAACCCTAGAAGTCAAAGGGTCATAGCCAAAGCTATACATATCGAAGCGGAAGCCACCGCCTCATTTCTCCGCATGTCGTCTCATCTTTCTCACAAAAGCCGAAACTATCACTGTAGCTCCACTTCCTCCGCCACGCTAGTTAGGGTGAAATCCACCAGATCTGTTCCACCAAACCTCCGGATCCATTTCCAAGAGAGATATATAGGATTTGTGAATAATGTTAGAACCACCATGTCGGATGAACAAATAACTAAACAACCAAAATAAACTTTGTAGATCTTGAGAAGTTATAGAATTTTGTAGTTGGCAACTTTTTGATTTGAAATCATCTTGTCATGCAAAACTATGTTCGAATTTCAAAAATTTAAAATTCAAATTTTTTAAACGACCTTGGATGGGAAAACAATCAAAATAAACTTTATAGATCTCAAAAAGTTATGAAACTTTGTAGTTGGCAACTTTTTGATTTGAAATCATCTTGTCATGCAAAACTACATTTGGATTTCAAAAATTTAAAATTTATATTTTTCAAACGACCTCAGATGGAAAAACAACCAAAATAAACTTTGTAGCTCTCAAAAAGTTATGAAACTTTGTAGTTGATAACTTTTTGATTTGAAATCATCTTGTCATGCAAAACTGCGTTTGAATTTCAAAAATTTGAAATTCAAATTTTGTAAACGACCTTGGATGGAGAAACTTCATAAACGAAAAGTGTACATCTTAAAAAGTTATGAAACTTTGTAGTTGACTACTTTTTTATTTGAATTCGTTTAGGGCCTCAAAACAAGCAATGTACACTCGGTTTAGTATAATATGTGGGGAACCGAAAAGGAATATAGACATAAGTGAGTGTGTGGTGCAGTGATAGAGGAGGGGACGTGTGAGGGATAGGTCCCGGGTTCGAATCTCCACGGACGCGAAGCGTGCAATTTTCGCGTGAAAAAAGGCGCGACTTGCAGGATGAGAAGGTTGGGGGCTAGGAACTTGAAGTTGAGCTATTTTCATCTACCATCCAATCTGAAATAGTGTGAAATAGTGTTTCACAATGTGTTTGTTATTTTCTAAAGGTCACGTGATCGATAAACAACAGTTGATTGACCAATCGATTGCTCATGATATGATCAGTTTGACTCCTGGTGTTGATGATTTGGAGCATATAGGCCTCAGGGACTTTAATTGACTTGTGCAAGTGTACTTTTTACAAGACATGGATGAAGAGTTTGATGGGAGAGTGACATGTAAGATGCATGTTGTGATTCATGATCTTGCGGATCGATGCACTAGAGACTACTCCTACATTAGCAAACGGCTGCGCATGGTGTCCAAACAGCCAAAAGACCCAATAAACAAATTAAAACCAGCCCAACGCTAAAAGTTATTGGGACTGGTCAGCGCTCGACTGGGTGCCACCCTGGTCGGTGCATAGCATGATCCGTTCTAAAGGTACCAGGAACAGGACCCGCGTAAAAAAGAGAAACATGATGCAAAAGAATATAACAAAACCATGATGTGAACTAGACATTGTGTTTGTGTATTGTGTTTGTGTTTTTATTGCTAGTGGACAGGAACGTGCGGCACGCACGTGTCTATAAAAAACAAAAATATTATATAATAGCGAATACATAAATAGTCCATAATTGCACAACATTATACGCATATCCATAGTGCAATTGTACCACAATTTGTAAATTTTTTTATATATACCAACCGGCTTTTTTTCCAATTTCACTCAGTTCTATCTAAACAAGAGCCATTACTATTACTGTATGCCACTTTTGAATGCCATGATAACCCCCTTTTAGCCCTTTCATGCATGCAAATCCGCGAAACATTTTCAGTCAGTGTAAATAAGGGAAAGAACCATTTGTACCACATAATGATCAATATCAATACAACTACAAATAAAGGAAAGAAATTAACTTTGCATCATGTAATGTTGAAACTACTGTTTCTCAACTGCCAATGACATAGGTGTTTTTCTTTTTGTCGCAATGGAAGCCCAAATAACATAATTAAGAATGATTGAGATTTTTCATCAAAAAAAGAATGATTGAGATTGATAATATCGACTACATATTTTGTAATTATTAATAATAGTTTTGGGCACATTTACTTTGATAATTTTTTCACATTGGCTACTCATTTATAACAATAGGCACCACTTGACACCATATACAATGATATATTTTTCACAGCAGTGAACATACAATTAATAAACTTGCAATAGCCAGGAATTATTATTTATCCAATTTGTCGATACATAAAGATATATCTTTAAGAAATACAGGAAAAAAACAGTTACCATGAAACTAATAGTGCCTAACTTAAGGGTCATTCATATTACAAAAAGAATTAGCAGCAATAAGCTATGCTTGAAGGTGAACACCGGTACTACTGTAACTAAAATACTAATCTTCAACAGGAGGCACTCTGCCACATTGTCCTCCGACAGCTGGTCTTGTCAACAGGGAGAAGCCTGCTGTAACTTCAATTCAAAACAAAATAATGACCAGTTAATACTTAAATGAACTGGTGTCAAATTGCAAGATCTAAAGGAATGTAACTTATTACCTTGTATATATCTATACCCATATCCATCATTAAAAGAATTAACAAGATGGGTAATAAGTCTCTTTTCAGTAAACTGAGCACAGCTGCTCTTCAATAGAAAGCACCTGCATATGTCACCAAAGCTAAGGTAAACATATCTTTAATATGACAGATGTGCGACATCGATCTATAACCCATGAGTTAACATCTTGAATTGCGATATGCACTGAATAATCAGAATTATGCCTTAGAGTCTCAGATGATCTGAGTTTTGACATCGAGGCATTGAATAATCAGAACTATGCCGGTGGGGGCCTCCCTCGAAAAAAAATTTTTTGCTATTTTTTTGGGCTTTTCGATTTCAAAATTTGCTGAGTGTTTTTCTTTGCCGAGTATCGTTTTAGCACTCGGCAAAGCCTTTGCCGAGTGTATGGCAAAAAAACACTCGGCAAAGAGCTCTTTGCTGACTAAATATTTGCCAAGTGACGTATGCCGAGGATGGCACTTGGCAAAGCCTTTGCCGAGTGCTTTCCTAGCTTTGCCGAGTGCCTGTGGCACTCGGCAAACAGCTGCATTCTGGTAGTGGCAATCCCGGCTAGGGGCGGCGGCCACTCCCACAGCCAGCAATGGCGTGGCGCCTTGGAGCGATGGTGGTTTTCTAGACGGGAACTCGACGCACCCTCGTCTTATTTCCACAGGTTTAAGGTTTTCACGAGTTGCTGCATGGATTAGTACACAAATGCACAAGTTTTATTAGCTTGTACTATTCATATTTTGGCCGTAACAGCAAACACACAGAGAGAATGAAAATGAGGAGGAAACGGGTGGCGAGCAGGCACCGGTGCGCTGCGAACGCCCGGCCACCAACATGGAAGACCACGTCGTCGCCCTTCTCGCTCGGGAGGAGTTTAGCGGGCAGTGTCCCCTGGCCGATGTCGACGCCCTTCTCGTTCAGGAGGAGCCGGCCAATGCTGGGCGTTGGGGCTGGTCAGTGGTCGGTGACCGGCCGAGGGGTTACGGCGGACTCACGTAGCGCAGAGGGAATGGCCGAGGGCGCCTCAAGGGTGGCTGGCTAGCAGTGGTGTGGTTGCCGTTGGGTCCACGTCGGCGGGAAAGAGCGACGACGGTCTGCCGTCCACGCCGCCCCTTCACGTCCAGAGGGAAGGTTCGAGGGCACCCTAGGGTGGCCGGTAGGCAGGCAGTGGTGTTTGCCGCTGGTGCCGCGTAGCCAGGAGAGAGCGACAATGGGCTGCTGCTAGCGCCAGCCCATCACGTGAAGGCGTTGGCGTGGAACTGCCGCACGACTCCAAACTTCCGAACAGTGGCGGACCTAGGATTTTACTGTAGGGTATGCACATAAAAATTTTCTTAGGCAATCGGTAAAATCACCTCCAATTCGGTAAAACCATATTCTAATTTGTTAAACCACATGTGTTAAATAGCATGATATAAACCTTAAATTCAATGATTAAACCAAAAACAATGACAATTACAATACAAATAGTTCAAATGAAATAAAAGTAGTCTAAAATATAGTCATAAAAAGATTAATCTTAAACCTGAACATCGCAGTCGCACATCGCCGACGACGTAACCGCGGAGGACGAGTGTGGGCGCAACTCACATGGCAGGGTGCGCTCCGTTTCCATGTCCGTGACCGTGATGAGGCGTGAATCCGTTGGCGTCATGGCCGGCGTGTGGGGCTGCCACGGTGCCGCTTGCCGGCGTGGTCGCCGCTCGCGCGGGGTATGACTGAAGCCGGAAGCGCCGCAACCGCAAGTCGTCAATCATTGAGTCTAGCACGCGTGCGTGCGTGGGGTATCATGTAATCAAGGTGCGAGGCGGAGTTACGTCCGCGGGTCCGCGTGCATAGAAGCAGAACCAAGGCGTCGGCGTGGATTAGATGTGTATTCTTCATTTTTTTACATAAAAATTATATATTATTTGTCACTTACATTTGGACCCCAGGGTATGCAGTGGCCCACCCTGCATACCCTGTGGGTCCACCCCTGCTTCCGAAGCAGTATGGCACGGGGCGAAGCGTTGTGACTGGCGAGACGAAGGGGTCGCGGTGGTGGGTGTGGACGTGTGGGTACGCGTGGGGTCGGCGGGTGAAAAAAACAACTGGAGCCAAGAGAGAAACACACATGTTTAATATGTTTTTGTCGTCGTTCTCTAATGGGTCCATTTGTCAATGTAAGGTGAGTAGGAAGTGGGTCCACATGTCAATGTAATTAAGGTGGGTAGGAAGTTTCAATTCCTTTAGTCCTTTATAATATAGATTTAGAAATTTATTTATAATAATTTGGAGATTGATAAATTGCATTAATAATTTTTGAAACAAGCAACTTTGACTGAACAACACACACGTACTCAAAGAAACAGTTGCTGCTTGTGGTCGTCACGCGCGGTCATAGCTCAGTTATTGACGTTGATGGATGTAAAGGCTGCATGTGCGCGGCCTGCGTGCCAAAGCTCGCATTTTTGCGCCGAGCTCGGAGCCATAGGACACGGCGTCAAGCTTGGCGCCAAAGACGCCACAAGCTGCCAGCGCATCCAACCTCGGTGCCATGGCTCATGGCGCCGAGACGTGTTACCTCGGCGTCGTGACCCATGACGCCGATCATGGGGTCCAAAAATGAAATTGAAGCAGACGATCCTACATCATCTACTTACTTTTTATATTTTTGCTTGGTTTGTAGAATAGAATAGGTTGATCCATCGTTACCTGATTTCTCATAAGTCAATATTTAGTACTTGTATGACCAATGGAGTCGTTCCACTAAATTTGAGCAATACACATATGATACACCACCACATCTAGGATGGAATGATTCCTCGAACAAAACACCATATAAGCTCTTCCTGTACCATAATCATACCAACCATTCAAGGCTCAAAACATTTTCCTCCCCACCATTATACCTCCTTCAGCCAGGGGATTTAACCATTTTAAGGATCACAATCGCTACCCTTTTAAATTAATTTAACCTCTTATTAATCTTCTACCTAGGATTATTTTGCTTGACTAGGTCTTGCTATTTTTTATTGATTTAATTAAATGCAAATGGGCCAAGCCCAATTAAGTCCATCACTTGTGTTATTGTGTTAAAGAACTGCTCATCCTTGATTGTAAACATTATGGTACTTGATTAATACTCCATCCGTTCTTAAATATAAAGTATCCAAGTAATTCTAGTGCATTTTATGGGGTAAAACAAATGGCACACGCAGCCTTCACTTAATTATGGGAAGGAAGGTATTACAATTACTATATTTTGAGCCTGATGGTTCACTTGACAATGGATATTAATGACAGACATGGTTAATTCTAGTGCATTTTATGGGGTAAAACAAATGGCACACGCAGCCTTCACTTAATTATGGGAAGGAAGGTATTACAATTACTATATTTTGAGCCTGATGGTTCAGTTGACAATGGATATTAATGACATGGTTTTAAATAGCCCGCTATAGCACCACTATAGCTTGGCTATATCTTTTTTAGAGGACTACTAAATGAAATAGCTTCCGATATATCTTGTTACAGCTTCTGAAGAAAGCCACCGTTAAATGCCTCGGCCTGTGATTTAAAACCTTAATAGTAGATACATGTCTAACTAGCGTGACAGGAGTTAATTCACTAAATATTTTAGAATCTTTTATAATTTGGGACAGATTTTGAATACTTTGATACGAATATTTTAGAAGGGAGAAAATATGAAGCAATCATTTCTGGGAAAATCAAAAAGGGAGGGAATATAAAGCAAGCAGCTGGCGCCAGCGTCGGATTCCTCGCTTTCGGCTTGGTGGATGGAGGCCCGGGGTCGGTTGCCCAGGAACCTGCAGAAGAGCTTCGATTCGGTACTACTGCTCGTGTGAGGATTTGGAGGGAACGAAACTCCAGGGTCTTCGATAGAGTCTCGACCAAGGCGGATCAAGCACGACGTGCTGTGCTGGAGGACGGAGATGAGTGGGTCGCCGCTGGCTTCACGGCGATCTCCGAGTTCCTGGTTGTGACTGCTATTGCTTGAGGCTGCGTTTCAGTTTTAGTTCATCCTCGTAGCACCATTTGTTCGAGATGTAGCATCTTACTCTGTTGCGCGTTGTGTATCGGTACTTCCTCCCAATCCTGGTACCTCACCGGGATGGCTATGTTTTTTCGAACTGCTCCTTCTTAATGAAATACAGGTGAAGTCGTGTTCTAGAAAAAACATAAGGGAGGGAATAATATAAAGCAATCATTTCTGGAAAAAAACGAAGGAAGTAGCGACTGAGTCACCACACGGGACATAGGTCGGCACATGGCGTGGGAACAGCGGAAAGCTGGATTCCGCTGCTTGCTTTCCTTTCCTGCTAAGCATGCTGCTCTCTGCTCTCCTTCAGGCTCGCCCTTGTTCAACCGTCCTCGTTATAAAGGGCCGGGTCAGCTCAGCTTTTCTTCATACCGTGTGCATTGCATTCCCACGCCCCCTTTCTCTCGCGCGCCGCCTGCGCCTTTTGCTCGATCACCGGAGCAACGAAAACCTTGTTGATCTGTTTCCTCGCGCTGCTCCCCCGGCCTGCCGATCGATGGAGTCCGCGCGCCGAGGCCGCCCAGCCACTGCCGGGGCCGGCGTCGACGACGACGGCCGCCGCTCCCCCGACCCTATGCTGCCGCATGGTACGTCACGCGGCTTTTCCTCCCACTGCCGTCATCTACCTCTGCGCTCGGTTTTCTTTTCTTTTTTTTTTTTTTTTTTTTTTTTTTTTGAGAGAGAGAGGAGAATCACTCTGCTCTTAGGAAAGCAATAAGAGTTGTGCAAAGTTCAGCTGGGGTTACCAGCGCCCAGCCGAGCAAAGCAGCAGGAGGAAATCCTAGAACAGCACGGGTACAAGAAACCAAAAAGCCCAGATACTATTACAGTACTATTAGATTTCGTAGAAGGCATACCATATTACAGTATACCCTATTACAATAAGTACTATATTAGAGCTAGCGCTCGGTTTTCTCAGGGAGAACAGGGAATGAAGCGATCCATTTCGTGGAGAATTCGGCATGTAAGCTATTGTTAGGTTTTCCGTGCCAATTACCCGAGAATCTGGATGACCTACGCTTCATCTCTTGCTTGCCTGCTCTTTTGAAGAGTGAAACCCCAGTTTCCGTCAAGGAAGCAGGTCCTTGGCGTAATCATGACTCACCAGCATAAAGCTCCGAAAACACGCTGCTTTCTAGGAAGGTTCTACCAAATTTGCAGTTCTGCACGTGCTAGAAATTATAGCAGTACAATTTCCTCCGATTCTCCGTGAATGACCAGAACGGTGAACGGAGAGGGTAACGGAGAGGGTAAATGGTGAATGGGGAAGCCTAAAAATCTTTCTTCTAGTAAATACTAAACTCATATAGTCACAGCGGACATACTAAGCCTAGGAATGAAATTAGAAAACCTTGAATTAATGTAGAAGTAAAAATAAAAGGAACGATACAAAACCTAACCAAAGTTGGCCGCAAAACCCAGATCCTCGAACATGACTCGGGAGTATCTGGAAGTCCTGATCCTAGATTTCTGAACCTCCAGATTTAATCCAGATAAGGGTTCTCAGTTCTTACCTCAATGGGTCTGTTTGGTTTAGCTATGAGCTGTGAGCTATATGCTATAAAAAAGTTGTAAGTTGTTTGGTTGAAACATGTATAAAATCTACCATCTCTCTATCTCCCTTGAAATAGCTATGAAACGGCCCTCTATTTCGAGCCATTTCGAAAAGTAGAATGCCAAAAACAGGGTTCATGGTGCTTTCAAAACTGTACTACGTGAAAATAGTTGCTTCTAAAATAAGCAGCTTTAGGTTTCAACTATTTGGTTGGCTTTCTGCTTGTTGGCAGTACAAGCACTTTTTAAAAGCTTAACCAAACACAGCCGTAGTCTAGATGGTCCGGGTTGTAGAGCACTTGGAACCTTCATATATGATCCGGTTTAGGGTCATCTGTCAAACACAGAGTATATGTACCAATTCGTAGTATCTAGTCAAGATCATAGTATCCGGACTAGTTCGGTTATTCGGATCAGCAGCACGTATGATTTCGAAAAATAGGCCAACCTCTAAATTCGATGAAACTTTTATCATAGCTTTGTCCATACATGTTGAGTCTTTGTACAAAAGATCTCATAAAAAAAATCAAGACTTCATCTCAAATTTCATTGATTTAGAAAAGACGAAAAATTTGCTACCAGACACTGAGAGTGATGTCGTATTGCTAGCCGACACCCAAAAAAGTTCAATGGGCTGCTAGATACTCTTGTTTGTGACAAAGTTGCTAGAATACATTATGTCTACTAAAATAATGTTCTTCAGCTGAGTAGGATAGAGGAAGTCAGCGAAATGTCATTTTTGCCCCTTGACCTTTCTTATTTCTCTCTCACCCTCCTTCTCCGGTGTGGAGTCAGTGACTTTTGGTTCGAGCGTTTCAGGCAACCACGTACCCAAGAATCAAGAGTTATGCTCCACGGAGCAGCGACAGAGCTTAGTTCATGCAGAAGTGGGCCATGCCCCTGTCAAGAATCAAGAGTTATGCTCCGGCCAGTCGCGGTCACGACGCGCACATCCCTTGCCTACAGCACGGCATGGTGCGGGCAGCACAGCAGAGCTGCGAGCTTAGCGAGCTCGTAGGACATGGACCGAGCAGAGCAATGCGGTGAGAACACGTGCTCAACGATTGGCACCACATCGGCGGCAACACACTCCAGTGGAGGCAACGCGTGCTGCGTGCAAGTATCATTATATCTACGACCCTGTGTGAAACAGCGCGTATGGCGTGCAGCAGCGAGGTGACCCCGGAGCTTCAGCATCCCTAACCTTGTGCCCGCGCTTCAGCATCCCTAACCTGGGCTCGTCGTCGTTGTAGTCGAGCATGACGTAGAGCGCGAGGAGGTCCCCCAGGAACGAGCGCGCGATGTGCGGCAGGCCACGGAACGCCGCACACGCAGCTGCGCCGCTCCGCCATCGTGCCTCGGTGCATGCCCCACAGCTGCGCGGCTGAGCAGCGCCGTCGCCGTGCCTTCACTCTCACCGTTGCCGCGACGCGCGCCGGACCCGCCGCCGCGCCTCGCCGCACCGCAGTCTGAACCCGCAGCCGCAGCGCTACGCTCTCTTGCCTGCGCTCGTCCCGCTGGCGTGCTGCCCGCCAAACCCACAGCCGCGCCTAGATCCATGATAGATGATTGAAATATCCCTAGCGCCTGATACAAGATACATATCCCAGAGGCCACTTGAACTTGTCTCTCTCCTTGACTTGGTCAACACCATCATCATCGTCTTCTCTTCGCTCCATCTACTCTTGCGCCTTCCATGTGATCGATGCGGATCACCCATGGCCTTACCTAGACTTACTTGATCCATCAGTATATGCCTTCTCGCATGCCCTTCACGCGCTTGGTACATCAGCGCCAAGCCTCGCTTGACCTTCACCCCCTTGCCATTGACCACCATGCTGCATCCATATACCTACACATCATAAGCCAAGAGATGGACGGTGTCTAACTCCGCTATCAAACACTATAACTTTATCACCTCTGGTTAGCCACAGAAATAATCATGCACAAATGAAACATGCTATGTAGCATCTAGATCAAGGTTCTTCTCGACTTGGTCTCTAAGCATCCATCGCAGCAAAGTGTGTACCTGCGTTTAAACTTGCACCGTCATGTACTTGCAAGGACAGCGGGGGAAAGGGAGCTAAAGGTCTTTTCATTTCTATTTAGTTCAGATGCGATCAATTCTTATGAAACTTTTGCTGCTGTAGTGATTACGTTGAGTGACACTGTCTTCTTCATTTGGTGATGTCATATGTTTCGCGCTGACCAGCAGGAATTTCACGTTTCGTGTGCAGGAGATTCGATGTTAGTGATCAGGGACGCGCTGCTGTCACTGCTCCAGAAGGACCGCCTTCGCCTGGAGATCATCTTGGCCGAGCCTGGCAAGATAGAGTGCGCCTTGGCCCTGCCCTCTGCTGATGCAGGTCAGGAGAATGCAGCACCTGATGAGTGCAATGTACAAGAATCGAGTGAGGTGAGCAACTTACCATGATGTTTTCCTTTTCATCTATTATTACAATCTTCTGCCTCTACATTTGTGCTTTTAGAGAATGTATTTACGGCTTTGTAGAGTTTGTATATGGAGGTTTCAGTAGCTTGTCTTGTGTTTCACAATTTCAAGTGCTAATGGCATAATCAAATTGTGTTGAGAAAGACGTGGTAACAATTATGCTTGCCTTTATTTCACCATTGATTTGTTGCCAGTGATGCTCTGAATCTCTAATCAAACTGAATGTCAAACAGACCATGCTGCCCAAGAAGACGTTGCCTTCTTCAGTGAAATGGGCCTGTTCCATTTGCCAGGTAAAAGCAACCAGTCAGGGCAACTTACGGCAGCATTTTGCAGGGAAGAAGCACTGGTCAAAAGTAGTATCCCTGGTATCAAAAAACAATGCAAAATGTCAGAAGGCGAAAGAAACTGCTGACAAATCAGGAAATGCACTTCCAATGTGGGTGTGCAGGTTCTGCCAAGCCAACTGCACATGCGAATCAGACCTGGAGAACCACATGAAAGGCAAAAGGCACCAAACGAATGTCCGAGCCCTGCTGGAAGAATGCAAAAACATGGAAAGCAATTACGCATCGCCAGAGGGCCCAGCTCCAACCTGGACATGCAGCCTTTGCCAAGCTAGTTGCCCTGGTCAGTCACAGTTGGAGAGCCACCTTAGAGGCAAGAGACATCGTCTGAATTTTCTGCTTCTACAGGTAGAAGAAGCCAAGCTATATCTGTCATTATATTTTTGCAAACTCTGCAATTTGCAGTGTAACAGCAAGAATACCCTTGCGGAGCATTACAAGGGGAAAAGGCACTCACACAAGGTGGAGAAACTGATGTCGTTGAGTTTCTGTGAGGTCTGCAACTTGCAGTGCAACAGCGAAAAGATGCTCGCTCACCACCGTACTGGGAAGAAGCATCTCGCAAAGCTCAACGGCTGCTGACTGCAGGATACTAGCACCATATTTCACCATCAGTTGTAATTCATTCGCCAAGTACAACTTATTTTACATAATATCTATTAACTAGAATTGTGCGTTCGTACAACTTGTTGTAATGCTAGCATACTGTAGTTTCATCATTTATTCAATTTCAGCATGAACTGGAACGGCCCAATAATTTGTAAACATGTCATGGAGCACACATGTGCATCATATTTAGCATCCATGTAAATTTTCAGCATGGTTTGAATGTTTTTAGAATTTAATTTTAAATTAAAAACCTTATTTTTTGTATGTGCTTGTGAAGAAACTTTAGATTTCACCATGGCACGTATGCTATTAAATTACATGATAACATAATAATTTTCAAATCATGAATTTAGATGATTTTTGTTGGATTCTTAGAAATCGTTTTGGGGCTAAACAGTTTATCGAAAATTCAAATATAACATTCTGTAAGAATTTTCTACCTGTCAGATCAAAACAAAATGAATATGGCATCTACTTGAATAATTACATTAATTTTGGAGATCTCTAAGTTTCTCGTTTTGCACCGAACATCTGGTTTCGACCGAACATCCACGATATCGACTGTTTTCCTAAGCGCCTCCACCGAAGGTGCACTGGACCTCCTGTCCCTGACCAGACCTCCACTGATGACCGGAAATCTGGTCCTGTGCGTCAGGAATGGCGCCCCTCCCCTTTACCATGACTACTCTCCTGTTCTCTCCTTCCCTCGTTCGCTCCCTCCCTCTCTCTCACTATCTCTCTCCCTCCTCCTGCTCCACCACCTCTAGCTCCACAACACACCGGAGAAGTTCCTTACGCTGGCCTCCACCTCCTCCATGTTTGAGACGGCCCCAAGAAGCTTCCTCCCCAACATCTACATTGTCTTCTTCAACCTCAAGCTCAAAAACAAATCGACCATGATCTCCTCCACAGCCGCTCTACTCCAACTTGTGCCCAAATCGTCCTTTCTGATCCTAGGTGAGGTCCCCGTGGCATCTCCCCTTTCCTTCTTCCTCCTTCGGAGCTTGGCCATAGGCTCCCTTAGTGGATCCCCTTTTTAGGTATTGCATGTCAACCAAACCCTAATGTGTAACACCCTAGGTGTTAAGCTTGCATTTTGCACCTGCATTTGCATGAGCATGAGCATCATCCAACCATTCATGAGTTTTAGCATATGAAAATGCAATTACTTGTTAAATGTTTTATAATATGTGCTGCTTAGTTTCTATGTGCATGCCCTATGTTCATGTGTGCTAATGCAAATAATTGTTGTTTGATCACATAAACAACTTAGACCAACATAGAATCGTAAATGAGCTAGGGTTTATATTCATGACATAGTTAAAAGCACCTTTTTCATGATACTAGGTTGACCAAACTAAAACTTCAGCTTCTGTTGCTGTAATGATGTTTGACCTTAAATAAAAGTTGTAGTTTCGGTTTTTTACAACAAACTTTATTTAAGGACTAAGTTGTGCCGTCATTCTTCGAAGGTAACGGCGAACGGGCATTCGTTTGCCAGTAGCACTTACCTTGGCGGCCTCCTACAACGAACCAACTTGTCGTGTTCAGTACGTGCTTGTCAACAAAACAAGATATGGAACATTCAGTTAAGTACTAGCAACTTGTAGTTTTCATTTATGTTCTCGATACTAGCAAGTTATGGCGTAGTTAATAAGGATGCTTGCAGAAGAAAATAGAAACCACGGACTAGAAAGGTGAGAAGTAAGGCATAAATAATTGAAGCATATTTGAAATTAAAATAAAGAAACTATTATTTAAAAAAGAAATCTAGTCTAGTATACCAAAGTGGGATAGATCGTGTTTGCAGGGACAGATTTCAAAAAAAAAAAAAGGCAAAATAAATAAAATACAATAAAATAAAAAACAGAGCACCGCGGTCCACGTAGGCGGAGGGGAGGGACGGACGGTTGACCGCTCGCCGGCCGTGTCCGTATTTGGGGTGCCCTGTCCTGTTGTGCTTCCCACGACTCGGCCTCCTCTCCTCCTCTCCCCGCGCCCAACAACGCGCCGCCGCCGCTCGATCCACGCCGCACCGGCCTCAATCCGGGCTGCCGCAGGTGTCCCTGACGCCGCCGCCCTCCCGCCCCGCCGCCGGTTGATTCCCTCTCTCCTTCCTCAGGTACGTTCTTACCGAACCCACCCCCTCCCCTCCCCTGCGTTGCTCCGACATGCCTCCGATCCCCCGGTGGTGGTGCTGGCCTGGTGGGTGTCCTCCACTTCTCCGCCGCGGATTCCTCCCCTTGCCAGACAGACAGATAGAGAAGCAGACGCGTTCCTTTCCTTCCCGCCTCGTTCGCGGCTTGCCGCTTGGCCGCCGCGGCTCTCCATGCGCGACCCGCCGGCCGCCGGCGTGCTCTGTCAGCGCGGTCTCTAATCCAACCTGCCAATACTCTGGTCCTTAGGACAACCAACCAAGAAAGGTTTAATGTCAAGAATGAATGCTCTGCACTTCGATTCGGATTAGCCCCTTTGACTTTCTTTAAATTGATTTGATGGAAACGGCCAGCCCCGATCCCAACACCAAAGCTTCCTTTTTTTCGGGATGGGATGGAATGCAATGGATCCACCACACCTTTGCCAGCTCGTTACAATGTTGTGCATTTCTTTGTTGCCAGCCCCCCCCCAATCCCCCACCAAGAAACGAAAAAAAGATGTTTCATCTGACAAATCAATTCTACAGATCGAGCCACAGATGCATATCTCTGCATTCGCTTCACCTCCCCAGCCTCACATGTCCATCTGCAGACGCTAATCCTTCCTTTTCCAGGCTCTGATCACAAGGCGGCAGCGAAGGCGCGATGGAGCACCCGGTGGCGGACCCGGGCACGGAGCGAGGCGAGGACCCTTTGATCCAGTGCCCCTACTGCGACTCCGAAGCAATGCACAAGCTGGCCCAGATCCTCCTGCCCGGTCTCGCCGCCGTGTGCGTGGACGGCACGACGGGGGATCTCTTCCGCAGCCCCTCGGTCGTGGCCGTCGACCTCCGCAAGGAGATGGTGGACTACGTCACGCAGCGCTCCGACACGTACATCGCGGACGCGCTGATCGAGCGGGAGGCGAACCAGGACGGGCCCGAGGTGGACATGCCGGACGACCCGTTCGAGGTCGTGTCGGTCTTCATGGACGACTTCGCGGCCACCAAGCGCAACATCATCGGCCACGTCTCCGGCTGGCTGCTCAGCGACTCCCGCGAGGACAAGATCGATGACTTCGTGCAGGAGATGGAGATGACCAAGTTCTGGCCGCTGGAGCGGCGCGAGGCCATCGCCGAGCTCCTGCTCAAGAACGTCGACCTCAAGACCAAGTTCCACTGCCCCGAGAAGTACGAGAACGAGGAGCGGTTGGCTGATCACAAGGGGCAGTGCAGCTTCAGGCCCGTGGTGTGCCCCAATGATGGGTGCCGCGCGAAGGTGTCGGTCCGGTGCATGAAGGACCATGATGCTGCGTGCCTGTACAAGGTGCTGCAGTGCGAGCAGGGGTGCGAGAAGAGGTTGCTGAGACGGGATATGGATCGCCATTGTGTTACTGTCTGCCCCATGAGGACCATGAAGTGCCCCTTTGGCTGTGATTCATCGTTCGCTGATCAGGATCTTGAGAAGCACTGCGTGGAGTTCCTTCAGGCGCATTTGGTTAAGGTGCTTAAGGTGATTCATAAGAAAGGGCGGTCGGAAGATGAGCTCAAGGAACTCGCTCAGAAGCTCGAAAAGGTTTGCCTGCCTTTTCACTGACCTTTGTGAATTACATATATATCTACTTTTGAATTCATCCTATTTGATTCCCAAATATTTGTGATGAAATTGAGTTAACAGGCCAATCTGATTCTGATTTAATCGCTTTGCCAATCTTTTTCATCTGATTATAGAATAAACATTAGTTTCTTTTTGTCACAGAATAGGTTCCATTTTACTTGGTGACAAAATATATATGTTTACTGCAATTAGATTAGATGCTCGGTTGATCTGATATCCCTTCCCACTTTTTAACCTTAACCTGACTGTCCATTCTACTTTCTTCAGTTTGATGCAGATGGCAAACTAGCTAAAGCTCTGGATGCAAGACCGCTTACTAATCTTGTGAAGGACCTCGAGGCGAAGATGAAAGGTTAACACTCGAGATAAAGGGCTGGGTCTTTTATACAGACAAACTAAGCAGGATGGATAATGGCATTGTTTAGTCCAAGGGATGGTCCTACAGGCAGCATATATACAGAGAAGAATATAAGTTTTGTTTTATTCTTATCTCCTTTGCGATTTTTTGCTTCACTTTCTCCCCTCACAATCAAATCAATTGTCAGTATGTATAGTCCGATGTTGCTTTGTGTCTTCAATTTTGTATGAGGAATTGAGGATATCATTTGTTTTGGTATATAAATCAAAGATTGGGTCATGTTTCCGGCAGGTTTGTTCTGCACCAATCTTATCATTTGTTAATGATGAATGAGGTCTGCTGATTTTTCAGTAAGTGGTTAAGATTCAGATAGAACAGCAGGTAAGTAGGTTAATGAATTGCCTGTTCCAGTTGAGCTACTTGAATGTACCTCACGATTTTGTTTTGGTAGACAGACACCTTTATGAATTAGAGGTCTGGATATGTGAATATACTGATCTATATACTGATGCTACAACTGCTATCTAGCTAGTTAGAAGTAATTTGCTTTGAGAACTAAGGGTCTGCTTTGTTTTGTTTTTAACTTTTCCTGAATTTTACAGCCTAGCTCTACAGTAATGAGCTTTGGAATGAATCTTTAACATTTTTTGCATGAATGTTGTAGAATATTAGAAGTACCACATGGCTATAATACATGAAATGAAATATTTTACAAGCTGATTTGTTCATTCATGATTTCAGTTATTACTAGGACAGTAGATGCACGTTTCTTGGTTCATGTCCTTTCTCGAAGTACTTCAAGTGCTAGTTTAAATTCAAGTATTCATCACTTATTAATACTCCACATTAACTGCATTATTTGGGCCTGAGGTAGACTGGTAGAGTATTAGGGCAGTCCCAATGCAGACTCTATCATAGAGTCTAAACTTATCTATTACCTCGAACATTGTGGAATTGGAGTCTAAATAAGACTTGGAGTCTTGTTTTTTCTCCCTCTTTCTTCGATAAATATGGTGTCATATCAGCGAAATACAATAAATAAGGTGTAATAAATAGTCTTGGACTTTGTGATAGAGTCTTGCATTGTAGCAAATGTCGTCTTGTTAGGCGTCTCAATGCATGTGTTCATGGGTGTGTCATGCACATTAAATAGGGTGCCACATTAGCAAATTGCTGACTTGGCAGGGTCATTAAATGAGGGAGTTTCATCAGATGAGAGAGAAGTTTCATCCCCATGAAACTTATTTGGCTCGGTTACCTAGTTTACAGTCTTGGTAACTGTGTCATGAAACTATGCATTGAGACTAGCCTTAGAGTTACTCATTGAATTCTTGCTGTTATTTAATAGATTACATGTTTAATGTCATGTAAAGAATGTATTTGGTTTCGTAAGCATCAGCTGTTTGTTTCTGCTCTGTTGCAAGCCATTAACTGCTGTAGTTGCAACCCCTTTTTCGTAAGCATCAGCTGTTTATTCTCCGTGGAGGCATTGACCATTCAGTTGTGATCGGAAGGAGCAGTGTTTAATTTTTTTTTACATATGAAAATTCAGATCGAATTCATGATCATCTGAAGAAAATAACATGATGGTCCTACTTGTCGTCAGTTATCTTGTGGTTCTAAATGACAGCCAAAAATGTCAGTCAGGTCGCTGACAGAGCGCTGCGTCCCTCTTCTGAATTGCTGTTCTTCCCCAGTTGACACAACCGCTGATACTTTTGTAACCAATAAATAAATCAATTAAAAACTGTTTTGTAACTGGTGTGATTTAAAGATGCTTTTGTAAATTTAATATTTATGATGTAAATAAAATTTCTGTTGGAGAATGCTTCACATGATAGTTGTGTTGTGTACCACACGAAGTTATCGCCATATTGCCGCCGGATTCCAAGGCAGTCTCACGGAATCGCCGCCGACTACGAGGCTTCAGTGTTCATTCCCTCCAGGAATAGGAATTCCTGGTTCCCTGAATATTCTCCTGCCGTGTCCGTCTACAGGCCTCTGCTTTTGCCTCCTCTGCCATGGCGCGGTCCCGACGTCAGCTCGTGCTTAAGGCTGGACAAAAAACTCGTAACTCACTAGCTCGCTCGACTCGCTCATTAGTAGCTCGGCTCGAACTCGAACTAGCTGGCTCACGAGCCATAACAAGCCAAGATAAATAACAAATATTGTAAGAATCTATAAAATCGATTAACCAATAATGATGGATCATGGTTATGGATGATATCATACTAATATTTTTTCCTTATTAAATTCATATGTATTTTATTTGTTTCATTTTAAATAGGATTAAGTCCAGATTTGGCCCCTCAACTCTTGGCGTGGTCTAATTTTTCCCCTCAACTGCAAAACCGTTTATTCTTGGCCCCTCAACTCTTGGCGTGGTTCACTTTTGACCCCGAGCGCGTTTGAGGCGGTTTCAGCTCATTTGCACCTGGTTTTGAGGGTCAGTTTCATCATTTTCTAAAAATTGAGTCGTGGCAGAGCAGCTCGCCACCGGCGACCTTCGATGCTCTTCCAGGCGCGTCCATGGTCGGGGGCGCTTCCTCGTCGGGGACGGCAGGTGCGTCGCTCGGGCTTGCTGGCCGCGGGCGCAAGGTCCGTCGTGGTCCGCGCCGCGTGCGCAAGCACGAGCTTCGCCAGCGCTGCTGTGGAGATGGAGAGGGAGGTCATGAGTCATTGACACGCGGCCCCGCATGGTCAAAACCACTGACCGTCGGTCAAAACAGTCTTTCTCCTGGCCAGGTGCCAAAAGTGAACCTTTTTGATAGTTGGGGTGCTAGAAATAGACGGTTTTATAGTTGCGGGTATGAATTAGACTAGCGCGATAGTTGAGGGGTTAAACCGTACTTAATCCCTTTAAATATACATGTGATAAGTTTTTTTCCGGATTTGTGGTTACAATATCTATATATATGTTTTTGTGCTCTGGCTCGCGAGCCAAACGAGCTAGCTCGAGCCACTAACGAGCCGAGCCGAGTTAGCTTTCTGGCTTGTTTGTATAACAAGCTATAACGAGTCGAGCCATAACGAGCCGAGCTATAACGAGCCGAGCCACTAACGAGCTGAGCTGGCTCGATATTCAGCCCTACTCGTGCTAGAACAGCGTGCAAGGGTGGGGCGGGCAGCCATGGTATGGTGGGTGTGCCGACGCACTCGCAATGGTGGCAGCTGCGCGTCGCGGTGGAAGGCAAGTGGTGGTGTGATAGTTGCGTCGACGAAAATGTGTAACCGGTGACATGTTGAAGGGGCATGAGAGCGACGACTATAATGAAAATGAATCCATAGTTGAAGGGACGCGTAGAAACAGGTTGTGAAGAAACAGGAAAATCAGAAGAAGCATCGATATTAGGTGGAGCTGTGATAGAATCCATAGTTGGAGGAGGTTGTGAGGAATGAAGATGATGATGAGTCAATAAGGAAAGAGAGAAACTCGTACGATGACGATTTTGAGATGCGGGAGTAAAAATAGGGGCAATAACAAAAGTGACATCACAAAAAGTTACAATACGAGGAGCAAAAGTTCCTTTGTGTTCAAGGCTATAGCCTAGAAAAACACACTCATATGATTGAGCAGTCAGTTTGGTGTGCTCATGAGGAGAATGAAGAACATAGCATGTACATCCAAAATGCGAAGATTGTCATACCTAGGAGGGGATCCATGTAGAACTTCTCCAGAACATTTGCCATGAAGGTGAGAAGAGGTTTGGAGGTTGATTAAATAAACACCCAAAAATGAGTAAGCACAAAAGATGAAATCAAAAGAGTACGAGTTGTTTCAACAATGTTTTCGCTCACCAACACCATTTCGTGCATGAGTTGAGCACTAAGACATGATAGTCGAGCAAGAGTGTCTTCGATGGAAGAATTTGGCAAAAAGCATTTGACAAGTATTGCCTCCTAAATTTGAACAAAAAAACAAATATGGTCGATCAAAATTGGGTATGTATAACACAATAAAATATTGATATATAGATAATAATTGAGATCATTTTTTTATAAAATAGATCTATGTATAGCGAGAATAATCCTAGATAAATATGACATGTGTTTTCGTATTTGTCACCACCTTTTGAAGAAAAAAAGGAGCAGGCCCCTAAACATCGAACGAACAAGATGTAAGGATTTTCATTTTGGAAAGACTAGTAGGATGCCTAGATATGACAGTTGTATCTTCTTGCCTAACTTACAACCATCATAGTCAAAAGAAGAGCCTACTTTTGCTTTACCTAGGACACGAACCACATAAATGACCTAAACAATTATGCCACTAGGGGAAGGTAACCATAAAAGAAGTAACATATTATGGTGATGTTGTAGAGTTGTTGACGAAGATGATGGAAAATGTAGATGATCAAGGATATAAAGCCTAGAGAAACTATTATGGCAACGACAAGTACCAAGAAGAGCGTGGGTTCGACAATACTAAATAAAGCAAGAGGTACCAACAAACCCAAATCAGTTCATATCGATAAGTTGACCAACAAATATAAGATCATAGAAAGTTGGGGTACAAGAGAAATATTTGAAATGATAATGTCGAAGGTAGCAGGATTATCATAATGAGAAATAATCCAAGTACCGCCATCAGTAATTTGAACATGTCAACTACTAGTAAAATATTGACATAAAGCCAACTGAGATTTACTATAAGTATATGGAAAAGAAGCTCCTGAGTCCAAGGAGGATCAATGGGGGTCAAATCTAATATGAGATATGGCAATTCCTCGCCTATGCTTCCCTCTGTTTTTTGGCTTAATGTCACTACTCTCTTTCCGAGCTAGGCATCCAATACACGCCCTAAGAGAGCAAATCGAAACAGTGGCCTTAGACCCAAAGAGTCAAGGGCAAATTACAACAAATCTTCCTTACGGCTGCAAGTTGCATCTTCCCGAGTAGCACCTACTATTTCCCTAGCTCTCCCTCACCCTCACTCTACATAGGCTCTAATCGCACCTTCAAAACTTCACTACATCCATATGTCCCTCCCTTGATATATTTATATTTATGGGGTGTTGATAGGAGCATCAAGCTCAATATCCCGAATGTTTCGTGTCCATAATATCCACTTATACATATTTTTGTATATCTCTTAAGTGAATTTATAATCTTTATACATTTGGTTTGATACTATTGCTAAACTTGAGGCTTCGTTAATTTAATATGACTCAAAATAGTACGTTTGAGAGATGAGTTTAAAATATTCTTATTTTCATTTAAAATTTTGAGGCTCTACATCTTGCGCATCATTCGCATTGACTTTCTTGCCGAAACGGGCGCTCCGCTGCCTACATCCTCACGACGCCCTCCTCCGCCAACATCGCTACAGCCACCACTATCTCTGTTTGCACTCCCGATGGTGCCGTCTTCTGCTCCGGCCCGGGATCCAAGTCAGGCCCGTGGACTAGGATCGAGAATGGCGTCTTGTATCCCTCGCCTTAGGCACCGATTTTGTCAGTTCGTATCCGACGAACCGGCGGGACACCATTGTCATGTTGCTGGTTGTTGCCTCTAGCTTTTGTCTTTGGAGTTCTCGATGTGATGGTGTTGGCATTTGGAGATGTGTTGTGAGATTGTGATGAGAATAATTCTCGTCATGGTGTGTTTATATGGTGATTTTTGAACAGTTTGGAGGGAGCTGTGGTGTCCTACAAATGCTCTAGAATGTGGAAAATGGCTTATGTGGTATGTAATTTGTTAAAATTTTAAATAAAGCTACTAAAATTATATTTGATTCAACCTACCCAACATCAATCTCTATTTTCATGAATTTTTGAGTGTGAAGAAAATTTTAGAAAAAAAATCGTATTCGGTACAAATACAAATATTGCATCCATGGTTCTAGAAATGGAAGCAAAATCTTGTAAGTACTAGATGGTTTCATACTTGACAAAACATGTACTATCCTTGATCCTCATTTAAAAATTAGCTTTATTGAGTTTCGCTTGAAGTAAGCATTTGGAGATTTGTTGGTCTATGGTCGAGCAATTGAAGAGTGGAGTGAGCGAGTGAGAGAGCAATCAAGAGAGCGGCAAGTCCCCCTCCACCTTGCCCCTCCCCCCTCTTTATATGGGAGGAGCTAGAGGTTTTCATTTATCCCCCTAGTGGAGACCCTTGGAGATGATGTGATAGATGTAGTTAAAGTTCAATCTTGGTCTAATTCTCAAAAAAAGTTCACTTTTGGGTTGATTGGAGTAAACACATGACACAAGTACCCAAAGAAACCAAGTAAACGGTGAGCATGATATATAGGTATAACCATGATAAGTTATTCCCATATGATGGCGACATGATCTATTTCGATGTAATGATGCTAGTTTTGACAATCTAAACTACTGGAAAATGCACACATCTAATACATTGGTCATGTAATCATTGATCATAGGACTAGGCTAGGAAGCAACACAACTAAAGCTCTATCTTATATGCTTTTAGGGTTGACTTTGAGTATCTAGTATACAATGCTTTTGATCTCCTTCAATTATATATCTAATTAATAACTGTAACATATGAATTGGCAACACAAATTGTAAGGTCCCTTGATGCCTAAGAGGGAGAGAGTGAATTAAGGCTTTCCAATAAAACTTTAAACTATCTTGGCTTCTAATTTCTACTTATCAAAATCTATACAATAAATCTATCTATGTAGAACTAGGTTTTGCTGGGTGTTGCTATCTCTACAGCAAAAGAGTTATGCAACCTATGTTCCATTCATACTAATGAGCCTAGCAAGCTAAACTAGATAGGTAAGCTAGCTCTCAACCTAAGTATATAGTATAAATGTGGAAATTTAAGGGGGTAGAAAATGTAAACTCTAATCAATAGCTCCAGATTTTTAAAAAGGTATCGACAAATTCAAGCTTCCTCCCGATCCTCATTAGACAAGCTCTTGGTTAAGTAACCTGTGGATAGCCATCATGCCTTCTTCATTCATTACAAGCGGGTCTCAGAGATGGCCTCTCTGGGACCGCTCTTTGCCATACTCACTATCGAGCTTCGACCAAAATGTTGCAGGCCTTATTCCCTAACTTAGTTGGTGAGATCTTGCAAGACTTACAAGGGCCTCCATGTGCAACAATGGCACGCGCAAGCACTAAAATTTTTTCCAAGGTATGTAAACCTCACGAACACTAGGCCTAAATCTGGAGCTAAGTGGACGTGGTTTAACTATACTAAGTACTTTGCAAAGCATCTACACTAATCACCTACCGATGTCTTCAATCACTATGGTGATAAGAGAACTAGAGTGGAGCTTCAACTCCCTTGGTATGTCCCTCAAATATAATGCCCTTCTGCGCGGGCGGTTTGGGAAGGAGTAATTATAGCCTCCCAACAAAAAACTTGTCATGGGAGACAAGCCACACCTTATGTAGTCGCACTAGAATTTCCTATGCCTTCGCTAAAGTTTTTTTTGGTGATGTGATGTGAACTAGCCATTTCTTGACCATTGAGGAATTTTTCAAGTCCACGAGAGATAGTCCTTTCTTCGGTGCATTGTACAAAACTAATTTGGTGTTTTTTTATAGCTTCTGCAAACTCTTTGGACACCATCATTTTCTCTCATCCTTGTCCATAACAAACACTAGACAATTCCGATGATGGCTTTAGTTCTATGTGGAACTCTATTTTCTCAATCATATAACAAGTGTTAAGGAGAAAATAGGTCTGCCGGAGAGATGCCTTTAGGTCTATAATAGTTTTTACCAATGTAAAAACCTCATGAACAAAAGGATTTTTTTCATTTGCCACATTGTATATTTTATAAATTTATTAGTAGATATACCCCGTACGTTACAATGATGTCATAATTCATTTAACATGAATTCAAAGTAAAGATCTTATCCAATGGATAGGTGAGCAGATATTGAGATTTAGTATCACGAGTAGACGATGACATTAGCTGTAAAGAAGAGATTTTGTTAATTTATACGTCTTTGATTCGAGTCTTCGACAAATAGGTATCACAACACGAACTCGGACACATAAGGCAGCAGGCTCTGTTATCCTGGCCCACGCGTCAGCCTCCCTGAAGTAAGCTCTAGGTAGTTGCCCCCGTGGCCCCGTCTCCTCCAGAAGTAGCCATACGGATTCAGATCCCCCGGCAGAGGAAACCGATCGAGCGCGGCAGCGCAAATCCCCAATCCCAGATCCCTGCTGCGCCAAAGGTGAGATTTTTCCAAGATCTCCGTGCTCGATAGTAGCTCACATCGATTTCCGCCAACGGGTTTCCTCAAATTTTCTAATCGCTCTTTCTTTTCCCCGACCAGCCGGGTTCGATTCCGATTCGAGCAGATGGCGGCGGCATGGGCGGTGCTGGCGGCGTTGCTCGTCGCGGCGCAGGTGGCGGCGGCGGCGCCGGTCACGGCGCCGGCGTTCCTCTGGGCGCCCAAGAACTACGGGTGGGTACCTCGTTGCACTTACCTTCTCCGTCCCTAGCATGAGATCCCGGGCTTGTTAGATTAGATAAGATGGGTGGTATTGATGTTGGGGGATTCCAGTTGTTCTGCTTCAGTTAGACAATACAGTAGAATCCGTTGTGAATTGTGCACAGATCTTTGCCATACAGATGGGGAATTTCTTGGTCTTTGTTCAACGAAGAGTTTCTTTACCTGCAGTTTGCTCATTGATGCCTTGGTTGAATAATTAGTAGTATACGTAGAAGATTGCCCAGTCAGTAGATGATTAGCCCATGTTCTCAAACCTTGTCTGTCAGCTTCCGTGCTATAGAATAGCATATTAGTAATTATTGAGATTTGAGGAAATAGCAGTTCATTGCAGCTGCATTTGTGCTTTACCATATTACCAGATGATTTTTTTATTTAATTATTTTAAATGCATGTCCATCCAACATACTATTGAAAGCTCAAGACTTTGAGTCTAGGATTAGGGAATTCATAGGTGGCCCTTGCGAACAACGGTGAAACAAACTGCAAATTTGCATATTTGATGTTGCATGAGGTCCCATGTTTGCTAGATGAGCTGGGCTTGGGGATTCAGTGCTCCTCCCATTCATGAGCAGAAGCACTTCTCGCAGCCGCTTTGTTTGGTGTGGGTTCACCGCTTCTGGTGCCGAAGCCCATGGAGGAGCTGGTGCAGGATCTGCACCAAACATGACCTTAGAAAGTATAGACAATTGTGGCTTCTTGTACAGAGCGTTACACATGAAATTTTGTAATCTTTGTTGACAGAGTAGTTTCTTTGTTTAGTTTGTTCACTATTACAAAATGGCTCAATCAATGGGATAATTAATGTCTTTAAAACTTGGCCATGGGCTTAGTTCACTTCTACTTCGATTATGCATTACCACATTATATCTGATGTTTTTTATGTTTACAATTGAAAATGCATATTCATCCAACGTATACTGTTGAAAATTCAAGATTCTAACTTTAGGCCTAAGGAATTCATAAAGTCGGTGGCCCTTGTGAAACTTTACAAAATAAAATGGAAAATTGCATCATTGACGCTGTATAGTGCTCACTGTGGCCTACTATAGCCAGTGCTCAAAAATGTTGTGTGCCCTTCTTTTGCTATCTGCAGCATGACATCAATGCAATGACACAACTTTAGTACTCATCAGTGATATAAGGTTACTTGCTTACTGGACCCAATGCAGTGATATAAGGTTACTTGCTTACTGGACCCATTGTTACCCCTGTTCAATATTGGCGTCTTTTCATTTCGCTTGGTGTTAACCATAGTCGAATTTTCTAGTTCATGTCGAATATTTATTGTAAGTTGTAAGCGAGAATAAATGAGTTTCTTAGAATAACCTACATTCCGTCCACCTTTGTCCTCCAGATTCCGCTCGATGGCGCTAAGGAGGTAGTCCATTATCAGACAACCTCACCAAAGAGCTTAGCTAAATCTGTTCTCGAGGAAGGTGGCTGGTCAAACTTTATGGTGAGTATCCCATTGGTGAAACTTAAGCTCTCATGCAACTTATTTTCAAATTATCAACTCTTGCATCGAACAAATTTCGTAAGTTCCCTGATGTCATGATTTTCTATTCTTAGTGTTCAAGGGAGGATACTCAGGAGAGTGTTGATGTTGCCATTGTTTTTATTGGCTCAAAGGTACTTAATACTCATCTAATATTTACAGGTTTGAAATAATCCGCTTGTGCAAATATTGTTTCCATGAAATACTTCCTTTAAACTGAAGCAGTGCTTGGCATAGATTTGAAATTGAGCAGTCAATATTTGTGATATTTTGTTTATTGATTCCATGAGGCTATAAAACTTGCAAATTCTTCACCATTCTAATTTGTATACAGTGAAGTTATGACTGAAAAATCCATCGCTTCAGTTTGTAACTGGCCATTGATTTGTTCTTTTTACTTAGCTACAATCGTCAGACATATCTAAAGATAAGCAAGTTGACCCAACTTTAGCAGACACATTGAAGGTAACCATTGTACCTCATTCTTTCTTCTGTCAGATACTGTTTAACTGAACATCAAATTTTTCCATGGCTTATAATCACTATGCTTCTACCAGCTCTCCTTCACAGATTCAGAGTTTTCCATGGCATTCCCCTATGTTTCCACATCAGATGATGAGAAAATGGAGAACTCGTTGCTATCTAGCTTTGCTGAGAATTGTAACAATGGTTTTGGAAGAATCCGTATCACCTACACAGACACGTGTACTGCAAGTGGTCAAGAAGATTTGGAGAAATATACCAACGCGGAGAGATATACCAACATGGATGCTATCAATGTAAGTTGCTGTGTATTTTCCTGTTCTGCTTCTTTTCATATTTATTTGCTCCCTGTATTCATTGAACATATTTTGCAGGACTTGGTACGGTATGGGGTAATGTCAAGGAGTGATCCGACTTTCCCAAGTGAACCGACTGACATAATCGTCTTCTGTAGTGGTGGGTTCAAAAATATCTTCACTCCGAAATCAGAAGGTTAGGTTAAAAACTACTAGTATTGTTCTTTCACTTTCAATTGTACTGCTGAAAGCTAAATTTCTACAATGACACCACAGGAGAGTTGCTTTCCCAGCTTGTTGACGTGCTGGAGGAGAATGGGGCTAATTACACGATTCTTTATGCTTCCCAACCATCTGGTTTACTGGAGAACCCTTCCAGCTTGCCACTAGGTAGGTATCTTGCAGAGAAGACTAATAAAACTGGCCAGGGCAAATGTGATGGAGAGTGCCTAGTCAAATCAACTCTTCTTGAGGGAACTTTTGTTGTAAGTTCTTTACTTGTACTCTGGTTTCATTACTCGTTAGTTCTATTCTGAGTGTGGGCTGTTCGGCTGATGGTTTCTACGGTGGATAAGCCGGCTGATGCTGTTTTGTTGTGAAAGAAAAACATTGTACCATGTCAGTGTACCTTGTACCCTTGCGTTATATTCTGACATTTGTCTTCAATGTGCAGGGAATAGTGCTTCTTATCATCCTGATATCAGGACTCATGTGTATGATGGGAATCAATACTCCCTCGAGGTTTGAAGCTCCCCAGGAATCTTGATCTCCCTTTGAAGCAGAATCTGGGGGGTTTGACGAGGCACAGAGTGGAGGGACCGATGTTTGACAGTCTGCACTGTGGATATTGTTTAGTTTGACCTTTGAAAGTGCCTCGTGTATTTTACTGAGCCAACTGTTATTTACAATGTGCTCAAATTTTTTGTGTAATATTACTTGTCATGCCTACGGACGTCTAGCTGAGTTATTGCAGAACAAATGTAATGTGCGAGGCTTGCGCTGTACCAGACATAGCATTGCCTCCAGTGTTTTCTGTGAATAACCTGAAATTCAGGTAACCAATAAGATGGGTACTATGCATCAAATAAAATGAAATCTTGCTATCTGTTTGATCAGAGGTTGCTGTGCTTAAATCTGTGCCACATCTATTACATCTTGCATCGTGTGCCTCAACTGAAACTGTATACTGTTGCGGTCTCTGATGTCAACATCTGCTTTTGTAACGCGCAGGTTGATTGGCATTTGATCCTTGCTTGCTGATATTTTCTATCTAGTTATTAATGTTCAGGCATATCTGGGCCCCACCTGTGCATCCGTTTCTTTTTTACTTGCTAATGAATCAACAGGTGCTACTGCTAGACCATTTCAGTCGATCTGCTTGGCTGATTAGGACAGAAACTAAAAGCCACTTTTGTAGCTTTCACTTGTGTAGTTACTGTCATGGCAGCCTTACCGCGCAAGTGATCACTTGAACGAGTCAGGAGCCAAGCATCAGCATCAGTTATCCGCTTCTCAAAATAGGATCCAGACATCCAGTCCAGTCTTGAGGTCAATTTGTCCTTTATGCTGGACTCGAAGTCCGTCGCTTGTCTTAGCTTAGCACTAAAGCGCCAAGAAATTTGTGGCTCCTGCATTATATAAAATGTGTGCATTTTTTCCTCGTTAATGGAGGTAAATGCGTGTTTTATTTTTGTTTGTAGTAAATAGGAAGACCAGATATTTTCTTTGCGCCAAAAAAAAAAAAAGATACTACTTTTCCGGTGACGATTGGTATGGAAAGGGTGGAAATTACCTGAGAACCTTTTTTCACTCTTTTTTTTAGATGAAAGAAGAATTATATTAAAATATAGCTGGGTACATCATCACATTACAAGTGCTCTGGAAGAAAAGACATTTACCCAGAAAACGAAATTCATCTATATTGTACCCACGCTGTAAAATGCTCCAAATCTCAAATCCAAACCTATTTGACGCTTTGTATGGATGACCGCACAGACAAATACTCGTCAACAAATGTTTTCGGCCAGACAGTATATGCCCAACGGACGGCCAACGTTCCTGCAGGCGGAGTTGAGAAGCTTCTTCTTCCGTGTGTCTTCCTTTTTCTTCTTTCTACCACCGAAGAATGAGGAAGACTGACCTGAAAAATATTATCCCTAGTCCTTCATCGTGGCCAGATCCAACCACAACGAAACGAAGAAAGGGAGTGGAGAAAATTATTCCATGGCGGCGGCATCATCTCCGCCTTGATGCCGACGTTCGGAAATAAAAATCTCCATGTCGTCATGTCGATGAAGATGCTGACACCGAAATTGTCGCCTCCATCTTCAACGAATGCGCCACGGAGAAAACGAATCCAACCTTCTCCTTCACCGTCGCCGGAGAAGAGAAGGAGGAAGACATAAATCTCCCATACCAAGAAACTTGGCATGGAGAAACTCTAACCCTAAGACTCAAACCTAAGGGAAAACTTAATTAAAAGCGATGGATCCTCACTCCCTCCGGCCTCCGGTGATGTACCGAGAGAAGGAGGGAGGGGGACCAGCGGTGGGCGGCGGCGGCGGGCGGCTGCTCTATGCGAGTGAGGGTGCGAACGAACCAGCGCCCCTAATTTGTTTCCCAGTAGAACCCAAGAAGTTAGCAGAAGTCGTCTAATATAATTCTTTCTGGCCTCCAGAACCTTTTTTCACTCGGATACGGGATATGTGTAATGAAGAGCAGCAAATTAAAATTCGACATAAATGAAACTTTATACTCTCTCTATTCTAAATGATAAGACGTTTTGGCTTTTGTAGATACATTGTTTTTGCTATCTCGAAAAAACCCAAATGTCTTATAATCTAGAATGGAGGGTTCATTGGAAAATATCTATGTTAGAGGATGAGATGATCTAAAAGCGAGCCGTGGCCAATGATTTATTTGTTATTACATCAGCATCAATAGCATATTAATCTTTTAGTCTTAGATGAAGCACAAGAACAAAGAAAAAAAATCTCATTTGCTCCTGCTAGCACCTTTTGTTGCTCTTTTCCTCCCTATTGTGCAACTTTTTCTTGGTTGCAGTTTCATTTGTTGACCAACATCTATCCTCACATACCAGTGCTACGGTTTGGATTTGCCACTTGTTCACTTAGTAGCTACTAGAACACGCCAACTAGACCTATCGTCCCATGCTTGCATCAATCTCTTTCTGATTGATTGATTGACACAAACCGGTTTGAAAATGACGCACAGACGAAAACAAATTTGTTCAAGCCTACTCCGTATGCGGCATGTGCATTTGCTTTACATTTTCGTATGGTCGGTGCTGACGACGATGGCGACATGTATGCATTGGTGGCCATACACAGGCTGCCAGATCAGCGCGTGTTAGGCTCTGAGGAACCATGCCGGGCGAGTCGCCTGCAAAAACATTGCTTGTAAGGAAGGCCATGGAAGAAAAATATGATCGCGCGCGAGCCTAATTATATATTTGGACGGGACAACGGATCGACACGGAGTTTTTATGGAAATTATTGTGAAGGTACACAGGTACACGATGTGATCACTTCAGAGTAAAGAGATAGTACTCCAGTCTCCAATGGGGAAGTCCTAAAAAACATGAACTTGGCATTGCTAACACCCTTGCTAACATATTTTAGAGAAAAGTCCATTTGTACAACTCTTAGTTATGGCTTAAGTTCCGTTCTCAACCATTAGCTACGACACCATTCACCTTAACAACGCTTGACTTGAAATGATGCTGACTTTTTTGTGACATGAACAATGGATATTTTATTTTCAAATTTCTAAAGCGCTTTAAGGGTTTTTGAAACTTTCCTAGACACCTTTTCATAAATGAAATAAATAATATATATTTTTGACCAAATAAATAAGTAATACTCATTTCAGTATATATTATAGTAACTAATGTTGCAAAGCTAGTGAGCACTTAAACCCAAATAAAACCCATTTCATTATATATGTTGACAAAAGTTCATACTGAATTTATTTAGGTTTTCAATAGTCCTATCTGCAATTGAAACTTTCTAAAAAACAAAGCCATTTATATAAATTAAACAAACATGAACCATGATTTTTTTGGCAAATTACATATTTATTTTAAACATCTCTAAAACAATATCTTATGCAAATTAACTCTCAATTAAAAAAATTGGCACACTCGATTATTTAATTATCTTTTCAAACAAAAGATATGCAAACGATGCTTTGTTTCAATATATAGGAATATAGTCAAGTTATAGATACTCCATATAACGCGAGTGCAAACGATCGAAGTTCTTTTTAAGATATGATGTCAATTTATAAAATATAATAAATATTTCAGGTTTAATTTGACAGTGTTTCCAAGTCAATGCTAAGTCACCCACAAATCACCTTAACATTCAACCAAAGTTAATTAAATACGAAAGGTTTTAATAGTTGAGTTTTAATTAAAGAAAAATGTTTCCTAGTTGATAGTTGGATGAGATATACAAACTAAAGACATATAACTACTTGCACCGGTTTTTGATGCAGGAGAGATATGCCCAAATCTTGGCATATACAAATAAGTCACTCTTCCTAAAATACATGTGCCTGAAATCTCTCTTTGGTTTATTAGGCGATAGCATGATCCTTTGATCTTTCTTCAAGATTCATACATCTGATCCATTGGATCTTCATCTTATGGCTTACAGTCGTCTGCATGAACAAATTCAGGCATACAAAAAATAACAAAATAAATCCCATAAAAAGGTGATTGAAAGTAGTTCAATTTGTCCCCACACACTTTTCAACCGTACATAAATATACGTACATATGCAAGTTGATATGAGGGTTTGAAAAGTTGGTTTCAGTACATTAATTAATACCACTTTAATAATAAGATGGTTAATAACCCTAGCTAGTGGAAAGTGGCATATGACTCCGATCCTCTACTGTTTTCAGGTTTCTCTCACACGACTTTTGCACATGATCAAGATCAACAATAGGTGTAAACACAGTTTTGTGCACGGCATCTGTACCAAACAATGTATATTATTATATATATTGTACGTTGGCAACCAAACCAGCCAAGTCATTACGTACTCCAACAGCCCAATTGAGTAGGTACCTAGGAGACCATAGTTAGCAAATGATGAGGTCCTCATCAAGGACTGCACTGCATGCTCAAGTCACATGCGTGCTGACAGTTGATCCATGCATGCATGACAGCATCAGTGCAATCCCAATCCAAGCCAATAGCCAAGCTAGCCATATGGATGTACACTGGCAGCTGGCGTGCATTGCTAGCAGCTGGCACACATCATCACATATATCATATATATTCATATATATACATATATACATAAAGTATCTAGCTACGCGCTTTCTGTGGTGATCCCTCCATTATTTTTCATGTAAAGCTAACGAAAGCATCAAGCAGCTTGTTGAACGGATCACACGGATGGAGCGTGTGACGTCACAACGTGGACTGGGCCTGGATGCGCCGTCCAACATGCCTGCATGCTGTGCACCGACTTACCTGGCTGGATGCCGCATGCACTGCACGTGATCTTCTGACATGATTACCTTGCACCAAGCTGTCTGTGTAGCACGCATCGGCACCTGAGGGACACGTCGCCACGCACTAGCTCCCATTACATCCTGACTTGGGCGCCAAGGTTACAACAACGCAAGCTTTGGCTTCGTCGTCTTTAGTTAGTGACAGATTCCATCAAATGGCTTTTATACATAAATACTTCTGTCATATTGTACTAGTAGCGACTAAATTTATGTCTTGTGAGGATTCTCTGCACCAAGTAGTTTTACTCTAAAAATAAACATTTTTTTATCATCCTTTCGGAGGTTACCACAACTTGGATTTTAATTTTTATTTGACATACATGCACCCATTAAAAAACGCCTAACGCAAACTTCGTATTTAGTTAGTGACGGGTTTAAAGCCTTATTTGGCGCTCATGGCTCATCTAGATCCAGCTTCTTTCTACAATGTGTTGAGTTGGAAAGGGTTAAGGACAAAAATAAGAGTCCGTTTGGAGGGTCGTTTTTGATTCAGAAACTGCTCCTCCGTTTCATAGTTCATTTTAGCCAATCATAGAGCCAGAGTCATCTTTCATAACTATAACATCTACAATATTACCAACAATATATGCTACAGTATCTTGGGAGATGGAGCCAAAACCCCCTATAAGTGGCCCAGGTCCTAATAGTTTTATTGGATTCTAATTCATTTTAGGAAGAGAGTGCCTATGTAATCTAAAACTCATCCCTTCTAGATTTATATCCTTTATTGTAAACTCTGCAAGGCCTAAGCCTTCCACTAAATCGGGATTCCTCCGGGTATTTGTGGAATGAAAATGTAGGTAGGGATCCCGTTTGATCGCCCAAAGTTGACTAAAAAAATTAAGAAGAGAGGTAAAAGCAATATACAATATATATGTCCTGTTCGTTTGGTCTACTAGCGCTTACCAGTCAGCGATTCAGCAGTGTTTTTCTCACAATAAATCAATAGCCACGATTTAAATAGCGCGCTATTTTCGCGCTATAGCGGCACTATAGCGGGAGAAAGGACATGTCGCGGAGCTATTGCTCATTTTCACGCTATCGGCGCTATTGGCGCTATAGCGCCGTAGCGCGCTAAATTGCCACTATCAGTGTTTCCCTAGATTGTGCTTCGTCTTTTAGAAACTATGTCAATTTTCAAGTATTTTGGTTTTCCTGTGGATTGTGGATGAGTTATGAACTTATTATTATCATCATATTATGACTTACAAATTATCATTTATCAACTTATATGAATTATTATGAATTCTTTTGCTGTTTTTCCCGAGTGTATTAAAATAGCGCGCTATAGCGTGGCAAGCTATGCGGTGCTGCATCGAATAGCTGCCTAGCGGCGCCATAGCGGCGCATAGCGCCCAGGAAGCCTCGCCGCGAAAAAAATTTAGCGCGCGATTTAAAACATAGATCAACAACAATGAGAATCAGCTAACCAAAAACGACCTAACAAACAGAGACATAGTGTTGGAGCCGCCTGAGGCGCTGTACTAGACTGGATCTTAAATGTCTTCGTTTCGGGATCTATAGGAATCAAATATCGTTACATTTATCTAGGTTCTCTAGAATGCACTAAAATATCACACCTAGGATTTCGATATATATACACAAAGAGACACAAAAAGGGTATATATATAAGTAGTGTTCTTCCACAATATTTGGTTTATCAGTACAAAAGACAAGTATACTATGTATCTGTGATGATGATACGAAAACTATATATAGCATACCCCAGTCCATTTCTTTCCCCACGGTGCGGAGCAATCCCCTCGGCTGGCATATCCCGTCACGGGTGCTGTTTCTTCCCTCGCGTGATAGTCGGAACCGAGACGGATGAAGCAAGTACCGTCAGGGACGGCCTGGTCCACCGAAAAATCAAGTCCGCGCCCGTGAAAACCAAAACTCACGCGCGCCAATCTAGGGTATGGCCCATGCGTAAGTGAGAGGGGGCGAAAAGAAGCACGCGGTCCGTGCGGGTGGGAGACGCCAGGCATGCGACGAAAAATCTCCCCATCCTTATCCTTTCACCGTTTCATTCATTCACCTCTCGACCTACCCAGGCTCTTCTCTCCGTTCCCCTTCCCTTTCAATCTCTCTCGGCGACGGCGGCGGAGCATGGCCAAGGTCTGGCGACGCCATTGTCAAATGTCCATGGGATCTGGTGATTCAAGGTATCCCCATCTCTTCTCGTGGCTTCTCCCTCTCATTCCTCCTCAGAACCATGGTCTCACGCCGAGATCTGGCACAGGCATGAGCACGACGGCAGCATGCCCCCGTGCCTCTCTTCTTCGTGCTCTCGTGCCACAACCAACACCAGCGCCAGCACCGGCCTAACTGCCTCCGTCACTGCCAGGCCCGCCGTCCTCCTCCCAGTTGCGTCTTCTTCTTCCCCTCTACCCTCCCTGGTCTTGTGTGCTCGCATGTCACCTAGATCTGAGAGTTCTGTATTTCATATAGATTTGCTATCCTTGCTTCACGGATGCAACAATATATTCAAGGCAGACACAAAGCTAGTGAGTTTCATTCCCTTCAAATTTTACTTTGCATTTTTGGTATTACATATCTTGCAGATTCACGTGTCTGCTCAATGTTTTAATTTTTTTCCCAGGTTCAGTGTATCATTGCAAACTGAAAGAGCTACTGTGCAAGGAGCCTTTTGGAGATATAAATAAACCCGATAAAAAGGTAGGACGAAGCACTCAAATTATTGAGCTAACTGCTTTTAGATTATAAAACCATCTTATTGACAACTTGTCACTACTAGATATCTTATTGAGATAAATACTAGTTATGCAAAAATTGCAGTTTTTTGCTATGTTGCTGTCTTGGTGATCGTTGAGTTGTTTTCTCGTTTGGGATAAGACCACCTGTTGTGGCACCCGTTTATCATTATCCAGCCAACATTTCTGGGCGTGTCCTTTTTCAATTCTGAACTATCTGCAACTCTTTGTATTTCCGTTATGAAGGTAATGGAAATGGGGAATCCCCTAGTTCGAAAAAAAATACTAGTTATGCATAGATCTGACATAATTTTTTTAGATGCCCTTGTACAGCGTGCTAGGGCACAGAACAATAGGCATGTGCTACCGTGGGTCTTGATAAGTTCTTATTCTGGGTGTTTTTAACTGAACAATAGGCACTGAACACATGCCACATTGCACTGCCACTTTCAGACAGTAAATGCTTTGGGTCATTAAAGTACTGAAGCAATGTTAGTACCTTTTGCAGAGTGTAAATATATCTCACTATATGATTTATGTGAAGTTAGTGAATCAAGTTCCTCAAGTCGTCCAAATATACTCATCCTTCTCACAACTTCAACATTAAAACAATGTGCCCTCAATACATTGGATGAAATAACATTAAAACAAGTTGCAGTTGCAGTTTTCACTATCTTGCTAGATTTCATTGAAGTTCTCATACGTGCACTTTATTTATCCTCATTGAGTTATGCCTTGTTATGGACATGCAGCTGCTGCATAGTGCCATCCAAAGTGTCCCAGGCCTTCCCCCCACACCTTTGTAACTTCAAGGTGAGATCCCTGGCTATTCTTGGTTCTTGCTGTGTGGTACAAAGATTTCTTTTTTTTTTTGTCTGCTGCAACTACAAATGATACCTTTTGGAACCAAGCAACCTCGTTTTTGTTTTCATGAATGGTTCCATTTATCTTGTTTTGGTTGTAGAGAGGGACTGGAGATGTGCTGTAGCTGCTGCATTGCCAGCACAGGGCTTCCATCCTGCAGTCCTCAGATCCTAAACACTGTGCTGGTTAGTTATCTCTCTGAACATTTAGTTACTATCTCTCTGAACATTTAGTTATCTCTTTGAACATTTAGTTATCTAAATCTATGCACTTTTGGTTCTAAAAATACTTAGGAAACTGCTTGCAGTAGTTGGAAGCAACTAAACTAAAAATTAGTGCGTACATTTCTAGTGAAGCATGTGATTCTTTGAAGGATTGTTGTTGTTAGTAAGAATGTTGTACTCGTTTTTTAGAACCAGTGAATTACAGTACAATTAATGGTGTAACTTAATTTTTCAATCAGATTAAGTTCTATCTTCTTGCATGAATTCCTTTGCACCAGGGATTTATTTGCATGTGCGCCTTCTGCTGGTGCCTGCAGTCACCAAGGTCTGCAACCCCAGTTGTCCTCTCCCTACGCGAGCTGGTGAGTTGCACACTTGCACTTGTCATTCATGCCATTGCAAGCAAGGATCTGGCAGATCCATTGAGATAATGCACTTTTTGTAGGACTTAGTATGCATAGCAGTAAAGATCACTTGCTGATGTGAGGCAATATTCTGCTTACTTCCTATCTTGTCCAGCGGCCAATGCTATCTTCTGGTTGGCTGTTGCCATTTTACAAGTAGATGTAGCTTAAGATTGATTTGTTGAACATTTGTACTATTTGTCCTATGTACAATTATATATGGTTATGTACCAAGACTCCCAAGTGTAACATTTGCCGTTTGTGTGGATGAAAGATGAGTATTTGATTATACGTACCAAGACTACCATAGCAGATTTGAATGGTTAATGATGGTTTTTGTATATCGAATTGTCTTTTTTTTTTTTAAATCAGAATTTTCATTCCCTGACGGTTAGCAACCGACAGGAAAGATCACCATGTTTCTCCCGACGGTTAGTAACCGACGGGAAAGCTGTAGACTTTCCCTGACGGTTAGTAACTGACGGGGAAGGTTTTCCTGTGACGGTGGCGAGAAAACCGACGGCGCATATTTTCCCTGACGGTCTCTACCGTCAGTAACTGGTCCGTGACGGGTCACCGTCAGGGAAACTTGACTTTCCGTGTCGATTTTCCCGGCAATCCCTGACGGTAACCGTCACGGATACTCTTCCCTGACGGTTTTCATGGTTTTTCCTGATGGAACAGGCCGTCAGGAAAAAACTGGACTGGGGTACGTTCCAAACCATGTGTAACGTATAAAAGTATATATATCAGCACCAAACTAATAACAAGGAATAAATACTCTCACCAACAAACTGAATCACTGTTACTCATTATCGTCCTCTCGCTACCAGACTAATTAATGAATCAAGCAACCAACAAAACTGCCACACAACTACTAACACAATCCATCACTAAATTTTCAGCAGCAGCTAGCATTACTTGCTTGTATGGTAACCTGCAGCATAATTTCCCCCGTAGTTCCCAGCAAGCCTCTGCTGCAGCACAATATTCTGTGAATTATGCTGCACAATTCCGGCCGCCGCAGACGCGGAATTCGGCAAACCAGCGGCGAAGTTCGGAGGGGCGACGCCGCCGCCGCCTAGAGCTTTCGCCACCATTGCCTGGTGGTGCAAGCTGTAGTTCGTCCCCATTGCTTGTTGGTCAGCCGCGTGACGAAGCATGTTCCATGACGCGTTGTCGTTGTTGTTGTTCGTTCCGGTCGCTGCTGAGTTGGTCATGGCCGCCGCCGCGTGCTGTGAGTTGGTGCCGCCAGTCGGCAGGCCGACGAAGCCACTACTCGTAGTCGTCGTCGGTGTTGTCATTCCGGTGGCGGCGGTGGTGGTGTGAACAGGATAGGTGTAGTCAGCGTTGTACGGCAGCGCGGCGGAGTTGAAGTAGCTCGAGTAATCCAGCAAGGAGTCAACGAGGAACTCGTCGCCACCTTCGGCAGCCTCAACGGAGCTGACGTTGGGCGTTCCGGCGGCGGAGGAGTAGTGCTCCTCGCCGGCGGCGGTGGCCTTGTTCGTACTGCTGGCCTCTTCTCCCCCTTTGTGGTGCACCTTGCACACGACCCATTCATCCTGAACATAATAAAGCAAACTGAGAACATAGAAAGGAGGAAAATAAGCTGCAAAAGGCACGATTTTTCAACACGACCAAGAATAACAAGTTGTGTGTTGTTGAAGTGGCAGCAGTAGAACTGAACCACACGTTACTGTTACTACCTTGGGATTGAAGCGTAGGCTGGAGTCGTTGGTGATCCTGGACTTGCCGTCGAGACGAAACTCGTGCATCACCCAGTTGGTCTTGGTGCCCCTTGGAGCCCTGCCCATGTAGAACACCAGCGTCTTCTTCATCCCCACCAGCTCACGCCCGGGCTGCTTGAAGATCTCCCTGTCCTTGCCCGTGGCCTTCCAGTAGCCCTCCTTGGTGGCGCGGTTCGTGCGCGTGCCCGTCGGGTATTTCATGTCCTTGTGGCAGAAGAAGTACCACTCTTTCTCACCCATCTTCGCCTTGCCTAAGAAATGTCAACATAAATGGGGAAAATCATTGAAACATTATATATAGCTCAAATCATCTATCCACATCTACATGTAAAGAGAATAATAAACAAATAAAATCAGTAATACGTGTATGTAGCTTACTTGGGAGATCCCATGGCTCGCACTTGTTGAGATCCACCTCGCCTATCGCGTACGGTTCGAAGCTAGGGTTCAAGAACTTCTGCAGGAGGTAGCTGGTGATGACCTCCTCGTCTGTCGGATGGAACCTGAATCCAGGAGGCAGGAACAGGTCGACTCCATGCTCTGATTTCACACTACTCTCCACCATGGCCGATGATCTCTTGAAGGACTATTATGGACTATGCTGCTTGACTAGGAGCAGCAGAGAAAAAGGCAGCAGAAACAGAGCGAGCGAGTGAGAGGGCTAAGCTTTCTAGAGGAGGAGGAGGATGCTTGTGGGAACAAGAAAGGTGCAGGGAATCAATAGAAAGGGAGAAAGAGAGGAGGAAGCCAAGTTTTATAGTGCTGTGGTGACGGAGACCTGATCCTTGCTCTGGAAGAGGCCTGCCAGCCTCCTATGGCTTGCCTAGGAAGGAAAGTCTTCACACGGTTTTGATTAATTAGGACAAAATAATAAATATATTATTAGTGAGCTAGGTCTAGTTAACTGTGTATCAATTGACTAGGTCTAGTTAATTGAGGCATCGTGAGTAGTGGCCATGGGATCAGAATTAAGATGTGTCTATGTGTCATCAGATAGTAATATACAGTATATGGTGCTTTAGTTTAGCATTTACAGATTTGTCTTTTTCTTTACAGTGGTGTGAGTGTGACAGCTAATTTACAGCTGGGATGGGGTGGGGGAGTACTAATAACTGAGTAATTGTCACAAAGGCTTCTGAGGTAGGCCACTTGACTCATTTTTTTTTATTTTAATCATAGCTTGCTCTAAAACATTATTATGTATATAGTGCATGGTAGAAGTATTTATTTGTTAAATTGACGGTATGTAAAGGAAAATCTATTGGCCTATTCGATTGATGGTTTTTGTGATTGATAAGCCGACTGATACTATTTTATTATGAGAAAAGTGAACAGTGCGATTGAATTTCTCACATTACAAAATTTGTGGCGCAATATGTGCCGCGGAGTCCTCTTGCTCTATCTTTAGTGACATCCACCTTCACAAATTCCTTTGTCATTTAGGGGGTTACGGTTTTAGGTTAGATTAGGGATATATAGATTTTTGCATACCTTCTAGGCTCTACAACCTATAGGGACAATGTATTTGGGGAAGTTGATAGCTTGGTTGTGTGTGTGTGTGTCTCGGGGTTTGGGGGGAGGGCATCATGGTTTGTTAAGGACTTAAGGTTAGATGATCGTGGTCGGGAAGAGTAGATGTGTGCGGCGTTGAGATGGAGCCTCGCCAAGTCATCGCCAGAGTTGGTGATGATGATGCTAATTAAGCTAACAGGAAGGTGTAAGGTGGTTGTGGAGAGGTGGAAAACAAAATGGTGATGACGGCTAGCAAAAACATTATGATTAGGGTTTGGGAAAACCATTTTAGACAAAATGAAATCTATCCTGGATGTTGACTTGAGATCAGACATATGAGAAACTACCAAAATTTAGTGGAACAATAGTCCCACAAAGAGTATCATTCTCTGGTATTTCCTAAGTTAATATCTATGATATCAAACTAATATCGTCAGATTCATTTTAAAACATTTCTTTATAATAAATCTTTTTTATGTCATAAATGTCCATACCATTTTCTATATACTTGGTCGATGGTAGTCCCGTCATGCTTGGTATTTTTCTAAGTCAACATTTGTGATACCAAATTAGTATCATCGGATTCATTATTTTAAAATATATCTTAATAGTAAATATTTTTTGTGTCATAAATGTTGATACTTTTTTCTATAAACTTGGTCGTTGGGAGTCCCGCCATGCGGTATTTTCCTAAGTCAACATCTACGATACCAAATATATCTTTATAGTAAATCCTTTTTGTGTCATAAATGTTGATACTTTTCTATACACTTGGTTCATGGCACAATTTTTTTTTTTTGAATTGGGACAACACAAAATCTTTACTCTTGAATTATAGACAAGGTAGTATTTGTCATCTTTATGGGCGAGTGCCAACAATTTAATCTGCCACTTGAGGGGTGCTGATGTGAGAGGGCGGGTAACCGTCATCACTGTGCATGGGTAAAAGAATTAAATGCGGCATAATCCCAGACGGCTAATAAGCCCCGTTTCTTCCCTTTCCCTTGAGAATTTTTCTATACGCAGAAGAAATTCTAGTTTTGGGACAGATCGGCGAAGTTTGTCCAGGTCATTCGCACATATTTTTAGTCAACTATACCGGTAGGAGATGTTGATTTTTATTTCATTATATTAGATGTTTCGGCAACTGGGGTATGGTTCGGTTTCTCGGTAATTGCCGATCTCTTTTGACGAAACTGATGGGCGCGTAGCTGTCGCTCTCAGCCTGCATTCATGGCCGGATTCATTCTTTGCCAAGAGGCGCCCGCAATATTTTATACTATGTTTTATACCTCGTCAATTTTCTAATCATTTTCTGTGTGTGTTTTCATTTTGGGTCTTGAATCGATCAACCACTGTGCATGTGCACATATATTGGAATTCATTGGTAGTCCAGCAAATGAAACTTATCCCGTGTTAGTTTTAACTTATTAGTCCTGCTTATAAGCCTCGGTATAATATTTCTCTCTCATCACAACAAAATAACGACTGCAGAATCATCAGCAATGCAAAGTCGTAGAAATCATCAGCCAATGCAAACTTACTAGTAGTTTTGGCAACTTTCGAAAAAGGAGAATAGGAAGCAGAAGAGATTGAAAATCTACTTGTCGAGTTGACAAATACATGACTGACAGAGTGACGACATATTGGATCTTTCCCTCATAGTACGGTGGTCAGAGATAGCCTCAATCCTAATGATGGAATGACGGCTGTTCACACGGGCCACCGTGGAAGAACCGAACTTGAAACTGGTCAGCATGGGATTCCAGAACCTCATCGTCTACAAGGGCACGTGCATGTATGCTGTAGCTTGGTCCAGAGTGCACAGTGATTTGTACGCACGTGCTGTCCATCTGCCAGGATGATCTGGCTGGCCCCGGCCAGCCGGACGGTGGTGGTGTACCGGTACGGTGTGCTGCTGGATAGATTTGGCGGCCAGCCGGCGCCGGATCGAGTTCAAAAGCCGATCTTGACCCGTCCGTCCAGGTAGGCTTGCTAGCTAGCTAGCTAGATATAGACTGATGATATGATACCATATGATAAGCTCATCTCCGTACATCTGTGGAAAGTAGGAGTAGTTGTTGGCATAGTTTTTATCTTGATTCGTGTCAAAAAGATGTGAGATATGTCTATAGAAAGGGGGCCGATCACACTGTTCTTCTTTTAGGACAAAAAAAGTACAGTGAAAATAAACCTATTACAATTACTAGACTATGTATAGGACAAGATATATACCTCTGTTGCAGAAGGAGGAGGAGGATCGCCATTTGATGAAAATAGGTTGCAAGACCATTGAAACAGCCGCGATGGAAGTGTTTGCTAGACATGGCTGGAACTTTAGTAATAGAATAGCTTTTTAGTACTGGTTTGGAATCTTTTATTATCTTTATGGCGCAAAACTTTATTTTTGAGGTACCTTAAACCTTTTCTTCTAGTTTTGTTGTAATAATGATATAAATATATTCTCTTTTCTAAAAAAGATATATATAGGCTCTGTTTGGATTTATTATTAATAGTAGTTAACTAACTAATACTTCCTCCATATAATATTTAGAAGTCATTTAGAACAGCAACACAATCTCCAAAGTACAACTTTGACTTCTTGTTTTTATAAAAATATTTATAGAAAAAGGATATATGTATATTTGTATGAAAGTATTTTTAAGACATATCTATTCATATAATTTTCACATTTCTAACTCAATAATTTAAAAGTTACTAATGGATTATATTCCCAATGTTTGGCTCAAACCTTATCCAAAATGATTTCTAAATCTTATAAAGGGGAGTATCTCATTATCTTTAGGAATAGTCACTATGTTTTGGTCCATTTGGGAAGTAAAAAAATGATGCCATTTTCAAAAATATGGCCCCATCACTTCAAAGCTTAAGGAGAATCTTAAGAGAATTTGCTTGGGTTATTCTCAGAGCAAAAACGAGATATATAACACCCTGCAATTACCCAATGGCTAGAAACCCACGTGTAATTTATATGATCTTTGTTGTCTCATAAGACTCTGATTCTTTAAGTTAATAAAAATCTAGCAGGACGCAACCCTCCTGTTACATAAAAAAATATCTCATTATCTCATTTGATCTAGATAGTGGGATAGTTGTTATCTAAAGGTCTCGCTAGCAATTAGCTAGTCTATTATCTATACCTATTTGGATCTAAAAAAGACAATTATTAGCAGATAACTACTATCCATAGGGATCCAACAGGGCCATAGCTAGTTGCGTTATTAGTGTCATGTTAAACTTATATCTTCATGAGTTTATTTGTGTATATATGTGTTAGGAAAGGAAAAAGATCCATATAAACATATGCAGGGCCACCTACCAATTTGCATCACTCCACATACTTCGGTTGTATACTTTATGTGTAATATCAAAACTTGAATTCTTATATTAGAACAGTTCAGCGGCTCCGGTTGTTCCTGTAGACCTCCTAGGGTGCTTGTAAGAAGCATGTCATTTGGTTACATTTTTTTTCTTAAATACAATGATGCACAAGTCTATTGTGTATTTGAGAAAAAAATATATCCATATACTTCTTTCTATGAAATGTCTACTATATGAGCATGGTTCGTGTCCCATAACCCAAAAAAGGCCACAGGATGTGATACAGGAGGTCAAAGGAACATATCATATATAGGATAGGATATGGTGTGATGGAGACACTCCACGTACGATCCTGATGGCTGATTAGCTAACTAAGTACGCAATGTCCAGCTAAGCTACCTCAAGCAGGGAGATGATGTCCGCCATTAGAGCAATTTCAAAATTTTGACTAAAACCCCCCAAAAAGCCTGGTTTTGAGGTTGGACCGTTGGAAAGAAATGTTAGAAAAAAAAAGTGTCTCCTTCATTCTAAGAGTGCCCTATTTTTGGAGCCAAATTAAAACCGGTGGTACCACCTAGAATCAGAGGCGGACCTAACGGTAGGGCAGCCCAGGCAGCTGCCCTACTCGTGGCCTATAAAATTTTAGAACAAGTCTTCAGTTTTTAGGCCAGCCCAACACCAGCAGGCAGCCAGCGAGTAGAGCAACACGCGAACAGCCGCAACACAGAGCCACGACTTGCTCCTTTTCTTATTAACCTTTGCTTGCTCATTTTTGTATTAACCTTTTGCTTGCTTCTTTCCTTATTAGGAGTTGTTATTGAGGAAATGACAGTGGATAATGCAAATGCACCAATCGTCACTAGGTATTGATTTTTCAATTTTCTATGATATTTCATCGGTATTGTATTGTATCGTACTATTAATTATATAGAACTCATGAAGAACTTCTCTCCATTGCAAACTTTGTTTTTGAATAATTGTTATGGTCATGTGGACTATTATGTAGCTTTAGGATTTTGGCCGCTAGAAGTTCGCCCTAGTCTTCGCCAATTCCTGGGTCCGCCACTGCCTAGAATTAATCGTTCAAAATCGCATGGGATGCCAAGCCACCACCAGCCGGCTAGGTTGGCCTAAGCTTGGCCATGACCATGAATCGCTAGGGTTGACGGGAGGGTAAGATTACGTTCCATGGTTGAGCAAGGGCGGCTAGCTAGAGGACGTATGAGTCACAATCCTTCGTTTTTCCCAAAGGTAATCAGATAATTCATCATCCGACGACGATTACAAATTCATTTATTGTGATGCTCAAATAGTGCAAACATTTTTGCAATGTCCATAAGAAAACATGGATGCTCTGTTGCTGGACATGTAGTGCTTCATAGGGATAGAGAAGGTGGGCAGCCAAGAATGTATCAGGATTACTTGGCTGATGATCCTACTTGCCTGCTAATTTTGGATGCAGGTTAATGCACATCTCATTTCTTAAGGAGTCATAAGTTCGACTAGAAATATGAAAATATTATCAATATTTGTGTCTTCAAATAACTTTATTATAAAACTATACTATATACTCAGTCTAATGATACTTATTATATATTATAAATATTAATACATCTTTGTATTGGCTGATGATCCTACTTGCCTACTAATTTTGGATGCAGGTTAATGCACATCTCATTTCTTAAGGAGCCATAAGTTCGACTAGAAATATGAAAATATTATCAATATTGTGTCTTCAAATAACTTTATTATAAAACTATACTCTATACTCAGTCTAATGATACTTATTATATATTATAAATATTAATACATCTTTGTATAATTTAGTTTAACTTTTAAAAGTTTGTCATTTATTTTGGGACGGGGAAGTATATGTTTATTTGGTTTAGTCAATCCTATACATTGTTTTAGAATAACTTGGGATCTATCTACATCTCTTATAGAGCTAATCCACACTTCAAGTTTATCTCAACAGGTAAGCCATCCGCATCATTCCCCACTAATTGTCCATATCATCTTCCACTAAATCTATATCTTTTATAAAGCTAGTCTGCACTACAAGTTTATCTAAACATGTAAGCAATTAACATCATTCCCACTAATTCTTCGATTTTTCTAACCTCTTAACTGCAAACTATCCATATTAGCTCTACTTAATTTCATTCAAATTTTTCACAATCCCAACAGCAACACGCGGGGTATTACGAATGCTGTCAAAAATCATGATATTCACTTGGTGTACATGAGAAATCCTGCAGGTTTACACACTTTGATTAAGTTGCTTTAAGAAAGTCGTTGTGGCATTCTGTATGCTAAATTTGGAGTGGAGTTCCGCCAGATGCTATTGGTGAGTAGTATGTTTATATTGGAGATAGTACTACTACAGAGAGTCTGAGAAGGTTTGCTAGTACAGTGATTGATGTTTCAAAAAGTACAGTGGTTGAAACTTTTCAACATAATTATTTGAGATCGCCTGCCATTCCCAAAAGGGCTTTTTTTGCACAACCCAAGTCCTCCATACCGTTGCGAACGAGCCAGTGGCTCGGTGGTAGGACTCGCGGTGGCGAGCCTGCCCGCCAGCGTTCGATTCTCAGCAATCGCAGCGCTGGTGTCGCACCGTCCTGTTTAGGCCTTTAATATATTTCGGATCTCCTGCGCTCCGGTGCTTTCCCGGTATTCCGTTTGGTCGCGACGAGCTGGGCTTTGGGCGCGTATAGGGTTTTATCTGGTCTGCGTCTGGGTGGGGTTTGTGTGTGTGAGGTGTGCGTGGGCGCGTATAGGGTTTTATCTGGTCTGCGTCTGGGTGGGGTTTGTGTGTGTGAGGTGTGCGTGGGGTGTTGAGTCCAGATGTAGAATATGATACTACACTTGTACCAGTTAAGGGGATACTCAAAAAAAAAAAAAGTCCTCCATACCGTTCCTACAATAGTACAATGAGTCGCCAGTGAACTGTAAACATTACTTAAATATGATGTTCTTGATACGATATATATGAACATTCAGGAGGCGAGACATGTATGTAGACCACAGGAGAGCGAGGCCTTCGCTCAGTTTGCCGGCAGATCAGCGCCTCGGTGCAGCCAACTCACCAGCAGAACAGAGCATTCGGCAGAGTTAGTGCTTTGGTGCAGACTATGCCATGGTATCTCAATGTCTGAATGTTAAGTCCAGACTGTAATTGTTGTGAACTGAATGTTACTCCAAAATGTAATTATGAGATTTGAGACTGGTGGTGGTTTGTTTTGCAGCCGCTGGCATGTATGCATATATGCTCTCTTCTAGACTGTAATTGATCTGAACTGAATGTTACTAGATATCGAATTGATCCTAGAATGTCTTCTTGCATGTATGTTTGCTCTCTGAATATGCAGTGGTCTCTAATATGATTGTGTGCTCCCTGGGATTAGTTTTCAATGAGTTGTCATCAGTCAGCAATACGAAATGGGTAACTTACATGATGGACCTGCATAATTGACTTGTTAAAACTGAAACAAGAACAGGACTGCACATGACACTACATTGAGACTGAAATACAGTGCAGGTCAGGTGGCTAAATTCAGTATGGCAAAATGCTCTATAACTGATTACCAAATGGCAAAGTATGAGACTAGTGGATAGATATGCTGAGTTGCTGACCGTATTACATGGCGTCGTAGCTAGAGAAGAGCTTATATGAAATTAAGTTATGCACATATTCCCTTCGATCCTCGGGAATGTCAGATTCCATTTAAAGAGCAGATCTAACATACATCTTCATTGAGTTGCCTCTTCCATGGCAAAAGAGGACGCTTGATCAAAGCAAGAGACACTGTAATCAAGCAGCTCTGCTACAAGCAATGGGTGCCAATAATCTACAAGACATCCGATGCCGAAGAGGATTCTGGGCTGAGCTCGTGGAAAGGCCAGAGGCCCAGGAAAGCAAAGCATCAGGGTGACCGAGCCGGCCTGGGTGAACCACATCACAAGATAGTTTTCACCTAGCAAATATTTTATACACACACATTTAGCACATGAAAACTAAAGAGGAAAATGTATATATATTTGGGTATTTTGTTATAAAAAATTTAGAAATATTACAAATATAAAAACTAATTTTATTGGTTTTAGGAACAAATTTTGGCTATGAACATGTAATGTTTATGTCTTATAATATTCTTCAAAATTCTAAATTCTAATACTTAGTATATAGTACCTTATTCTAAAAAGATGAAATTTTGGGATTGGATCGAGACAATTTTTTTTGAACATGGATCGAGACAAATTTGCTTAAATATGACACAATTCATAAAGAACATTGTTAACATTTATATAGCTGTATACAGGATCACACGTTTACAAGCGAGCGATGATTTTTTTTTTTTTTTTTTTTTTTTTTTTTTTTTTTTAGCAGAACAAGCGAGGATGATGGCTAGCTAATTCTGAGTAGGGAGCAAATTTTGGGTCCATACATATAGCCCATTTGTGGTATTGAACTGGGCTGCTGAGCATTATGGCCCATATACGTTAGGCCCGGTTACTTACTCTCGATCCAGGACGTCATTTTAGCATGTGAAGTTCAAGGCAAAACTGTCTGAACACAGGGCACCGATTACATTAGGAACCCCATCTATCGTCATGATTACACAAAGCTGAATCACAGGATCAGAACTGCTACGTGAGTTCATGTGACTGCAAGCAACCAATTGTAAATTATTAATTATTAATGGCTAGTGGCTAACTAGTTCATTCTAGAAACGGAATAATCAACCCCCGTTTGACATTGCAGGTGCAATTCAAAGAGATCCTAGTAAGCTCCAAAACCTTTCATTAGCAAACTAGCTAGCTTTTCATGAGCACGCTTGGAGCGAGATAATCTATGATATGTTCTAGGGCATGACTTCAGCAACAACGATCTTGGACCTTACCTTCCTCCTCTGTCTTTTCTACTTTCTCATCATCTGCCATCATCTCTTTGAAGCTCTAGAGTCTAGACTAGCTATATGACCTTATTTAATTTGGCAGAGAGTTTGGTATTTGTATCATCAAGAAATCTTATTTCTAGAGCTAATGGTACATCGAAGGTGTTCAAGTTTATCGCTTTGTTTATAGTTAATCTACTTAAATCACTATTTAGTTTCGAAATTTGGATCAAACTTGGATCTCGAAGCTGGAGTTGTGCCAAATAAACCGTATATATCCTTGCCAAGCATTTTAAAAAAAAATTGGATCAAATTCCTTATTTCAGACATCGTCCTCTTTCGAGGAGAATAAACGTATTGCAAAGAATGTGACGGCTACTACCAACACAACACTAACACTACTACACTAGCACATATTTCATAAGGTACATGTAGCCATAGATATCAGAATATCGATCCGAACAACACATCATTGATGTATATAAGATGACCTATATCTGATCAGGAAGGCAGTTTGGAGATATGGATCGGAGCAGTTGGTGGCACCTGTCATACTGCCATGGTTAGGTTGTTCAAATGCATCTGACGACCCCATGTTGCAGATGACTGCAGCTAATAAGTAAAATTTGTTGGCGATTGCTTCTAAGTATGGGTTTGCAGAGAGAGGTAGATCGGTCATCTGTGAAAGCAAAGTAATTAAAAAATACAGCTGCATTGTTTGCATTATCTTCTTGTACTGCAGGTACCCAACGACGACTGATTGTGTGCGTACGAAGGAGCAAGCTACAAGCTAAGCATAAACAAATCGCTGTCTCCGATGAGGAGACTTTGTAAACCAAATGGGAGCGGATCAACCAAACCCCATATAGGGCTTATCCATGAGGTTCTCCATGTCATCTATGTGGACCATCAATAACCAGGAATGCTTATATTATATGTTAGATATGTAAATAAACAACAAGTGGTATTCCAGCAACGTGCGCCGCCGCCGTCGTTGTCCTCCCGGCGTGCCTGCTGCCATTAGAATATCACTATCACCGGTGATGACGTTTTGCCATTGCATTGGTCCACCTCACGCATCTATTCGCACGCATGGACGTTGATCTTTGCGTGTGACCTGTCTACATGCTATGCAAGTATTCGTGGACTCTCGGGATTTAAACCGGCCGGTTCGTTTGTCCTGATTTAATTCCTGAAGCATAGTATTTGTTTCCTGGACATTGGTTTCATCAGTGACCAAAATCTAAATCAGCAAGAACATCATTCGTGATGTGGAATTACTATGGAGTATATATACACCCTTTGTCCATCAATGTAAGACAATAGATTTGTCAAATGAAATTGATGCTTAATGTTTATTTACTGTATGCTCCCTCTGTTCATCAATGTGCGAATTAGTCAAACTAAATTCATGCACGTTTACTGTATCATATTCAAGCGTGCTTACTGTATAAAAATTGGGCCAATAGATTTGATTTGTACCTAAAGTACTTTCAACATGATGTTGATTTATTTCATAACTATTGACACAATATATTTTAAGAAAGAACCGGTCAAAATCTACTCTGCGTGCAACACAACTATTTCTACCCATTGCGTTGATGGGTACACGTCAAGATAGCCTAGCATCAACGGCACACACAAGCTAGGACAACACATTCACTGACCATGTAGTACGTTTTACACCGAACCATCCGTAGCCACAACGGGACAAGCAGGTAGCAACAACCAGCCAAGGCATATTCCAATGGAACAGCTATGGATTCAACCATCTAACTGGCCGGATAAGGCATACCAATTAAGCAGCACATGCAGAATACAAATACTGCTATATATAATTGAAGATAGTACAAGAAACGTGGTCGTCGTTCATTGGACCACAGGTGGCTTTAAGTCGTAGTACAACGCCTAATTTACAATAAAATATTTTACACTAAAAAAATGGAAAGAAAATACTCTAGAGAAACTCAATTTGAATTGTGCGTTCCGGTCACAAGCAAGCGTCCAGTTCTTCGTCTCTGTGGATCTCCTCATCTCCAGTTGTCCACAGATCCTCTCAGTTTTGAACATGGAAAAAAATTCATGTTCCTGCGTTTCTCTCATGTGTAAAATTAAAACTGCGCTGTGAAATTCCTGCAAGATTCTTATGAAATTCCTGTGTTCCAAACAGGCTACTAGATACTAGCTACTACTGCATCTCCAGGAACGGGTAGCTCAGCAGGCTGCTGTACTGAAACAGCCCACTCGTGTCCACTACCTGCTGGTTGCAGTAGCTGCTGTTCTTTGAATCACTTGCTGGCAGCACCTTCAGTTTCCTAGACTCAGCTGCGCCATCGTCCATGGCGGCTGTCATCGTCATCCGTTTCCTCTTGTTCACACCGTTGTCATAGTTATTGGCAACGACAAAATCTGAACGTGCCGTGGTTGTGTGTGGCAGATTTATCAAGTTGTTGTTGTTCAAGTTGTTGTTGTTGTTATAGTTCAGTGCTTGGTGTGTTTGTGTAGTTGGGTAGATTAGAGGAGGGTTCTGCTGCGGCAGAGCAAGGTCATCGCCGCCGTCGAGGATCTGCGAGAGCGCCGAGTAGTCGATGCTGTTGAGCAGGTCGGTGAGCGAGCACGACTTGGTCATCGTCAGCGTCCGATGGAACTGGAACTGGTCGTGCTCGTGCTCAACAGATTCTGACTTTGGGGATTCTTGCTCCACCGTGGAAGATCCTTCCTGCTGCTCCTGCTCCGACGACAACTGGAAATCATTGCTCTTCTTGTGGATCCTGCACAGCACCCAGTCGTCCAGCTGAAAACGTAGACGAACACATGTCAGCTAGCTGTGCAAGTAACTGCAAACCAAGCAATATTCAGGTTCAGGATCTCACGAACCCTCATGGATGATCCTGCTCTGCGCTTGGCCGGCGTGGCCTTGCCGTCGTCGGTGGTGGTGACGAGGCGGTACTCATGCATGATCCAGTCGGTCTTGACGCCCTTGGGCGGGCGGCCGCCGTAGAAGACGAGCGCCTTCTTGACGCCGATGTGGCGGCCGGTGGGCGTGGACACGATGGCCTTGTCGGTGCCGGTGGCCTTCCAGTAGCCCGACCCGGCGGCGCGGTTGGGGCGCGCGCCGTTGGGGTACTTGCGGTCCCGCGGACTGAAGAAGTACCACTCGCTCTCGCCGAACAGCGCCTTGGCTGAAAGAAATTAAACACATAGTTGATCTCGTCAGATTAGCTAGCTAGGAGAAATAAACTATGCTGATGGATGGATCATATGGCGGATGGATGCGTTGGTTTTGGTTGGGTGGGTAATTACCGGGGAGATCCCAGGGGTTGCACTGGTAGATGTTGACCTCGGCGATGATGGGGACAGGGGGCGGGATGGAGTTGGCCTGGTTCATGAGGTAGTGGACGATGAGCTCCTCGTCCGTGGGGTGGAAACGGAACCCGGCTGGCAGGTTTAGGTTTGGAGCCACTCTCGGGCTGCTGCTGCTAAGGCTAGGGCTCGACGACATGGCCATGGAAACAATTAACAATGAATATGCTAGGTCACCCACTGATCAATTTGTTGACTGCAACTGGAGAGAGAGACTAGAGAGCAAGAGAGAGAGACTGAGAGAGTCTCGAGGAAGGAGATGAGAGACTAGCAAGAGTCTTGAAATTTTTGAGATGGAGGGTCTGGGGCTCCGTTTTATAGACGGCCTGAGGAGGCCTTGCGCGGTAGATCGATGAGAGTGTGCTGAGCGCGGTAGGTGTGGTGGATTGGGACGACGACGTCGTGCGGGGCAGAACGGAGAACTGGCACCGGCCAGCCGTCGATTGCCCAGCCTCGTACGGGACCGGCACCTGGTTTCACACGTAAACAAACCGGATCAAAGTACGGAATTCACATAAGTTAATGAAATTATTCGTCAGAATACTATTATACGGTGGCGTCAAACACGGGGTGATAGAATGGGGAGGTGGCGAATGACGGGTTTGGCCCTGGGCCCGCGGTGATCGGCGTGGATCCACGTAGGACACCCATGTGCGAGGGTTCAAGGGGAGGAACGTGGATGGATAACCCAAGGTGAAACAATTGTTTTTTTTTGTTTGATAGGGATACAAGACGACGACGACGGAGGAGGAGCTCGGCATATGCCGCGCCGGCCGGCGCGCGGCCGGCCGTGGACACGTGTCGAGCGGCGCTGCCCGCCAATTATATGCGCACGCGCGCCAGTTTGGGGCCGCTTCGCGTGGGGACCACGTATGCGAACGCGTACGCTTCGACGTCGCTGGGAGTAGCAGTAGCTCGATCGTGGCTTTAGCTCGATCGTGGCTTTTGACTGGCCCCTTTGTTTTCGTGGGTTCGAATCGATGGGCCTTTGTGGGGCCATGGGGCGTGGTGAGGTGATGGGACCCACCCCGTGGAAATTTGCTTTCCATTCACATCTTCATATTCGTATGCTTTTGTTTGATTTCGTTGTTTGTATGTAAGCCACTCGTCATCAGGAGAAAACTCAAGAGAGGACCTTGTATGGTTCATGAATTCCAATAGGGCGGAGTTGGCGAAAGTGGTTGACCTTAGAGTAGGGACTAGAAAACAGGCGCAGCTTTGCTGCGCCCCTGCTATAAGCAGCCTGTCCAAAATGCTCACTGATATCTTTTTGAGGCTGTATTGGTATGCCAAAAATATGGAGTAATTTTTGGAGTGAGGTGCCATCTTCTGTCCTTGTAGTGATGACTATATAAACTGAAATGCCTGTTTTGTCCAGCCTGTGATGCGTTGATGGTAAAATAGCCAAGTGACAAACCAAGAAAGGAATAAGAGCGCCCCAAACGATGAAGAGCAACTAAAAGCTCTGAATTCCTTTAGAGACAAGTTGTTTATGTTATCTATTATATTTAGTTACTGTGTAGTAAGTGGGATCACTGATAGAAAACATATTCTGTATTTTACACGCATACGCAAATATATGGGATGCATGTACGTTCAAGTAGTATTCTATGTATGTGTATATACGCGAGTATTTGTATTGGAGTTCTTATACTACGGGCTAGCTTCAATTAAAATGAACGGAAAAAGATTTATAGGTAGGATTTAAATGGGCACCAAAAATTAGGAAAACAGATTTGTATATGTATGGTTTTATTTTAGAAATTTTTTAGTGGAAGAATTATATGATTGAGTTAAGATGGAAGAGATATAAATTGTTAAAGTTTATCGGCAAACCGCGAATGGAAAGGAACTTGAAAATTATTTTTGAAACCTTAGTTTTTGGGAAATGAGTGGAAAAAAATTTGGGCATGTTCTAGGGTGAGTTTCGTTTATTTACAAATTTTTCGGGAATTTTATTTTTATGAGAAGAAAAAGGCTTAGTTTTCATTTCCTGTGTACAATCCCGTGTTCGCGTAGCATTTTTACTGCGGCTTACGCATGGGCCTAATCGATGGGCCAGGCTTATCGACTCTGCACGTGAGCCAATCTGTGGACCAGGTGTCTTCCTCTCCTGGTCTTGTGTGGACTGGGTCTATGGAAGGAGAGGAGGGTGCCAAGCCATGACGTGATGGTAGGCACCTGGCATTGGAGGCTGTACCTTGTGTGTCTCCTCCGTGTGTCTCCTTTTGTGTCTCCTCACCCTAAGAGATCATTAATATTTTTATTTTTTAACAAACAGTCCCATATGGTGATTAAAGAAAAATGTAACATAACTGGATAAATTTAAACCAACAACTTGATGTATACAGCTGATGGATAGATTATTATTTTATAGTTGAAAAAAACAAGAGCCCACAAGTCAGTAAAGTTCTAGACTGTGGAGACACAGACGGAGACACACAGAGGAGACACAGAAGCTCCAGCCGGCAATGGATGCCGGCACGTCCGCTCTGTTCTTATCCGCGCGGTCAGAGAGGAAGCGAGAGAGAGGGAAGAGAGACCGTGACGGGGAGAGAGAGATGGACGGAGCAGACGGTCCTGAGCGCTGGCGGTGGTGTAACATAACTACTATGCACTAATTAAGCCACCGTGGCAGCTCAAGTAGCAAACATCAATTACACCAGCCCGGTAGTCCGGAAATCTCGAAGGATTTCAACAACGTCACAATACATCCCAAATCAGGTTCCAACGATTACCATCCATGATCATTACATCAGGTCCTCAAATAAAAGTTACATAGAGTACTTAATTATAGTTATTACAAACCAAGTTCGAATTGAAAGTGCGGAAGCAAATATTTAAACCAGTTCTCAAACGCACACAGAGTTTTTCAGAAACATAGTGCCAGGTCATCCATCGGGATCCACAAAAGCATAAGGTACGGAGATAGGATTGATCGAGCCCACGATCTATTCATCTCCCACTGCCGGATGAAAGCATGTCGGGCAGTAGCCGTAGAACATCTCCCCATCTGCAACAGTATTGGGAATTACACCCTGAGTATATTGTACTCAACAAAACTTACCCGACTAAAAGAAAATAAAGACACTTTGGTGGATGCCGGACTTTATGTGGGGTAGCGAGACTCTTTTATTTTTACGGAAAGATGAGCTTATTAATTATCTCTTAGTGATAAAAGAACACTCTAGCTTACCAATTAAGTTGCAGCCTATCATGCTAGGTTAGCACCTGTACTACTCACTTTTAGTAGAAGCAATCAACAATATTAAATATCGCATTGATTGAGTAATTATTGATCCAACATGAATGAACATAACCAACTCGCATTCAAGTCATATTGGTGACAAAGCCACTGCTCGGTCAAGTGTTCACTGTCCAGGAACGATGGCGATTACAATCGATTATAAACCAGCTGGCGGGGTATTCCTCACACAAACCACACTCACGGGCCAAAGTGAGTGACGGTCACCTTGATCTACTCGGGTAGAGACGCGAGATCAACAACTCATTTTCATGACCAAGGAAACTCCCGGCTGTCACAGGTAAGCGTGCGCCCATCAAATGACACCGCCCCATCTTAAGGACTCACAAACCGGGCACCTTGTTACATCCACCCCCATCGCCGGCATGGATACTTGGAAGTTGAAACCTGGCCCAAGTAGATTCTAGGCTTCGCGGTCAGGCACCACACACCCTTCCAGCTATCTGTGAGGCATTGTTCAACATGATCCGTAGGCATTGTTCAACATGATCCAATGACGTACGAAGTCATATTATTTATAGGTGACATCGACCCAAAGGCCTAGTCAGGTAATTCAGCATGGCCACATGGTTATGTTCTACAACAGCCTAACATCATTCTCAATCCAAGGGATAGTAACCACCTATCCGCGCAGATGATGGTCGATCATCTGTCTTCTACCGTTTAAGTAGCAGGTCTAAGCATCTACGTAGCCCTGTACATAGTATAGGATAACTTTTATGGCAAGGTAGTCCTAATGCAGCTACGTTTCCGAACAACTCCTATAACGTAATGCATCTTAAAGAATAAAGGACGCAAGGTAAAACATTTGCAAACCGTAGGAGAATGCTCCGGGGCTTGCCTTTGACGAAAGAGTTGGGCACGTGGTTAGGACACTCGAGCAGATCAGCTTCTGGCTCCTCTCCCTCGGCCACCTCCTGCTGCTCGTACTCCTGCTGTCCTCCCGGGTCCGGCTCCTCGTGAACTACTGGCGGGTTGTTGTCCTGCGATCCTGTATGATGCGTTGCGTATGTATAAGTAATCATGCATGTATAGCGGTATTGTAGTGCGAATGATGTCATGATGAATATGTATTCAATTGGAGTATAGGACATGGCAGCAAGTCACTAACAACCAATCTAATAGACTCTAAGCATGAACTTCATACCACTACTTTGGCAACATTGCCGCATACCGACATGGATAAGCTAGGTCCCAACAGCAAAGTATATCTCTGCTGCTCATAAAATTTTACAAAAATTACAGCAGCAAGTACATGTCCAAAGTAGACTATCACATAAATTTCACCTCAAAACTCCAAGGACACTGTCCTATACAAAAATCACAAGGCAGCCCTAATAAGTGGACCTAAAAATACTTTGTATTACAAAAGGTGTCAAACACCAACAAATATAGCATCTAGACCTTCTATACAACATATAAACAGGGCACAAAAAGTTTCATAAGAAAAATCCTAGCCATTAATCAATTATGAATTTTCTAGGCTTAGTGCTATAAAATGCACTTGAACTACACATATTAAATTTTCCACAGAACATGGCTAGATTACAATTTTCATAGACAGGGCATAGCCTAACTAGACCAACAAGACAAGAATCATATTTTTCTGACCAACAGGGAATTACTTATGCATTTATCAAGATTAAAGCATTTTCCAAAATTAAATAGAACATCACAGAAAAGTATGCCAAAAGTGGCATCTCATAATTTTCCTGCATAGTACTCCCCAAATGAAAAATAACCCAACTTGAATCACCTCATTTGGACCAAAAATGAGAGAGATATGATTTTCCAAAGACCTATCACCAAATCTGGAAAAAATGCTTTTCATTTTCTTTTCCTGAAAATCTACCTCAAACTGCTATGCGTACCCCAGCATGTACCCAGACTCGGCTTAAAACACTAGGTACACCCGGTGACATGCACCCCCGAGTCAGCCCTGCAGGTGGGGCCGGGGTCCCACTGGGCCCACCTGTCGGCCTCACCTGCGCGAGGACGCGGCGGCCGGCGGCGGAACCTCGCCGACGGCGGCTCTCGGGCGCAAGCAAGGACACCAACACACCCTACGCGACGCGGCGCATCCAGTGGACCAAGAAACGCAGGCCCTAGTGGCCAGGATCGACGGCGACGACGCCTGCCGGTGCGCGGCGGTGGAAAGGCCGTCGAGGCCAAGGCGGCACTCCTCTTCTAGCCTACGGGCTTCGCCCCGACCTAGAGAGCGGGAAGCGCCCAAGAACCGAGGAAGATGGCAGCGCATGCCGCTGCATGCCCTCGCCGGAGCGGCGGCGGCGAGCTCGTCGGAGAACCGTGGAGACGGCCCGACGCGGTTCCAAATTCCGCTTCCTCCTAACCTAAGACCCTACTCGAACTCGCAGACTCGTAACGCGCAAGAGCTCGCGGAGAGAAGAAGCGAGGACGCAGCAATGGCTCGCCGGAGCTCGGCGGCAGCGGCCATTGCCCGAGGAGGAAGAAGGGCCAATGCGCCCCGTACCTCGCCGAATCGAGCGAACGGAGGGCCGGAGATGATGAAGATGAGGGTGGCGAGCAAGATCTGCCCTCGGCCGCGTTCACCGGTGGAAATCGGAGCTAGGCGGTGGGAGGAGTGGCGGCGGCCATGGCGTGCGGTGGAAGAGGAGGAACAGAGAGGGAGAAGAAGAGTGAGGGTGGAGATGGAGTGAATGGAGTGGCAGACGGATTGAAGGACGACGGGACGTCCCCTTTCGGCGTGCTGACGCTCGCCCACGCGAGCGGGCGACCGGGCGGCGCTGGCCGCGTGGCGTCGCCGCGTTGACGAGCGGGGCCATCCGGGACGCGGGGCGAGCAGCGAGCGGCCGGGCGGCGGTGTGGCCAGCGCTGTGGCCAGCCGCAGCGGATCCTGGCGGCCGCACGGCGGGCACGGGCGCACTCCGGCATACGGACGCCACGTGGCGCGTGCCGGGCGCGACACCGTCGCCGGGAGGAAGACGATGACGGGTGGGAGCCGCTGACAGGTGGGTCCCACCCCGATTCAAACTCGGTTTTGAAATTCAAATCGCCATATCTTCTAAACTATTGCGAATTAGGAAAAACTTTCTACATGAAAGTTTCTCCAAATTTGAAGATGAATAATTCTTTCAACTACGGCTTTGGTTAATTCAGCTCGGTTTAAAAGATTCAAAAATCAGTTTGAAATGGAGTTTTAAAATTCAATTTTAAAAATGGTCTTTGCACTGTTTTAGCCCATTTTGAAGGCCTAAAACACATTTTCACAAGTTGGACAAAACAGAAAGTTTTCATGAAATATTTTTCTCAAGTATTTCTTCCCAAAGGCCTAAATTCAAACTAGCAAGCTATCAAGCACATATAGGGGCACATAGCTAGCACATTTACACTAATTAAGCCCAACTAATTGCAATCACTAAGCAAGTCTAATTGCAATTGTTTGGAAACTTAATTGGAAACCCTTGAAGAGGATTCTCAATCATATATTCCAGCTAGAGCTAACCTAACACCCATCATTTTCAGGCAATCATCAAAGCAATCAACTCCTATTAGACTAGGCAGACAAGCACACAATTAGGTGATGATGATGCATGCTTATGCCAATGATGATGTGATTAGGAATGTTTAATTAGTGCCTAACATTGGAGGTGTTACAGCCCTACCCCCCTTAAAAGAAATCTCATCCCGAGATTTGAGTGTACTAACCATTTCTCGTGAAAATTGGGATAGGCTTCCATAAGATACTCTTCGGTCTCCCAAGTTGCGTCCTCGTCATCATGATGACTCCAACACACCTTGAATGTCGTGACGGAACGGTTCCGAGTTATCCTTTCCTTGATGTCCAAAAGTTTTGTTGGTGCTTCTTCGTAGGACAAGTCGGATCTAAATTTGGATGTCGTGAGCTTGACCTTTTCTTCTGGAACACTCACGCACTTCTTTAGTTGTGACACGTGAAACACGGGAAATACTGCTCCCATTTGTTCTGGCAACTCCAGTTTGTAGGCCACTTCTCCCTTCTTTTCCAAGACCTTGAAGGGACCTACAAAACGAGGTGCCAACTTTCTTTTGACGCCAAATCATTTCACCTTCTTCATAGGTGACACCTTCAAATAGACATGATCTCCAACTTTATCGGACAGCGGTCTCCTTTTCTAGTCTGCATAACTTTTCTGGTGGGATTGAGCTGCCGCCATATGCTTCCTAATAATCTGGACTTTCTCGGTAGCTTCTTGTATGATATCTACCCCGTAATACCTTCTATCTCCCGTTTCTACCCAACTTAACGGTGTTCTGCAACTTCTACCGTAGAGTGCCTCGAAAGGAGACATCCTAATACTCTCTTGATAACCGTTATTATACGCGAATTCGGCTAAAGGTAACCACTTTTCCCAGGAACCCTTAAATGATAGCAAACATGCTCTCAACAGGTCCTCCAGTACTTGGTTTACTCTCTCAGTTTGACCCGAGGTCTGCGGATGATAAGCGAGCTATGAACCAATTCTGTCCCAAGACCTCGTTGCATTTGATCCCAAAAATGAGCCATGAATTGAGGTCCTCTATCTGACACTATCTTATTTGGAATGCCGTGCAACCTCACAATCTCCTTGATATAAATATCAGCATACTGGGGTGGTCGAAAGGTTGTGTGGACCGGGATGAAGTGTGCCGACTTGGTGAGTCGGTCCACAATCACCCAAATCGAATCATTCCCTTTCGTCGAAGTGGGTAATCCGGTGATGAAATCCATGCTGATCTCTTCCCACTTCCACTCCGGTACCGACAAAGGATGGAGTAATCCACCCAGTTTCAGATGCGCTGCCTTGACTTGACTCTATAGCAAGTATCACACTTGGCCACATACTCAGCTATATCCTTCTTCATGTAGGGCCTCCAGAACCGAACTTTCAAGTCATGGAACATCTTGCTACTGCCAGGATGCATGGTCATCCTAGATAGGTGTGCTTCATCCATAATTAGCTTTCTGATCTCGGGGTCTTGAGGAACTACTAAACGGTCATCAAACCATAACGTCCCATGATCATCTGTGGTGAGACGTTGCGACGGTTTTGTTTCTAACTTCTTCTTAAATGCAGCAACAAAACTATCCGTCTTCTGACCCTCCTTGATTTTACTCTCTAGTTCATAGTTCAGCTGAATATTCTGTGAGATTACGGGATGCATGAAGTCGAAGCCGACAGGTAGTAAGGGTTGAATGGCCTTGCAATGCGACTTTCGACTCAAAGCATCAGCAACTACATTCGCCTTACCAGGGTGGTATTGCAAATGTAAGTTGTAATCCTTAATTAGTTCTAACCATCTGCGCTGTCTCATGTTTAGCTCATTCTGTGTGAAGATATACTTCAAACTTTTTATGATCCGTATAGACGTTGCAAAGATTACCGAGAAGGTAATGCCTCCAAATTTTCAATGCATGAACCACAGCTGCCAATTCTAGATCATGTGTAGGATAATTTTGTTCATGTTTCTTCAACTGTCTTGAGGCATAAGCTATAACTCTTCCTTCTTGCATTAACACACACCCTAATCCAGATCCTGATGCATCACAATAAAAATCGAATGGCTTCTCAAGATCTGGTTGCGCAAGCACTGGTGCAGTGGTCAACATTTCCCGCAAGGTGCGGAAAGCTGCTTCGCACTGCTCCGTCCATACGAACTTTTCACCCTTCTGAAGCAAGTTGGTCATTGGCTTGGCTATCTTCGAGAATCCAGGAATGAATCGGCGATAATAACCGGCTAGCCCAAGAAAACTTCGAACCTCATGAACCGAGATTGGTGACTCCCATTTCAACACCTTGTCAATATTAGTGGGGTCCACTGTTATACCCTCATCTAACAGAATATGACCAAGAAATTGTACTTTCTTCATCCAAAACTCACATTTGTTGAACTTGGCATACAATTTGTGCGCTCGGAGTCTTTCTAACACAATCCTTAAATGCTCTGCGTGATCCATCTCATTCTCTGAGGATATCAGGATGTCATCAATAAACACCACTACAAATCTATCGAGTTCAGGCATAAAGACCGAATTCATCAAATACATGAAGTATATACGAGCATTGGTTAGTCCAAAGGACATAACCAAATACTCATACAACCCATATCTGGTTGAAAACGCGGTCTTAGGTACATCTTCAGGTCTAATCTTAATCTGATGGTATCCTGACTTTAAATCTATCTTGGAAAACACCTTGGCCTTGGATAGTTGATCAAACAGAATGTCAATCCGAGGCAAGGGATACTTGTTCTTGACTGTAGCAGCATTGAGCATGCGGTAATCTACACACATGCGCAACGATTGATCCTTCTTTTTCACAAACAGAACTGGACTACCCCACTCCGACACACTAGGACGTATCAAGCCCTTGTCTAGCAACTCTTTCAACTGTATCTTGAGCTCCTTTAACTCGTCTGGTGGCATCTGATATGGCCTCTGACAGATCGAGCTGTTCCAGGCAGCAACTCAATACGAAACTCTACCTCCCGATCAGGTGGTAAGCCTGGTAAATCCTCCGGAAAGACATCCGGGAATTCACATACTACTGGTATTCCCGCAAGAGGAATTGCTTTAGTGGCACATGTGACTCTTTCCAACTTAGTTTTCCGAGGCAAAGGTATCTGGATAGTCCCTTCACCTAAAGGTTTTCTGAATGAGATCATCCTATTGGTGGTATCCACCACTACACCCCAAAAATTCATCCAACTCATCCCTACAATCACATCCACTCCTAATCCGGGAAGAACAATTAGGTTCAACTGGAATCTCCAATCCTCTAAATTCAGTGTTGCTCCCTGGACTATCTGTTTTGTACTAATGTCAGCCCCAGCAAAACTCACACGAAACTCTATACCCAATTCAGTTATCTTTTGATCATGCTGTTGTGCAAATGCTTGACTCATAAAGGAATGCGATGATCCAGTATCAAACAAAACAGTGGCAGGAATCTCGTTGACAGGGAACATACCAGCAGTCACAGGCTCTCCAGCTAGGATTTCTTCAATTGAGGTCAGGTGGGCACGGGCAGGAATCTGCTTCCTTGGATGCGGGCAGAACCTGCTGTAATGTCCGGACCCGCCATAGTTGTAGCACGTTCCGAATCCCCCAACTTTAGTTCCCACTGCGCTACTCTGACCCGGCTTGTTCTAAGTGACAGGAGTACGGAAAGCCTTCTGGTATTTCTGATTCCCCTGAGCTGGCCAGTTCCTTCTTGGTGGGGGTTTGAATTTGTTGCTTTGATTGGGAGCACAGTATGGAGGACGGAATGCAAGTGGAGCCCTCTATTGAGACGGGCCACCTTCATTTGCCCTCTTGTGGTTCTGGATGCAGCATGTAGGCTGTTCTGGTTTTCCTGAACTAGGCAGTCATTGTAGAAGTCATTAAAAGTAACCTGGGTAGAAGTACCCATGGTTTTCATCAGCTTCGTGCTAAGTCCCCTTTTGAAAGCAGCTATCTTGGCCTCATCAGTGTTCACTAACTCTGGTGCATAACGGGACAAGCTGTTAAACTAATGATGGTGCTCTTTCCCTGATCGAGTACCCATTGTCAAGTTATGAAACTCTGCCTTCTTCATGGCTACCACCGACGCAGGCACAAAAGCAGAACAGAAAGCGCGAACAAACATGTCCCAAGTGATAGGCTGTCCTGCAGGGTAGGTACTGCGGTGTTGCCTCCACAACAGCTGTGCCTCTTCTTCCAACATATGGGCAGCATACGTAGTCTTGAGATCCTCAGTCAGCCGTAGTAAAGTGAACTTTTCCTCCATCGAGGCAATCCATGCGTCAGCAACCAGTGGATCTGGAGCCGACTTAAAGGAAGGCGGCTTGGTGTCCATAAAGTCCTTGAAGTCACTGTACTGGTTAGGTGGGGGTCCTTGATGCTGATGGTTGGCATGCTGATAGTTGAAGTTGGCGCGTAGCACCTCCTCGATGTTGCGCTGACTCCCCAGGAATTGCTGGAAGAACTGTTCCAGGGTTGGAGGAGAAGGTTGTGGTGCACCATGAGCTTCATCTCCAGCATGGCCCCTACCACGTCCACCACCACCAATTGGAACACCGCGGCCACCACCGCCAATAGGAGCACCGCGGCCACCACCGTGGCCTCCACCACCACTGCCACTTGCACCATGGGCAGCAGCAGAGCTACGAGTGTCCACCATCTGCATATGCCAACAATAATATTTCTGTCATTAGGAGCTGGATTTCAAATGGCAATAAATGTATACATCATGCTGCGCGGAATAATATGGAAAGAATATAACTTCAATCGATCATTCGCACAGGCACAATAATTCATTTTTTTCCACATCACAACTGCGCTAACAATATTATGTCGCACATCACATAGCGTCAAATACACATGGTTGCTAGCATACATACACTAGACTTCTAATGCGTTCCGATTACATCACATCGCATAACAGGGTTCCAAAGGTCGCAGCACAGAACTCAATAGCGTACCATATTACAAGTCCAAAATAAAACCATCGGTCGCTCAAAATAAAACCTCTAGGATCTAGCGTACTACAACTAGCCTAGGCATCGCACGACTGTCACCCTAGTCCTCCTGCATCGCCATGTCGACCTCGTGACTGGTGGAACCACTGTGGCGTGACGACTCCTCCTGTGCGTAGTGCCTCCTGTGGAGCTCCTCGTGCATGGAGTCAAGGTACACTTCCTTCTGCTGCAGCTCACGATTGAGGTTGTGCCTCTCAGCCCTCAAGCTGTGCACCTCGGACCAGGCTGCATTCCTCTGCTCAATGATCTCAGCTAGCGTGTCCTCAGTGCTCTTGAGCGCAGTGTCGCGGCTGCCCAGCTTCTCCTCCATCACCTTCATCCTCATATCATACCACTCCTTCATGTCTGCTATCCTCTTCTCATACTCTTGTATCTTGGCCTCATGCTCCTCCTGGATATGCTCCAACTCATCGTACCTGGAGAGAGCCAGATCCTCCATGTCAGAGTAGGCCTTCATGAGAGAGAAGACCACACTCTGAGCAGGATTCCTGCTGCTCTCAGCCTCCTGTGGCCCAGCTACCAGTGACTTGCCCTTTTTCTACCTCCACTTGTCAATGCGGGGGTCAGCTAAAGGGAAGACACCAGGTATGAGCCGCTCCAACTCATTGGGTAGCTCGGCCACTATCTTGACCAACACCTGGAAAGCAGCGTCCTCCGCAGCACGGAAGAGGTCAAGGCCCTCGCCCTTGAGGGTCCAACCGCGCCAGCGATCGTCAAGACCCAAGGACGGAACCTCAATAGTCATGGTGGAAAAACCACGCTCCAGCACGTCCTCTCTGTCCCAGTAGTAGCGAGGCTGGATGCCCTCAGGATGGCCAGCAGCGTGCAACAACCTCCAGAGGAGAGTGGGCATGCCACCCTGCCTCAGGAACGTGCCAGACATCCTGCGGGGGTTAGTCGACCTCCTACGGATGACAAAGTTGTCACTCTCAGAAAGAGTGACACGAGGAACGTCAGGTGCGCTGGTACTCTTGCGTGCCGTCTGCTTGGTCCGTGCCATCTGTAAAGATTTTTAAATACCCCAATGAGCACAAATTTTAAGTAATGGGACGAAATTAATTATAAGGGAAGAGAATAATATAATGAATGACATGAGCAAAATTTTATAATCCATGATGCATGCACGTTCTATATGTTCTCACTCGCTAATAGTACTAACAACGTCTAGTCGGTGGCATTTAGATACGTGCTCTCATCATACGAAGCCATAAAGCGTACTACACGTTCGCGTGGTTAGTGTACCTGCAGAAAATTCACTTCCGCCCATGAATGCATTCGACGTAAAAATTCAGCACCTTCCGAACAAGGTCAAATCTTCAATTACAACCAGTCCTATCCACACCCCCCTCCATACAGGCATGTCCCCGATATCCCTGCATGTAGGTGCACGCTACCCGAAACAAGTCGCAAGAATACGACACCCTCACATGGAGTACCTCCATATAGACATGTGTAAACATGTATATAATCCAGCACTATCTAAGCACTCCCCTAGATCAGCATTGCTTCTGATCATGCTCTCACAACTCCCCTTACCTTGGCGATGAACCAACTTACCAGAGCGTAGAGGCAAAATAGAACCATACATAACCACTCAACTGAATGGCCCCCACACACATCCGCCGTGTATGAGCGCGACAAAAGAAAATATGATGCAATACTCGAAGTCAACATGTTACTGGCCACCTAGTAGTCTTTAACTGGGCATAAGGAATCCGATCAGTTCATGGCACATATATAAGTTTTGAAAATCCCACACGTTTGAAAACCTACATATATATTCAATTAGGTGTCTATAAGTTCAAAATTACTTTTGAACACAAAGTTCTTTATTTATAACTGAATCGTTGAAAACCTGGAGCTAATGCCAGCTGTAACGGAATCGACCAACTAACATAATTACCGTGCACTAATCAAGCCACCGTGGCAGCTCAAGTAGCAAACAGCATGTTGACACAAAATGTGGCGCGTTGTGCCTCACACACAGCAAGCCGGAAAGCGTGGCTTCAATCGGGTGCCCGGGCGTTTCTGAATCCGGAAGCGTGCCAGTCGATTTGACCTGAAAATCGACAAGGGATAAAACGGTAAGATCAAAAACTGGAACGTGCTGGGTGAGACCAGACAGTTCCATATTTACGGCCCTGAAGCCACTTACGACGACATACAGCTATAGAAGCTGTCTGCCAAACAGTTTTATAGATCATTCGGCAAGTATGAAAGAAAAGCATAGCAAAGCATTGGTTGCCGAATACGTATATAAAAGAAGACATGTTTGAACAAGTGAAAATCGATCATCATATATCATATAAAGCATAGAATCTAGACCGATACCATCATTCAAAGCATAATAAATAAGCAGGCAACTCATAAATATAAATCTATTAAGATAACACATGCATAGGCCCAATCCAACTAGTCTGCCGCACGTCTAGCCTTCATAAACCCGTCGAGCATAAACCCAAGCAAGTTAATCCACCGCATGATACCGCTTGCTATGAATCCACACCACTCCTTACGACCAGATTAATCCACCACATGATACGATCTAATAATAAGAAGCTAAAAGCATGCATGTACCTAAACAGATCTATAAATACTCATTACTCGTGTAGGCACAACCATATTCGGCAAGATTGCCGAATCAGGGTCCATGAAGAAAGAACAAAACAAGCTAAAACGACCTAAACCTAACAAAACCTGCATCTGCCGCACGATAACCAGTCTCACTAAGCCTAAATACGCTATAACATGCAATGAACCCACAACACGTGACAATCTAGATCGATCTATCTAACTCGGCTATACAAGCATGTGATCTGTCTATCATGATTTAAAACAAATCTACCGAGAGCCGAACCGTATCGATCTAGATTGGGCAAAAGAGTGTTACAACTACTAATAAACATTAAAAGATAATGCTACACGTGATAACTTAATGAATCTAATAGATCTTGCCAAACCTAATAGAGCCGATAACTATCTTTACTCATGACTTAATCCGCCGCACGATACAAGGCATAAGCAAAAACTTCCCATCATTAAGCTTAAATCCGCCGCACGATACTAAGCAAAACGGATGAGACTACTTGCATCACGATCTAAATGCACCGGATGATACTAGACATGATAGCAAGGTTGCTGGGACTTACGGAGGTCGACAGATCGATTATTCCTCTCGAAGAACTCGACAACACGACGAAAAGGACTCGAAAGGTGGCACGGGGCTGGTTGTATTGATTTGGTTGTGAACCCTTATTACAATGGTCGAGGGTTTATATTTATACCCGGACGAAATATGAGTCCTAAAAGACTACGATCTATTAAATAAATATGGGAAACTAAAAAATCTCTAACTCTAAATCTTATCGGAGTCCTTGATCATCATGACTCCCTTCCTTTCTCGGTCGCTTTACTCACCATCTTTTATTTCCCGAATGGAACCACCGCTCGGTTGAGAATAGCCGACCGCCCGAGCACTTACGTAAACATGGAAATTTAGCCGACCGCACACGCATTTTGCCGAATTCTTCCCTTACCGAACGTGGGCCCACCTGTCATCTCATTTGCCAAATTTCGGTGTTAACACATGCCCCCTCAATTTCGGGATAAAAGTGATTTTATTCCAAAATTGACCACAATCGCTTCAACTAGGTCAACACGCCAACAACCATAGCCGCCACCCGAGAACTCGCTCGCTTCAACTTCTCTACTCTCTCAATGGCGACCGGAGGCTTCAACCCGTTCCATTCTCTCGACGGAACTCAAGAGGAACTTCTCGGAGGTAACCCTACTTGCTCGCTTATTCGGCAACTTTCGATTAATTCCGGCATGCTTTTGATTTATTCATTCTTTTATTCTTGCTTATTTGGAGGAGCTTAAGAATGACATCTTGATTCCTCATCTCGCACAACCTGACTCTTTTTTCCTCGGTCCAATGGGGAATCCTGACCCCAAAGAGTTTATTGAGAAGGAGACCCTGAGGATCCCTTTTAAATCTGGATCTGCTCCACCAAACAGATGGCCAAGCACCTTCAAAACTTGGCCGTTTCCTCCAATCTCTGGATGGCGTAACTGGTACCGTAGGATGTCAGACGAAAACAGTGATCTTTGGGAACCTCAAGATATTCAGCACTGTTTGGAGCTATCATTAGCCGAAATGCCTAGAAATGACTCCCTACTGATAGCTGCTTCTCACTTTTGGTCTGACGCTATCAATGCTTTCATTTTTGGTCATGGCCCAATGTCCATCACTCTTGCAGATATCTTCATGATGACTGGACTGAATATTACCAAGCCAACATACCCATCCAAGTACAAAGGTACCAGCACTCAAAGATCAGTTAAATCTGGAGGTGGTTGGACCAAATATATTCAAACTTACATGTCAACAGGATCTGTGGATGACAAGGAATACAGAGCCTTCATGAACATGTGGTTATGCAGATTCATCTTTTGCAGCAAGTCTAATGAGCCAACTTTGAACCACATAGTAATGGCTGAAGATTTAGCTGCAGGCTAGTTGATTTCTTTGGGCAGATATCTTTTGGGAGCTGTTTACCACATGATGCACCAAACTACTGTCCATATGCGCTAGCATGGAGAAATCCCCTGTGTCAATGGTCCCTGGTGGCTGGTCCAAATGTGGTTCCAACTATATATGCACCAGATCGTTTCAGTGGACCTTCATGGTCTAGGCTTCCCATCATTGAATTATGCTGAAGGTGATGACGCCACATAGAAGGCTTGTCAGACATATGGCGAAGCTGCATCATCTATTGCCATTGACATAGACCTTGGTCATCTCTTCAAGATCTTCTACAAAGGCTTCAGCAAAGTAATCTGGCTTCCTTATAGAGAGAATGAAGATCTGATTCTGCCCTGCAGGTTCAATTATGAATCTGGCTGTTCAGATGATGTGGCCAAGGAAATCTTTAATTCTCTTATCAAGCCTTGCACTTTGCCAGCAAAATTTCATCATGGCAGATTGGTGAATCCAACTTATGAATTCTACAATCCAAATATGGCTGCCAGATAGTTGGGATTTGGCCAATTGCCCCCAAGGCTATACTTTTCAAATATCATAAGGCCTAGAGAAAAATTGTCAAACATCACGAAGCCAACAAAGTTTTTGATCTTGGATGGGATCTTCCAACATATGCACCTACTCCACTTGGGTTAACTGAAGTTGCCCACTCTTCATTCACTTCCTGGTGGCAAGAATGGCATTCCCACATCTTCAATACTCAAGTGCATCCTTGATGCCAGAGTTTGCTCCCCCAATTTGCTTCCGATAGCGAGGTAATTTTCATAACTTCTCTTTTCTTGGATAACATCCCTCTTTTTTATATTCTGAATACTTTCTTCAAATAGGACAATGCACCCCCAAGCCCTCCAGAAGTTCAATACTGCCAGGCTGGGCCTATTGCTGCCTTAGGACATAATGCTCCAACCCTGGCAATTTTCAATAGAATTCCTGCTAAGGATGCAGTACTCCTGAGAGAATATAAGAGGAAAGCTCCCTCTGCTCCAAGCAAAGATGTTGCCATACCCAGGAAGACAAGGTCCAAGAAAGTTAAGCCACTTCCTCAGGTATGACTGCCCTTAATTCTTTTCTGTCACCAACATTTATGCACTTATACTTATTATTCTTCAACAGGAGCAGGCTAGTCCTCAGGGTTTGGCTATTTTGGTAAACCCAGTGGACTCTCCTGAGACCTCTTCTGGCCATGCAGGAGCTCATGAGACTGTTGGCAACATTGGTAAATATCTGTGTTTTGCCTTTCCTCTTTCACCTTTTATCAGGCTTTTTACCTCCACTTTCATCTTTCATGATCCAGATGGACAAGAAGAAACAACAGAGGAACTCTCTTCTCATCAGGCTCCAAGCTCACCACCTTTGATCACCCAGGATACCCCAACAAGCCATGATGTTGCTCATCCTGAGGTAGCTCTTGCATTAAATACTCAAAATGTCGAGTCGACTCAGGATGTGATTGACCAAGCATTTGCAGAAGAGGTAACACCTTTGTTTGTCAGTCATTCCATACTTAAACTGAAGCATTCAGCTAAAAATACTTTCTTTTCTTGCAAAAGGACAATGCTCAGCCACAAGCCAGCTTTTCCCTTATTGCTGAAAAATTTGTTGGAGATAAAGATGATGAAGCTTCTTCTCAACAGCAATTGTCAGCAGAAAATCAAGCCAGACTGAAGGATATAATACTCCTTCTGAACAAAGATATTGTCACCTTAACTCAAGATGCAGATCAGATAAGGGACATTGTTGAGCTCATTGACCAAGAAATCCCTTCTAACCTTAGAACATCCTTAGAATCTCTGTCTCACCTTGACGATCACTTTGCCACAGTCAGGAGAGCAAATAGAAATATAGCTACCAGAGCTAATTTGCAGAGTGATAAGGTGATAAAAGAATAGCAAGTCAAGGAGCTTTACTCTAAAATTCAGTCGGCCAAGCACTCCCTGGACACTCTAGGGCCGTAATTGCAAACCATGAAGGAAGAAAAAGCCGACCGAAGCTCAACTAGCTCAATTGAACACTAAAATTCAATCTCATGAAGCCAAGCTTGCTGATCTGCCAAGTTCCCTTGATTCTGCCAAAGCCAAGATAACATTAATCATCAAAGAGAATCAAGAAGTCAAAAGCAGGCTATCCAAGATTCAAGGCTCTGAAGAAGAAGATCAGAAAATTCTTGATGAAGTTAGCTGAATCAGGACTGACACTATTGATGTTATTAACTCTTTCCTGAATGCATGAACGTTTGGCTTGTAATGTAGATGCAGTACTGTGTTTTCTTCTGAATATGTTGTATCTAAAACACTCTTCACCCTGTCATCTGTCCGAGGAATGAAAGTTTTTCTTTTCTCATTAACTTTTGCTCTTAGCCGAATGCCATCAGCCTTTTGATTATACCTGCTCCTTATCCAGATCCACACTCTTTACCGAATGGACCGCTTATCCATACACTTTAGCCGAACACATTCTAGGAACTGAAGCGATAACCTTAACTGACCGGCCCGGCCCAGTCCAATATCGGCCCATAGAAGTAAGAAAACCCTGATTTGTCGCTTGGCTTTCCCGAAACCTCCGCCACGGCTCCCAGTGTTCATAAATAGGACCCACTCTCGGCTCCCATCATCATCACATTCAAGCAGTTACCATTTGCTATCTTCTCACCTTCCACCTTCAGCCAGAGCCAAGAAAACCCTAGTTCCATCCATGGCGAGCGGCGACAATCACGGGAAGCGCTCTGCCGAGGATGCGGCGGAGGGCAGCCGTGCACAGGGCGGATGACTCCGGTGGTGAAAAATCAATCTTCTGCCCCCTTGCGGTTATTTTCTGTTCATCTTCCCGATCTTGATTTTTCCTCTGCTCTTTCAGTGGCGTAGGGATCACCGGACGCTACTTCTTCAACCGTCCGGTGACGGCGGCTCCCGCTCCTACTCCTGCTCCTGCCGCGGATGAGGCGGAGGGAAGCAACCACGGCGGCCGATGCCGAGGTAACTAATTAATCTTCTTGTCTTCCTCACATTTTTTATTTTAGCCGATCTTGATTTCTCTTCATTTTCGGGGTTGCGAGAATCGGCTTCGGCCAAGATCATCTCCTCCCGCCGGCCACGGCGGCCGCGGCGCGCGCTCCGCTCAAGCCCTCGCTCCGGCTCCCCGTCGCCGGGCTCTGCCTCCGGCAGCTCATACCATCCCCATCCATGGGGTTCGGCGGAGGCGGATGAGGAAGATCCGTACGCGGATCAGCCGAATCCGTATAATGGCAATGATGCCCTTACCTTCCTCCGTGAGCGGGAGGAGGCCAAGGAGCTTCTTGGCGAGGAGACCAAGAAGTTTGGAATTGCTCAGCTCGAGTGGGAGGACCAGCGGAAGCAGTTGTGCACTGCTATCTCAGGTTTGATATTCTTGCTCAAGCTCCTTCGTTCCCAATTTTGTTTATCTGTTATCTCACTCCCTTTCTTTGGCATTCAGATCTCTCCGCTGAGCTTGACCGCCTGAAGGCGGCGGCGACGACGGTCGCTGACAAGGTGAACGCCGAGGGGGACACGGTCGAGGCTCGCCTTGGGGCTGTGCTGGTCAGATTGATCAGGCCGTCATCCAAGGTGTGCACCTTGGCACCTCCCTTGGCCTGGCAGGGATGTCGTCTTGGACCAACGAGGACTACTCCGTTCAGCCGGTCGGCTTCCGCGGTGGTCACCCAGATGAGATCGAGGACATCGGCGCTCGTCTGGAGGAGTACGAGGACCATGCTCGCGCCATCGCCGAGACCACCCACCCCCAGTCCGTCCTTAACAAGCTTTTTGCCAACAATGAAGATTCTGAGTAGCTTGTATTAGGGTGGATGTGGGTGTATATAAAAACTTTTATGAAGAATGTTGGTCCTTATTTCTCTGTTTGTCTCCAATGATGCTTGATTGCAACAATCTTCTTGCAAGATGTCTGTTCCTTAGTTGGAATTTCGACTGTGACATTTTCCCGAATACCATTTTTTCCGAACGCGTGATGTCACTGTTGACGGTCGTTAAGTGCCAATTTTTACCGTCTATGTTCACCAACTAGATATAGGGGTTACACTAATAGAATTCCACGAGTTTTGGTGAATGTCCGTTTTCGCAGGTGTCGCCTGAAAATACCCAAGGAAGGCCCACATGTCGGGTTTACATAGAGATAATCGGGAACCGGTGAAAATTCTGTAATCTGGAAGGTTCAAGAAGGCTCGGACCAAACGGGAGCCCGAACGGGCTCGGGGGTGAGTCGGCCGACTCCCCCTTGAGTCGGCCGATCGGCTACCTCCACCAATCAGTGGAGGCTCGCGGATCTCGCCTCCACCGACCTTGAGGAGCAATAATTATCGTCCGTTTAGGTCGGTTTGATCCGAGGGCTGCGGTGCATCCTAGGGGGCTATATAAACAGGCCCCCGGCCCCCGGAGGAGGCATCCCATGAAACCCTAATTCATTATTTCCGAGAGGATCAAAGTGAGAGGGGTCCCTTGAATGGATCTCCTCCCTAGAGCCTAGCATTCAAGATAGATAGAGAGAGTATAGGGTGGAGGTAGAGTTGGAGGAAGCCCGGCATGTCGGTGTCTCCTCTCCGGTTGTACCGCGGGATCAAGTCTCCTAACCCGAGGCTTGGTTCTAGGATCATTCGCAATTCAACTTCGATACTAGTAAGTTCTTGTTATTATTGCTCTTTGGTCTATGAGTTTACTTTATTCGCTTCCGGTTGGGAATAGAGTAATCGTTCGTAGCGTAAGCGTGGTGCTTGGGCTAGGTTCACTCGTAGATGCTCCCTATCCGCCGGAACCGTGGTAGTATCGGGGGAGATGACAGTCCCTTTGTTACCTTTGTAATCCACTTCCCGTCGTAGGTAAGGTAGGTCCAAAAGTGCTAGGTTAAGCATCCTCTGTGGTGTCTTTTCTTAGGTGCTCCCATAGAGTAGTAGTTGCAAAGCTTGCCATAGGTTGGAAGGAGACTGTGGTAGTAATCCTCTCTATATCGCTCATTACCTTGTTTGTAGCTCAAGGGGTTAAGTATAGACTTGGGTTAGTCAGATGCACGTTTTCTCCTAGCGGATAAATAAATAACGATACTCTGGAATATCTCCCGGGTGAAGTGCTCACCGATATCCGTGCGCTTGCGGATTATTTCTCTTTGATTCTTTCGTGTGCGTATCTAGTATCAACAAGCATTTCTGGCGCCGTTGCCGGGGAGAAAGACGGTCTCGCACGAGATAACCTAAGTCGCTTAACCATGTATTGTGTTGCATTTTATTTTCTATTGTTATAGATAACCCAAATTCCACGCCTATCCACCAATATCTTGCACCCATGAGCACATGCTTAGAGCCTCTAGAACCCATGATTTTCACATCTAGCTATGAGCTACACCAATCTACGTGGTTGCAATAGGTCAAAGCCAACCCTTTTTCGACTAGAGTCCTATCTTCTAATCAAGAGGGTAATGAACCCAAAGTCCTATCCTCGATCAAGTAGGTAATGAACTTCTTGCTACACTTAGGGAATCTTTTAATCTTCCTATAAATTTAGGTCTAGACCTAGCCTTACAAGACCATGTTCTTCTTCATCATTTTTATACGGGTCTTGATAATATCACCTTTGGAGGAGTTTTCCTTTCTTTACCCTTTAGTGAAGTGAGGTTTGTCCTTCCTATTAATGGACATACTCCTTGCACTAGACTTCATGATAACATCCTAGAGGTAGAGAAGGAATCATCCCCCAAACTAGAAGAGGAAGTTTCCACAGCCACTCTACAAACATTTCAATCCCATGATTTGGCTATCCATTCCAAACCTGTAGTACTCCAAAAACCTCTAAGGGAAGAAGTAATTCTATCCTTAGAAATTCTTTTTGATGGCGATTTTGGGAGGAGCATAAACTTCCCGCTTCATAAGAGATCTTTTAGTGCATGCATTATAAATCTTCTCAAGAAGAGATCTCTTAGAAAGCGTCTCACATCCAATCCCTTTGAAGGACATTTAGAAAGACTCAAGGATGGCATGTCAAGTGATGCCATAGAAGGAGAGCGAAGCCATCTAGAAGCCACTCTTATCTTCTCCCCTTCTATGCCCACATCAGATATAGAATATGAACCCATCCTTAAACCCATCCTTGATCCCTATAACTCATTCTATGCCCTTTCTCCTAAACCTCCGGATGATCCTAGAAGTCCATCTAGATATCCCATGCATAGGAATCATCAAGACCATATAGAGGATTGCAAAGAGCAACATCCATGGCTAGAGAGCATTAAAGACCTATGTGCTATGGCCACTGAATGGATGGATAAGGCCTTAAATGAGATCATTTCGATAGACGATCCGGGGAATTTTGGACATTTATTTCGAGTCACCCTTGGAAGTAGAAGATGATGGAGGCTTCAATGAGCAAAGTAGTTACTTCTTAAACACCCCATCAAGACCTTGCTCATATGAAAAATCTCCTGATTCACTTAGTCTCCCCAACGTTACCCCACACGAGATTTTCAACCCCCTCATACTCCTTATTCCTACGATATCGAAAGGGTGGTTGTAGATGCATATGTTTATCATAAATGTTGTAGATCTCGTTGTGTTGAATTTTGAGTTAGTGAACTTAGATTGGTGTTGGAGGGGGAACCACTTCACCAATTCACATCTTGAAGGTTTCCCAAGGACAAGCTTAGTGTCCTAAAACAAGCACTGTTCAGACCATGACATGAGTGTACACCTTTTCACCGTCTTTGTCCTTGTTAAATAAGCATAGAGTTATAATTATGAAAATATTCCTTTGGGTATTCTTGCCACTAACCTTTCCAGGTTCGATACAAAAAGATCGAAGGAATAACAAATGCAAGGTATGTCCAACCAATCATTATGCAACATTGAATTGCATTCATCCAATCTTGATTTCGCCGAATTCAAGCTTGGGGGATATACTTCCATAAATACATCTTTTGCCATGTTGCTACATTATTTTGGTTGTCCCTACCTTTAAGGCATGCTCAATTTTTCTAAACAACAATCATGCTCGCCATCACTTGTTTGAGTAAATCTCTATCTTTGCTTTCATACCACCTTTGTTTGCTATAGTATATGTAGGTTTTGAGGTATTTTCATACACCTTTTAAATTAGGCATGGTGCTTAGTTTAAACTGTTTTCCGAATTGAGTTAGATAAGGTATCTAGTTTAATTCTTGAACCAAAAGGTGTGCTGATCCTACTTCAAAAGGCTTTTAAATTAAGCGTGGTGCTTAGGTTAAAATGCCTTCCTAAATCAAATTAGACGTGGTGTCTAGGTTGATCTTTGAGCCGATAGTATGCTATAGTAGATGTTGGAATATTTTGTTGGACTAACCCCCGCGAGACAAACTTCCAAATCCAAGTTGGGAAAGTCCAGAGATGAACTCACATCGAGATAAAGCAAGGCATATGATGAACTCGAACAACTTCGCACAAAAGACAATAGCTCATTCATCATCCAAGAAAGAATTGAAAGAATCCACGGCATGCCTATTCATGGTGAACCTGCCAAATCACCACTTCTGTGATTGAACAAAGAAGGAGACAAGAGTCCCACAAGAAGGATCTACATCAATAGCACTCACCCAAAGGAAGTGGATGAACAAGGCGACAAGCTACGAGCAACCTTGAAGACATCATAGCATTGAGCTCAAAACTCGAGTAAGGTCACCAATGAGAAGTTGGGTGCAACTCACCTCATTTTGGCCAATCAAAGACCGCTCTCGTTATTCTTGAAAACACCATCTTGCATGTCGGCAGCAAGGACAAGCATGGCATGAGCATGCATCCTTGTGTCAACCAATCACCACCAAGGGTTGACTACCGACAAGCCCAAGAAGATCATGAACAACTACATTTGCAAGATGATGTCCCTATGCCATTGGAGATGAAGCCGCATACAATTAATGATGTCCCTTCCTTGATCATCAAGACGGATGGCGTATCATTAACTGCAACTCTTCGCCATGCCGCTAGAAGACAAAGACCATCAAGGAAGAACTCGAGTCTACATCTCCAATGAACATCAATTCGTCAACCAAGGCTCAACAAAAATCAAGAATGGTTGACAAAAGAAGATCATGCAACTATCTGCATCCTCATATCCTGGATTGGACAGTCCAAAGGAGAGATCTTTGCTCAATGGACCTAGAATCAAGATCCCTCTCCGACAGACTTCAGAATAGAGGACGGACAATGTCTAAAGAACATGGAGTTACAACACACTTTGAGGGATGATTCAACACAACACACTTGGCTTCCAGTGATGAGCAACAACAAGTTTGGGGGAGGAAGGCCGCCGACTCCTCTAATAATGATCCAGCAACACTCTTCCTCTTCTCAAACCCTCGTCACTCCGCACACCGGTTTGCAATCCCTCCACTCGCAATTACCTCCTCTCTATAAGTTTGACTATTTTCTATAGATTTCATACACCAATCAAACTTAAGACATAGAGAAGAAGTAATGTTGAGTAAATGTTCTACGCTAATTAAAATTATCAACCCAATCTTTTACGTAGCATAGAATATGACCTTTAGCTTAATGACATCTCTACCCTTGTTATTATTTGTATATTCCTTCGGGTATGTGTTGTCCACTAATCCTCTGAGAGAAGAAACAATAAGTAGAGCACAAGGTCAAGGGAGAGGCCCACTAGAAGCATCTACTCTTCATCCCAGGGTGCTCCAGTTGATAAAGTTACGAACCCGCAACATGCACACTAAACAAGATCTTGCTAGCATCACAATTAAAGGTTCACTTCAAACCGTTGGAGAAGGAAAGAACATGGATGACATCTTCCTCAAGAGATATCAACTCAAGAGATGCAGTTCTCAAGGTCTCTACCTTTGAGATCAAATAAAGCACCGAAGGATTGAACACGACAAGAAGTCCTATTCAGAGGGCTTAAAACACCGAACCCTTGCCAAGGAGGTAACTTGGTAGTTATCCATATTTCCCACTTCAAGCATTGCATAAGTTTTTCCTTTAGCATATTTACTTTTTGCATAATCAGTTCTTGTCGCATATTTACTTTGCTGCATCCGCATTAGAAAAGGAAATAATTTTGTCTTGCATTGCATCTAGAAAATGCTAAGCCCCATGTGAATAATTTCGTGGTGCGATAGCCCACGAAAATATCCACCGTGGTGGCATAAAAATAAGTTTTCCTCTTAGTTACATTTTTCTCGTCTACATACCATAAAATATAAAATTGCAAAAAAATTAAGATCCTCCCGAAAAGATTTTATGTTAAGAAGGTTCTAGACATCCAAGGCTTAGAGGTTTATCACTAATGCTTAATCAGTTCCACAAGCTTTGTTGTCTATTTGAGCCTGACAGAACTTAAAGGATCAAGAAGAGCTAACGAGTGCGTAAGGACGTCCCGTCCCTTGTCGGAGTGCTGTCTTCAATAGTTGCAGTGCTGTCTCTACAGCCATTATCCCTGACACTCCAGGAGGGGCAGTACGCCTTCACCGCGATCAAGCAACACCAACGAGACTACATCAACATCCGGCTTGGGGGAGAGCACCCCGTATATCCAGCTAAGTATCACTAGCTTATCTATCTATCTATCTATCTATCTATCTATTTGTTAAGTTTGCAAAATAAAATAGAGGAAGAGTATGTGAAAAGTCTGCCTGCTAAAATGAACCCTACTGAGAATAAGCTCTTATATGGAAATGATGAATAGTTGCTCTGCCGTAATTCCTTTCAAGTACCTAGTTTTCAACCTTGCACTCTCCCGAGTTTTGGACACAACCGTTTAGATTTGAGATTTACTCGAACCCGAAACTTGTGGGTAGCGAATGCTTGATCTAAGTCTAGGTAGTTGACGGATATGATATGGGAAAGTTTTGAGCTGCTGTCCATCTTGTTCCTAGAGATACTAGAGTTCGAGAATTTATTTGAAAATATTAAATTTTTGCATGATGAGTTCCCGTATGACGAGTTCAAAATCCCTACCACAGCCATACATTCATGCTTGCTAGATTAGGAAAACCCATCTCTTTATATAGATCATATTGTAGGCTTGAGTGTAGTCTTTTTTGGCATTGAGTGTGGTTATCTTGTGGACCCATAAGGAACCAAGTCATGCGGTTAAAGTCAATACTATGTGCTCTCCATCCATTGATCTATGCTACTTCGTCCTCGAAGCATGCACCCATTTTATAAATACTACATTCATTACGTGCTACGTACTGTCCCTAGAAGTATCACCTACATATAGATCCACATCCACCACATATTGTGCTATCTCTACCCCGGAGATACGCACCTATGCTGCTCCTACCTTGGGAGTACGCATTCCCCCACATATTGTGCTTTGTCTCTACCCCGGAGATACACGCTTATGCCGCTCCTACCCGGGAGTACGCATCCATCCATCCATCCATCCACAAAATACATACGCCACTCATTTCACTTCATCCGTAAAAGGTTCTACTCCTATCCTGGGAGTGAACATCTAGAAATAATCATCGCTGTTCCATTTGCCTACATAAAAGCTCCAGTCATTATCATTTCAAGTTATACACTCCCCGTTGCTAAAGTTTCATTTTTAGAGGATTGGTTGCTCTAAAAAAAAAAAGAGAAAGGAAAAAAAAAAAGAGAAAGAAAAAAAGGAAAGAAAGAGTAGCCAAGTCCTTCCAAGAAGTTTCAAGGTTTCCGAATAAAGGGAGTCATGTTATCCCCAAAGGAGCAAGTGTAGAAGTAGATGTTCACCAGTTGAGTACCCCTCATAATCATTTTCTTATCATCATCATCCCATCGTCATCTTATCATCATCTTATCATCCATTCCATTTCCTCATTCGCATGCACATATGACTTTATTATTATTTTAGTTCCTATTGGATCCATGGTTTAACTGTGCAATATATGCAAGTGAGTTTGAGTGTCTCCCCCACCTATGAGCTCCACATAAGCCTATTAGAAAGTAGGGTGAGAGAGAAGGCTCTTTCGACTATGCCTTAATTCCACAAATACCACATATTTCGAGAGAAGAGAGAAGGCATACACTACTCATGCCTTGGAGAGGATCCAGAAATACCACAAATGAGAGACTTGAAAGGGTCATACAAGGAAACTCTGAGTTTTATTTGAAAATCTTGCAAAAACTCTGGAATAATAGTTGATCAAAGAGCGAGAAACATAGCGCTCGACTTGACCGTTCTGTCTTTCAACTACTCAAGACCCAAGTGACGGCTACAAGCCCCATGGTGAAAGGTAATATGAGTAAGTTTTGAGTCAGAATAGTTCACTCTAATCCGGAGGAGAGTTCTTGTTTGAATGCATGTGTACTTTTGAGGAGTGAAAGCATTGTAGCAACTCCTGATCCACACTGAGTTTATCTTCGCTCAGGGACGAGCAAAAGGTAAGCTTGGGGGAGTTGTTGACGGTCGTTAAGTGCCAATTTTTACCGTCAACTAAACATGAGAAAGGACTAAAATATGTTCACCAACTAGATATAGGGGTTACACTAATAGAATTCCACGAGTTTTGGTGAATGTCTTTTTCGCAGGTGTCACTGAAAATACCCAAGGAAGGCCCACATGTCGGGTTTACATAGAGATAATCGGGAACCGGTGAAAATTCTGTGTCTGGAAGGTTCAAGAAGGCTCGGGACCAAACGGGAGCCCGAACGGGCTCGGGGGTGAGTCGGCCGACTCCCCTTGAGTCGGCCGGACCGGCTACCTCCACCAATCGGTGGAGGCTCGCGGATCTCGCCTCCACCGACCTTGAGGAGCAATAATTATCGTCCGTTTAGGTCGGTTTGATCCGAGGGCTGCGGTGCATCCTAGGGGGCTATATAAACAGGGCCCCGGCCCCCGGAGGAGGCATCCCATGAAACCCTAATTCATTATTTCCAGAGAGGATCAAAGTGAGAGGGGTCCCTTGAATGGATCTCCTCCCTAGAGCCTAGCATTCAAGATAGATAGAGAGAGTATAGGGTGGAGGTAGAGTTGGAGGAAGCCCGGCATGTCGGTGTCTCCTCTCCGGTTGTACTGCGGGATCAAGTCTCCTAACCCGAGGCTTGGTTCTAGGATCATTCCGCAATTCAACTTCGATACTAGTAAGTTCTTGTTATTATTGCTCTTTGGTCTATGAGTTTACTTTATTCGCTTCCGGTTGGGAATAGAGTAATCGTTCGTAGCGTAAGCGTGGTGCTTGGGCTAGGTTCACTCGTAGATGCTCCCTATCCGTCGGAACCGTGGTAGTATCGGGAGATGATGACAGTCCCTTTGTTACCTTTGTAATCCACTTCCCGTCGTAGGTAAGGTAGGTCCAAAAGTGCTAGGTTAAGCATCCTCTCGTGGTGTCTTTTCTTAGGTGCTCCCATAGAGTAGTAGTTGCAAAGCTTGCCATAGGTTGGAAGGAGACCGTGGTAGTAATCCTCTCTATATCGCTCATTACCTTGTTTGTAGCTCAAGGGGTTAAGTATAGACTTGGGTTAGTCGATGCACGTTTTCTCCTAGCGGATAAATAAATAACGATACTCTGGAATATCTCCCGGGTGAAGTGCTCACCGATATCCGTGCGCTTGCGGATTATTTCTCTTTGATTCTTTCGTGTGCGTATCTAGTATCAACAGTCACGTTAGCCGACTAGATCTTGATCCTGCGTTGTGATTTGACAGTTTGTAGTGTAGCACTTCAATTCTCTTTCTCTTCTCCCGATAAACCTACCAGTCGAGGAAATGTTTAAAATTATTCTGGCCACACAACAAAAAATTGCTGAAGGCGATACGACTTGTATCGGCTATTTTGTGCTAAAGGCGATATGCACGATATCGGCTATTTTTCCAACTTTTCTCCTTTATTCTGAAGGCGATCGGCTATCTTATATCCAACTCCCGGTCCTTCTTATGTTCCAACCTCTATACTTGGATAAAATTTCTTAAGATATCTGCCATTGATAGCTCTTGTAAGCTCTTCTCCAAATAGCGTTTCAATATGTATGCGTTGCCAGGTGCACAACTCACTACCCGAAAAGGTCCTTCCCAATTTGGAGACCATTTGCCGAATGCTCTATCTTTTGTCCCGATCGGCAATATAGTTTTCCAAAACAAGTCTCCTTCTGCAAATTGCTTTACTTTAACCTTTTTGTTATAGTACTTGGCAACACGCATTTTATTCTTCTCAATATTCTCTAGTGCCTTGAGACGAATCAAATGTAAATCTTCTAACTCATCCATCATCAAACTCTTATAATCTTTTTCTGCCAAATCCTTATGTAACACAACTCGCCTTGATCCTGATTGCAATTCCCATGGCAGCACAGCATTGTGTCCATAAACTAACTCATATGGAGACGCCTGTGTGGACCTATGACAAGCCATTCGGTAAGCCCACAATGCTTCATTAAGGACCAAGTGCCATCTTCTTGGCTTTTCATCAATCTTCTTTTGGATGATCTTGATCATGATTTTATTTGATGCCTCTGCTTGGCCATTAGCTTGTGCATAATAAGGAGAAGAATTATACAACCTTATTCCCATGCTTTCGGCAAAGTCACAAAACTCCGAAGAAGTAAATTGAGTTCCTTGATCAGTTGTTATGGTCTGTGGTATTCCAAACCTGTGAATTATATGCTCCTTAACAAAACTGACCATATTTTCTGATGTGACCTTTTTTAAAGGAATAGCTTCAACCCACTTGGTAAAGTAGTCTGTGGCCAAAAGCACAAATTTGTGTCCTTTGCTAGATGGAGGATTGATCTGTCCAATTAAATCTATGCCCCATCCTCTGAATTGCCAAGGCTTAATTATGGGGTTCATAGCAGATGCAGGTGCTCTCTAAACATTACCAAATATCTGACAATCACGACATCCTTTGTAATATTCAAAACAATCTTCCAACATGGTCGGCCAAAAGTATCCAGCTCTCCTGATTATCCATTTCATTCGGTAAGCCGATTGGTGTGCACCACAAGATCCCTCATGAACTTCAAACATCATCTTTTTGGCCTCTTCTTGATTCAAGCATTTGAGCAACACCCCATCTATGGATTTGTAATACAATCGATCATCAAGAAGTACAAACTTAAGGGCTTTGTACCTGAGCTTTCGGGAAACTCTTTGAGATGGATCTTTCAAATAATTGGTAATTTCATATCTCCAATCACCATCCTTTTGATCAGTATTGAAAATACCTTCTTCTATACCAAAGATTTCCCGATTCTCATGATACCCAGAAGCAGCTTGAGCTAGCTTGTTTGCCTCTCCATTGTGCTCTCTAGGGATATGATGCAAAGTTGCTACTGAAAAGTTCTTCAGAATCTCCCGACACTCTTCATGATATGTTCTTAATATATCATTCTTGCATTCATATTGTCCAATCAACTGGTTGATCACCAACTCAAAATCGCCAAATATCTCAACAACAACGACTTTTACTTCTATAAGGAGCTGAAGCCCTCTGAGCAATGCTTCATACTCTGCTTGATTGTTAGTGACATGAAATTCAATCGGGAATGCATATTCAAATATTTTTCCCCGCGGGGATATCAAGAGAATAGCAGCACCACCACCTTTGTCACATGATGATCCATCAAAAAATAAAGCCCATGGAGCAATGCTTACTACTTCAACAGAAAGATCACGGTGTTGAGTAATGAAATCGGCAATTATCGACCTTTTCGCTTTTGTCGATTCATACCTTAAATTAAATTACGATAATGCTAACACCCATTTGCCAATTCTTCCATTCAAAATTGGCATTGATAACATGTGTTTGATTACATCAAAACTAGACACCACCACACATTCGGCATTTAACAGATAGTGCCGAAATTTGGTACATGAGTAATAAACACACAGACAAAGTTTTTCTATAGCCGAATACCTTGTCTCTGGATCCAACAATTTTCGGCTAAGGTAAGCTATTACTTTTTCCTTTCCATCAAACTCCTGCATAAGGGCCGATCCTATCGTCAGGTTATCGGCCGCCACATATAGCTTGAAAGGCTTGTCAAGTTGTGGAGGTACCAATACTGGTGGTGCCTTTATATATTGCTTGATCTCATCAAAAGCCTTTTGCTGTATGTCACCCCAAATAAATTTCGATCCTTCTTGAGCTTCAAAAGTGGAGAAAAGGGTAAAACTCTTTCGACAAATTGGATATGAATCTTCTCACGAAATTGATTTTCCCCAACAATGATTTGTAACTCCGTGAGGTTAGTTGGAGGCACAACTTTATCTATTGCTTCCATGCTCTTTTGCCCAACTTCTATTCCTCCTTTGTGGATTAAAAATCCTAAAAACTCACCAGCCGATACTCCAAAGGCACATTTGTTTGGGTTCATCTTTAAACCATGCCTTCTTGTGCATTCTAATGTTTTTCTCAAATCGGCTAAATGACCTTCATGATCTCTGGATTTAACTACCACATCATCAATATAGATCTCCACAATTTTGCCGATTAACTCATGAAAAATGTAATTCATGGCCCTTTGATAAGTTGCACCGGCATTCTTTAATCCAAATGTCATGACTATCCATTCAAATAAACCAATATGACCAGGACACCTGAAGGCTGTCTTTGCAATGTCCTCTATTGCCATAAAAATTTGATTATAGCCAGCATTGCCATCCATGAAACTGATCACTTCATAACCTGCTGCTGCATCTACTAGTAAATCGGCAACTGGCATTGGATAGCCATCCATAGGAGTAGCTTTATTGAGATCTCTGAAATCTATGCAGACCCTCATTTTACCATTTTTCTTGTATACAGGTACTATGTTTGAGATCCAATCTGCATATCTACATGGCCGAATGAAGTTTGCTTCTATCAATCTTTCAACTTCTTTCTTCACATCGGCCAATACCTCCTCTTTATAAATTCTTTGTGGAGGTTGTTTGAAAGGACGAAATCCAGGCTTGATAGGCAACTTGTGCTCAACAATAGAACGATCCAATCCAGGCATCTCTGTATAATCCCAGGCAAAATAATCCTTAAATTCTTTCAGCAGGCTTATCAATTTTAACTTATATTCTGGGTCTAAATTTGCACTAATATACATCGGCCTTGGCTTTGAACTGTCACCAACATCAATCTCTTCTAATTTATCGGCCGACATGAAACCATGACCCAACTTCCCTTTGTTGCCATCGATTGGATTGTCCATTAAAAATTACTGTGAGAGCTGACTGCTTGGATTGGCTGTTGATCTCTGTTGAACACATTCACAGGACCTTCTTTCCGTACTTTACCCGAAAGGCAATCTAGTCCATCGTACTCCCAATAAGCAGGCTCTGAAGTAGCAACGCTTACTGAATCATCAGCATGAACAATTTCTACCTCATCTCCAATCCATTGAATAAGAATCTAGTGCATGGTTGAAAGTATGCAGCAATTTGCGTGGATCCAATCCCTTCCTAGAAGCATACTGTATGCCCCCTTGCCATCAATAACGAAGAAGGTAGTAATTAGAGTTTTGGATCCAATCATTAACTCAACATGTACAGCTCCACGAGTATCGGAAGGATTGCCAACAAAATCCCTGAGTACCATATCAGTTTGCAGCAGGTCTTCACTTGTCATCCCAAGCTTTCTAAAAGTAGTATAAGGCATAATGTTGATAGCAGCTCCTCCATCAACAAGCATCTTGGTCAGAGGTTTGCCATTGACATATCCTTTCAAGTACAACGGCTTCAGGTGACGATTTTTGACTGGCTTATCAAAGATTGCTTGCCGAGTCAACACAAGTTGAGCCATCAAGTCTCGACATTCATTTTCATCAAAATCAGAGTATACTTCATCTTGAACATCCTGACCTTCAGGAGCCATAAACTCTGATGGGATAAAGAAAACCATGTTAGCATTAGCCGAGGGGCCCTGTCCATCATCCTTTTTCTTAGGACGCCATGTCTGTTTCTTTTCGGCAATTTCTTGCTTCAATTCTTGATTCCTCAGGCGCTGAACTCTTCTCTTCTGGCTCTTTCTTAGACCTGGAGGACACCATTGCCCTCTCTCGCCATCTATATGAGTTCTCTTCTCTACTGTGAGCTCTGTTGTGAATCCAAGCTTGGTCTGCAAACCTTTTTCTTTGCTATCCTTCAAGATTATTTATTTTTAAGCGCCGATCGTCTTCGGGAAGCCTTGTTCCAAGTCTATCATGGACGGACGGCGGTTGACTCGAGATTGCCCGTACTCCAAGTACTGATCGCTGCATTCAGGACAATTATTCCTAGCAGGCAATTTCAAGCCTTCATTCTAACAGTGTCTGAAGAACAAACAATTCCAGTGAGACTGTTCTTGCTCTCTCCTGTACTCCTCTTGTTCCCTCCGGTGAACTTCTTCTTCATACCTCCGGCATTCTGTCATGAATTTGCATTCTTCTTCAATGAACTGCTGCTCCTCATCATACTCTAACTCCTTCTCCCTCTGCCACTTATTCAACAAATGACGTGCTGTGACTCTAGGCTTCGAAGTTTGATCCTTCTCTGTTCGGCTATTCTGGAACCGAACCCGTTGCTGTACTTCCTCTTTGGGTAACTTGCCGATCGGGGTCAACAGCACCACTCTCTTTAGCTCTTTCAGAGGTCAATACCTTCTGTTGACACAAAATGTGGCGCACTGTGTCTCACACACAGCAAGCCGGAAAGCCTAGCTTCAATCGGGTGCCCGGGCGTCTGAATCCGGAAGCGTGCGTCGATTTGACCCGAAAGTCGACAAGGGATAAAATGGTAAAATCATAACCGGAACGTCTTTGGGTGAGACCAGACAGTTCCATCTTTACGGCCCCGAAGCCACTTACGACGACACATAGCTATAGAAGCTATCTCGCCAACAAGTTTGCAATTCATTCGGCTAATATGATATGACCGACATGAATAAAGCTGAACCGCCGAATGCGTGTAAACGAAGACATGTTTGAACAAGATTAAATCATCAAAGCATATCAAACTACATCTCGGGTTTAAAGCATCATCAAGCAGTAATAATTAAGGATAAGTAACTTATAAATATAAATCTATTAAACAACACATGCATAGGCTACTCCAACTAGTTACGCACGTCTAGCCTTCATAAACCCGTCGAGCATAAACCCAAGCAAGCTAATCCACCGCATGATACCACTCGCTATGAATTTACACCACCCCCACGCGATCAATCCACCGCATGATACAATCTAACAAGTAAAGAGCTAAAAGCACGTAATTACCTAACGAGATCTATAAATACTCGCTACATGTATAAGCATAACCGTATCGGCAAGATTGCCGAATCGGGGTCCATGAAGAAGGAACAAACAAGTAACATGTAAAAGGAACCTATCGATTAAACCGATCTCTAGTCCACCGGATGACTAGCTCTAGAGTAACCCAAAGACGCATCTCGCCGCACGGTACCCGGTCCCTGTCAAGGCTTATCTACATCTAACGTGAATGAACCCACAACACGTGACAATCTAGATCGATCTAATTCGGCTATATGAAATTGATCTACTTGATATCGAATAAACATGAGATTATGACCAAAAAGCCGAAAAGAGCATCAATCTAGATTGGGCAAAAGAGTGTTGCAAATAAATAAACATTAAATAAAACATGCAACACGTGATAACTTAATGAATCTATTAGATCTTGCCAAATCTAAGAGAGCCGATAACTATCTTTACTCATGTCTTAATCCGCCGCACGATACAAGGCACAAGCAAAAACTTCCCATCATTAAGCTTAAATCCGCCGCACGATACTAAGCAAAACGGATGAGACTACTTGCATCATAATCTAAATCCGCCGCACGATACTAGACATGATAGCAAGGTTGCCGGGACTTACGGAGGTCGACGGATCGATTAGCCCTCTCGAAGAACTCGACGACACGACTAAAGGACTCGAAGGGTGGCACGTAGCCGGTTGTATTGAATTGGTTGTGAACCCTTATTACAATGGTCGAGGGTTTATATTTATACCCTGGACAGAACATGAGTCCTAAGAATTTACGAACTGCCTAAACAAAATTGGAAAGCTACAAATATGCTAATTCTAACCAAAATCGGAGTCCTTGACTATCACGACTCCTTCCCTTTCTGGTCAGCTTCCTCTTTCCTTCTTTCGCCTTCAAACGAAGCCGTTACCGACCGCTTGACCATTTGCCGAACATACGGAAATTAGCCGACCGCATATGCATTTGCCGAATCGTTCTCTCTGCTGCTCGTAGGCCCACCTGTCATATCCCTGACCAAATTCTGGTGTTAACACATGCCCCTCAATTTCGAGATAAAAGGGTTTTATTTCGAAATTGACTGCCAGCGCCTTTCGCCTAGGTCAGCACCGCCGACGCCCGCAGCCGCCACTTGAGATCTGTGCTTGCTGCTGTCAATGGCGACGGATACTTCAACCAGCTCCATCATGGCAACAGGAACTCAAGAGGAGCTTCTAGAGGTAACCCTACTTGCTTTTACCCATTCGGCAATTTTCTTGAATCATTTTCCAGATGTGTTCTTGATTCATCCGCTTCACTTCTACTAAAGGAAATGAAGAATGAGATTTTGATCTCCAATCTTGCTCATCCTGGATCATTTTTCTTGGCCCACGGGGAGATTCCAATCCGAGGGAATTTATTGAAAAAGAGACTTTGAGGATCCCATTTAAATCTAGGATTGCCCCCTCAAATAGATGGCCGAACACTTTCAAAACTTGGCCCCTTCCCTCAATCACGGGATGGCGTGATTGGTATCGGAGGATGCAAAGTCCGGGAATAGTGATTTCGGGAATCACAAGATATTTAACACCGCTTGGAGCTCTCTTTAGCCGATATGCCAAGAAATGACTCTCTCCCGATAGCCGCTTCCCACTTATGGTCTCGATGCCATCAATGCTTTCATCTTTGGTCACGGTCCAATGTCGATCACTGTCCGACATCTTCATGATGACCGGTTTAAACATCACCAAGCCAACATACCCATTCAAATTTAAAGGCACCGGTGCACGAGAGGTCGTCAAATCGGGAGGAGGTTGGGCCAAGTATATCCGGACTTATGCTTCAACCGGCACCGTGTCCGATAAAGAGTATAGGGCTTTCATGAACATGTGGTTGTGCGATTCATCTTACGTGGCAAATCCAATGAACCCACTTTGAATCATATAGTGATGGTGAAGAATTAGCTGAGGTAAATTGATCCCTTTGGGCAAGTATCTCTTGGGAGCAAGTCTACCACATGATGCATCGATCACCTTTGTTCAAATGCGTGGTCGGTGAAATCTCCCGTGTCAATGGCCCGTGGTGGCTTGTCCAAATGTGGTTGCAATTTGTATATGCATCGATAGTTTCAGTTGACCTCCATAACCTGAATTTTCCTTCAATCAACTACGCCGAAGGTGAGGATCCCGAGATATAAATCTGTCGGACATATGGGAAGCTGCATCTTCCATTGTCATTGATCTAGACCTTGGCCACCTTTTTAAGATCTTCTACAAGGGATTCAACCACGTAATCGGTTTCCCTACGAGAGAATGAAAATTTAACTCTCCCCTGTAGATTTAGCTATGAGCCGGGCCGCATAGATGATGATTCCAGGGACATCTTTAATTCTTTCATCGGCCCCGTGCTTTGCCAAAGAGAATTTTATCATGGCCGGCCGATAAGTTCAACTTATGAATTTTACAACCCAAACATGGTTGCCGTGCAGCTTGGACTTGGTCAATTGCCCCCAAGGCCATACTTTTCAAGTATCATCGACCCAGGAGTCATTGCTAAACATCACCGAGGCCAACAAAGTCTTTAATCTTGGATGTAAGCTTAGGTATATGAACCTAATCCTCTCGGTGATAATTGAAGCTGCTCATCCCTCCTTCTCTCTTTGGTGGCAAGAATGGCACTCTCACATTTTTAGAGCACAAGTCCACCCTCTATGCCAAGTTCTAATGCCCTCATTCACTTCGATGATGAGGTACACTCTTATAGCTACCTTTCATTCTATGTCTCTCGTTCTTGTATCTAAACATCTTTTGAACAGGACAATGCTCCTCCAAGTCCTCCGTGAGGTTCAATACGGCAACCTTTGGCCCTAATGCTGCTCGGGGCACGATGCTCCAAGTTTAGCAGTTTTTAACAAAACACCCGCCGATGACACGGTCTCGAAGGACCTTAAAAGAAAAACTCCTTCCTCCCCCATCAAGGACACCGCAATCCCCAAGAAAACAAGATCAAAGAAGGTCAAGCCACTCCCTCGGGTATGAATGCTTTTGATCCCTTATTTTTTATCTCGCAAATATGTTTGCATTCATCACTATCTTTCAGCAGGTACAGGTCAACCCTCAAAGTCCTGGCAGGGTAGTGATCTTGGAGAATTCTCCTGGAGCCTCTACTGGCCAAGTAAACGCCAATGAGCCTATTAGCAATCTTGGTAAGCATCTGCACTTGTTATTCTTCGTCCTTTTCTCTACACACCAATCTTACTTATGTTTGACCCAGATAATCAAGGAGGAACAGCAGAAGAAACTTCTCCTCACCAGGCAGATGACCAAGCGGGTGAACGAGGAGAAGCAACGAAGAAATTCCTTCTCATCAAGTTAATGAACAAAGAGAAGCAGAAACAGACATTCCTTTTCATCAGCCAGGAGAAGCAACAGAAAAAATTCTTCTTCGAGACGTACCCGATTCAACACCTTCGGCGATTCAAGATATATCAACGAGTCATGACACTGCTATCCATGAAGCAGCAACTGTATCAGTCACCCAAAGTCTTGATGCTACTCTGGAAGCTATTGATCAAGTTTTTGCCGAAGAGGTATTATCTTGATCTTTCTCAGTCATTCCCTATTTGAATTAAATCATTCGGCTAATACACCCTCCTTCTCATTATCAGGGTACTACTCTTCAACAGGCCAACTTTTCCCTCATTGCTGAAGAATTTGCCGAAGATGATGACGAAGTTTCTTCTAATCGGCAATTGTCGTCAGAGAATCAGGCTAAACTGAAAGCCATAATCTCATTCTTGGAAAAGGACATTGTTGACCTGACCCGGGAATCTGACAAAACAAGGGAGATAGTAGAACCAATTGGCCAAGAGCTCCCTCCCGATCTTAAGGATGCCATAAACGCCTTGTCTCACCTTGATGACTATTTTGCTGTTGTCAAGAGAGCTCATAAGAATATGTCCACCAAAACTGATCTGGAGAAAAGTAAGGTAGCCAAGGAACAGCAGGTCAAGGAGCTCTATTCTGACATCAAGTCAACCGAGCACCTATTGAGCACCTTAGAACCAGAGCTGCAGGCCATGAGAGAAGAAAGAACCAAACTTGAAGCTCAACTAGCTCAACTGAATGCTAACATTCGAGTCTCATGAAACCAAGCTCGCAAATCTGCCATCCCTCGATTGGCTAAGTCCAGAATACAATCGGTCATCAAGGAGACGCGGCAAATTAAAAGCAAAGCATCCAACATCCAAGATTCTCGAAGAAGAGGACCAAAAAGCTCTTGATGAAGTCAACCGAATCAAGATTGATGCTCTTGCTTTGTCATCAACTCCTTTCTAAATGTATAGATGCTTGGTTTGTACTTGAAGATGTAGACATTTAGGGTTGACTTTGTCATATTTGAAAACAATTCCCTTTTTTCCGGGAAAATAGATAATCTTCATTTTTCTCTTTCTTCTCTCGTCGTCGCTATTCGGCTCTTCCAAATCACGATCGTACTTATTGATGTGTGTATCAGCCGAACGTAACTGTTGCTGTCTCAAGTGTACGCTTTAGCCGAATGGCCCTCATCAGCTATTTAGCCGACCGAATGCACGGCAACTGAATCGCCAGTAGTGATGGGCTCGGCCCAACTCAACATCGGCCCATAGGTGCGAAACCCTATCTTGTCGCTTGGCTTTCCCGTAGTCTCGCCACGGCTCCCAATATTCATAAATAGGACCAGTCGGCTCCCACCATCATCACAACCAAACTCAAGCAGTTGCCATTTCCAATCTCTTCCACTTCCTCTCCGCCTTCAAGCCCCAAAAACCCCATCACCATCAATGGCGAGCGGCGGCGATCGCGGCAAGCGCCTGGCCGAGAACGAGGCGGAGGGAAGCAGTGCCCGGCGCCGATGGTAAGAAATCTTCATCTCTTCGAGTCGAGTTGCCACAGATCTTATTTCTTTTCACCCGATCTGGGCCTTGCCCCCTTGCGGTTATTCACTTCCTTGATTTTTGTTTCAGGGATACCGGGGTCGCCAGTGATTACGCCGCCAACTTCCGGAGGCAGGTCGCCCGGGCCGGCACTCACACTCCTCCTCCTGCTACCGCTCCTGCTCCTGCGGCGGATGCGGCGGAGGGAAGTAGTCGTGGTGGCCGCCGTCTGCAGTAAGGAGACAACTTCTCCATCTCGTTTGCGGTTTCTTTTTCTTATTTAGCCGATCTTGATTGCACCTTGTTTGTAGAACGGCGAGGATCAGCACCGGCCAATGGCGTTTTTTGGCGCCGGCCGCGGCGTTCGACGCACCTGCCCCCACGCCGGCTCCGGCTCCAGCTCCGGCTCCTGCTCCTGCTCCGGCGTCGGCATCTGCCTCGGCCTCATCGGGGTCTTCTTCTTCGTACCGCCCCATATGGGATAGGAACGACGAAGAGATCCCGGCGTACACCCGCTACGACGCCGACGCCTACCACCGCGAGAGGGACGAAGCGCGGGAGCTTCTTGGTGAAGAAACCAAGAAGTTCGGGATCGCCCACGGAACGGGAGGATACCGCGCGGCGAGATGACCGAGACCATCACCGCACTCGTTCTTCCAATATTACTTTGATTCCTGTTCTTCCAATTTGTTTGCTCACTGGTCTGTCTTGTTTTCTGTCTTTGCAGACCTCACCAATGAGCTCAACCGCCTGAGGTTGGCGGCGACGGCGGCGGCCAATCACGTGAACGCCCAGGGGGCGACCGTGGCAGATCGCCTCGAGGCGGTGCCTGGTCAGATCGACCAGGTTGCCCTTCACGGCGTGCGCCTCGGCACTGCGCTCGGCCTGGCGGGGATGTCGTCCTGGACCGGGGACGACTATGCTCCCATGCCGGTAAGCTTCCGAGGTGGGCTTCCCCATGAGGTCGACGGCATTGAGGGCCTCCTGGTGGAATACGACGACCACGCCGACGCCATGGCCAACGCCACCAACCCGGAGTCCGTCCTCAACAAGCTCTTCACTGAAGAAGAGGAGTAGCTTGTATTAGGATTGGCACGGGTTGTAATAAAAACTTTTAAATGAAGAATGTTGGCCGTCTCCTTGATCTTGTCTATCTTGGCTACAATGGTGTTCCAGCAATTGCATTTATTCTTATGAATTTCCTCGCCCCTAGCCGGTATTTCGACCGCAACACCTTTCCCGAACGAAATTTTCCCGAACGCATGACGTCACCTCGCCGATTAGATCTCTAAGACTTTGTTCCATGACTTGACGGTTGTAGTGTAGCACTTCAATTCGCTTTATCTTTCCCCGATAAACCTACCGGCTGAGAGATAGGATCAAACTGTTCATTTACCTTCAAGAATTGGCTAAAGGCGATACAATTGTATCGGCTATTTTGTTCTGAAGACGATACACATGATATCGGCTATTCTTTGCACTAGAGGTGATACAATAACATCGGCTATTTTTCTCCAACTTCTTTCCTTTATTCTGAAGGTGATTTTCATTCAATCGGCTATACCACGTTTATGTCGTCACAATTAAGATCCAACTTCAACACTTGGATAAAACTTTTTAAGGTATCCGCCATTGATGGCTCTAGTAAGTTCTTCTCCAAATAGCGTTTTCAATATGTACGCATTACAGCGCACAACCGACAACCCGAAAAGGTCCTTCCCAATTTGGTGACCATTTGCCAAATGTCTTGTCCTTTGTGCCAATTGGCAATATCGTTTTCCAAACCAATTCTCCTTTCGCAAATTGCTTAACTTTAACTTTCTTGTTGTAGTACTTGGCAACACGCATTTTATTCTTCTCGATGTTCTCCAAAGCTTTAAGACGAATCAAATGCAAATCTTCCAATTCATCCATCATCAAATCTTTATAATCTTTATCGTCAGTCCTTTTGCAACTCAACTCTCCTTGATCCCGATTGCAACTCCCAAGGCATTACAAACATTATGTCCATAAACCAACTCATATGGAGATGCTTGTGTGGATCCATGGCAAGCCATTCGGTAAGCCCACAATGCTTCATTAAGGACCAAGTGCCATCTCCTTGGCTTCTCATCGATCTTCTTCTCGGATAATCTTGATCATGATTTTATTTGACGCCTCCGCTTGGCCATTGGCTTGTGCATAATAAGGAGAAGAATTATATAACCTTATCCCCATGCTTTCGGCAAAGTCACAAAACTCGAAGAAGTGAACCGAGTCCCCGATCGGTTGTAATGGTCTCTGTGGGATCCCAAACCTATGAATTATATGCTCCTTGACAAAAGCGACCATATTTTTCGATGTGATTTGTTTTCAAAGGGATAGCTTCAACCCACTTGGTGAAATAATCTGCCGGCAACACAAATTTGTGTCCTTTGCTAGATGGAGGATTGATCTGTCCAATTAAATCTATACCCCATCCTACGAATGGCCATGGTTTGATTATTGGATTCGGAAGCGGATGCGAGGTGCTCTTTGAACATTACCAAATATCGACATTCTCGACACCCTTTGTAATATTCAAAGCAATCCTCCAACATAGTCGGCCGAAATACCCCGTCCTTCGATTATCCACTTCATTCGGTAAGCCGTGATGCGCACCACAAACTCCTTCATGTACTTCAAACATAACCTTCTTAGCCTCTTCTTGACTCAAGCACTTGAGCAATACTCCATCTATAGACTTGTAATATAATTGTCTATCAAGAAGCACAAACTTAAGAGCTTTATACCCGAGCTTTCGGGAAACCTTCGAGATGGATTTTTTCGATAACCGATAATAACGCTTCTCCGGTCATTGTCTATCGATCACAATTGAAGACACTTTGTTCTATTGCAAAAATCTCATGATTTTCCCGATATCCGAGGTCGCTTGAGCTAATTTATTTGCTTCTCCATTGTGCTCTCGGGTATATGATGCAAAGTAACTACGAAAAGCTTTTCGAAGTTCCCTACACCGTTCATGGTACCCTTGCAAGACATCATTTTTGCATTCATATTGTCCTGTCAACCGATTGATCACCAATTCAGAATCACCAAATATTTCGATAGCAAACGGCTTTCACTTCTATCAACTTGATCGAAGCCCTTTAAGCAAAGCCTCATACTCTGCTTGATTGTTAGTGACAGGATATTCAATTGAAAAAGCAAACTCAAATGTCTTTCCACGTGGGGATACAAAAGAATACCAGCACCACCACCTTTGTCACATGATGATCCATCAAAAAATAATACCCATGGGGCAATGTGTGAGGTCCTAGATGGCTAGAGGGGTGAATAGCCTATAAAAAATTCTACAAACTCACTAAGCAAACTTCGTTAGATACACAAACGGCGGAAAGCAAGTTTTGCTTAGCCTACTAGATGTTGCAAGCCTCCTATCCAAACAATTCTAGTAGGTGATCACTAGCACAAACAATAGCTACCGCTAGTGATCAAGAGTTCTACCCACGGGATTTAATCTACACAAGATGTGGTTCCCGACCGACCACGCAAGTAATTCTACTTTGCAAGAATGTAAACAAAGTAATGCAAGAGAGGGTAGGAGCTTGTTATACCAACGCGTAGAGTCGAGGTTGTCAATCACCAAGAGATGAACAATCAATCAATCGGCAACACACAATCGGAGACCAATCACCGGGAACAAAGATGAACACAATTGTTTTTGTTCACCCGGTGTTCACTTGGGCACCGCCAAGCTAGTCACCGGTTGTGTCGACCAACACCTAGATGGTTCTTCGGTGTGACCCTCAAGTCACTAGCCCTCAAGGCTCGCCCGCAAGGCACCGCAAGACACCACTCTCAAGCGAGGTACTCAACGACACGCGCAATCCACTAGGATGCTCTTCGTGATCCCCACGAGGTGAGCTCAAACCTCTCACAAGCAACCGGAGGTGGCCAAGAACAATCACCTTCTCTTGCCAACGCCTCCAACAATCTCCAAGCCGGCTAGGAGCGGTACTCTCCAAGAGTAACAAGAAATCCACCGGCGAAACCACCCACAAGTGCCACTAGATGCCCTCAAGCAATGCAATGCACTAGGTGATTCACTCAATCTCTCTTAGGATGAACAACCAAGCAAGGGAGATGAGTGGGAGAGAGTCTCTTAGCTCAAAGAATGCACAAGGGATGAGAAATGGCCAAGAGAACTCCCCAAGGGCCGGCCACCTTCTATTTATAACCCCTCAAACAAATAGAGCCGTTGCCCTCCTCGGGCAGTCGCGTAGAACGCGCCGGACGCGTCCGCTCGGGACCGCCGGACGTGTCCGGCGCCCTTCGCCGCGCCGCGCGAGACGACCGTTGGGATTTGAAGTGCGCCACGTCACCACGCGTCGGACGCTGCACAGTGATCCGCCAGCGTCCGGCGCTCGCGTCCGCCACGCGTCCGGCCGAGACCTCGCCAGCGCCCCCCGAGCCAGAAAGTTTCTGGTCGGCGTCCGGGGGGTCACCGGACGCGCCCAAGCCGTGTCCGCCGCGCGCAGTCGCCAGGCCAGCACGCCACGCTGAAGTCCAAGGCCCCGGACGTGTCGGACCGAGTCCGCGCTCGCAATCGTGGCAAGCCACGCGCGGGCGCTCAAGCCGCCGGACGCGTCTCGCCCGAGTCCGGCGCCCTTGCCACCGCGTCCGGTGCCTTTTGATCGTCATTTCGTCACCGTGTCGTCGATCCACGTCACGCCACTTGCCTTCATGCACCAACCTTCACTTGTAGATCACTCTCTTGAACACAAGGGTTGGTTTATCTCTCGAGATACAAGGCAATGGCTTAGCTCACTAGGTTCTACATGCAATGCACTTCTTGAATTCACCTAGTGGCACCCGTGCGTCGAATAGCCGATAAGACTTCCCCTCTTAATAGTGCGGCTATCGATCCTAAACCACTCACACCCTCTATGGTGTCTTGAGTGCAAAACAAAATGGCCCTAACGGTTATACCTTTGCCTTGAGCCCATTTTGTTCCTCCAAAAGATATGAACACTTCACACCATCATGTGACCGTCTCGATCCATCGATCTTGACTTCACTTGCCCTTCACCGTGCATCGGTCCATCGGTGCCTAGTCTTGCCCGAGCTTCACCATCGCATGGTCCTTCACTCCCAAGCCTTGACTAGCCCTTCACCTTCAACACCGGTCCATGGAGCCAAGCATCGTCTTGATCTTCATCTTTGATCACATGACACGTGTCATGCTTCATATTCAATATGCTCATCATGTGGACAACCTTTCTCTAAATCAACCACTTTAGATAAACAAGGTTAGTCCTAGGTTTCATCAATTAGCCAAAACCAAACTAGGGACTTTCAATCTCCCCTTTTTGGTAATTGATGACAACCTCAACAAAGATGATTTTATAATAAAGATTTTGAACTTGTCATACTTGTCCAATCATTATGCTCACAAGAGAAATTTGGACAATTATAGCAAGTTCGGTTTTGGTAGTATTGCTCCCCTACATATGTGCATAGAGTTTGGATTTGAAGCTTTGCACATATGCATGGATAAAAGTGTGGGGAGAGTAATTCTACCAAAATGATGCTAAGGTGTAAGAAATGGACCTTTGAAGCGTGATACCAATCGGAGTTGCCTTTTACACCATCCTTAGCACCATGTAGTAACTAGACATCCATCAAAACTCAAGAACCCCGTGAGATCAACATTATAGGCAAAGTTCTTGAACCACTTGTAAGGTAAGAGGAGTCTAGTTACAACCTATGCATGCTAGTAGATCATTTCACCATTCAAAACCTATACTAGCATTGCACTACACAAGCAAGGAGACACCACTTGTATAAAACTTTGAAACTAGGTGCCATGAGCAAGTCATATGAGAATGCACAAACAAATGCAACAACTTTGTTCATGAGCTTGCTCCCCTTCTTGTGTGCATCAAAATTTTATTTACCCCTTTATCATGTTCAATCATCTTTTTCTCTCCCCCTTTGTCAACAATTGCCCAAAAATGGGATCAAATTGTGAAGAGAAAAGGACTTTGATGGAGTAAACAAAACTTTAGTCAAATTTGGTTCAATCTAGATCACTTGCCAAAGACATTTAATTCGGTTTGAACCAAAGACAAGCTTCTTCACACCTCATGACAAGGGTTATCTTGCCTATGTTGAATTAAACACTTGTAGCAAATATTCTAGATTCAACACTAGGATTGCAAGCCCACAGACATGTCATATGTCACCACTAGATCAAGCAAAGCATAGAAGCAATAGTGGTAAACATATATACATCAAACACATTTGATTTATCATGAATGCTCCAAATGCACCTTGTATGTCTACATGTGCTACCACAAGTATAATCCTAAGCATGAATGACATGTCAACCAATGGTACCTTGCTTTGTCGAAGGAGAGGCATGTCAAGTAGTGGTGGGGTGCATTCAACACATGTTTGAGAAGTCAAGAATATTCAATTCATTCCTTAGCTTGCAAAACCTTCTTTCATCAAGTGGCTTGGTGAGGATGTCGGCAAGTTGATCATCGGTGCCCACACTTTCAATGGAAATGTCACCCTTTTGTTGATGATCTCTAATGAAGTGATGCCTTATGTCAATGTGCTTTGTTCTTCCATGTTGAACCGGGTTTTGTGTCATCTTGATTGCACTTTCATTATCACAAAACAATGGCACATTCTTGAAGTTGATGCCATAATCCTTCAAAGTTGACTTCATCCAAAGCAATTGTGCACAACAACTCCCCGCACTAACATATTCGGCTTCGGCGGTAGAGATTGCCACACTATTTTGTTTCTTTGAGGACCATGACACAAGTGATCTTCCAAGAAGTTGACATGTACCACTTGTGCTCTTTCTATTGATCTTGCAACCACCATAGTCGAGTCCGAATATCCAATCAATTCAAACTTTGACCCCTTGGGATACCATAGTCCAACATCTCTTGTTTGCTTCAAGTACCTCAATATTCTCTTTGCGGCCGTGAGATGACTCTCTCTTGGTGAGGCTTGATATCTAGCACACATGCAAACACTAAACATGACATCCGGCCTTGATGCGGTGACATAGAGTAGGCTTCCAATCAATGACCGATAATCCTTTTGATTCACCATATTGCCATCATGATCACTATCAAGATTCCCATTGGTGCCCATTGGAGTTGAGATTGGCTTTGCATCTTGCATCCCAAACTTCTTCAACATGTCCCTTATGTATTTCCCTTGACTCACAAATGTCCCATTCTTCAATTGCTTGACTTGAAGACCAAGAAAATAGCTAAGTTCACCAATCATGGACATCTCAAACTCATTTGCCATCATTTCACCAAATTCTTCACAATATGCTTGATTGGTTGATCCAAAGATGATATCATCAACATAGATTTGCACAATGAAGAGATCATTACCAATCTTCTTGGTGAATAGAGTAGTGTCAACCTTGCCCATAATGAACCCTTTGGAGTGAAGAAAAGTCTTCAATCTCTCATACCATGCTCTAGGTGCTTGCTTCAAGCCATACAAAGCTTTCTTCAATTTGTACATATGGTTGGGTCTCTTCTCATCTTCAAAACCGGAAGGTTGCTCAACATATACTAGCTCATTGATGATCCCATTGAGAAATGCACTCTTGACATCCATTTGATATAACTTGATATTGTGGGCACATGCATAAGCCAATAGTATCCTTATTGCCTCCAATCTTGCCACGGGAGCATATGTTTCATCATAGTCAAGACCTTCAACTTGAGTATAGCCGTGTGCAACTAGTCTTGCTTTGTTTCTAATCACAACACCATCTTGATCTTGCTTGTTCTTGAAAACCCATTTGGTTCCAATGACATTGTGATCCTCCGGCCTCTCAACTAACTCCCACACATCATTTCTTGTGAAGTTATTGAGCTCTTCTTGCATTGCCATGATCCAATCGGCATCATCCAAGGCTTCCTCAACTTTCTTCGGCTCTTTGGTTGACACAAATGATGCATACTCACAAATCATAGCCACTCTTGATCATGTTTGCACACCACTTCTAATATCACCAATAACGCTATCGATTGGGTGATCTCTTGCAACATGTTGTGGTTGTAGCACTTGCACTTGATTGCTTGAGCTTGGTTGATCACTTGACTTGTCTTCATTTGATGAACTAGCACCATGATCTTGCACTTGAGCATTGCTAGCTTGCTTCAATGGAGAATTGAGCACTTCATCTTTATCATCTTGCACATCAATCACTTGCTTTGCTCTAATGTCCCCAATGTCCATGTTCTTCATAGCTTCAACCAATTGAGTTCCACCAACATCTTCTAGATTCTCATCTTCATCTTGTGACCCATTGGTTTCATCAAATTGCACATCATGGACTTCTTCTAGAATGCCACTTGAGTTGTTCCAAACTCTATAAGCCTTGCTTGTAGTTGAATAACCGAGTAGGAACCCTTCATCACATCTTTTTTCAAACTTCTCCAATCTAGTGCCCTTTCTCAAGATGTAGCATTTGCAACCAAACACTCTAAAATAGCCAATGTTGGGCTTCCTTCCATGAAGTAACTCATATGGGGTCTTCTCTAGCAAAGTATGACAATAGAGCCTATTGATGTAGTAGCATGCCGTGTTGATTGCTTCATCCCAAAATGATTGACTAACATTGTACTCATGAAGCATTGATCTAGCCATATCAAGCAATGTTCTATTCTTCCTCTCAACTAGCCCATTTGATTGTGGAGTGTATTTGGCCGAGAATTGATGACCAATGCCATAGTGATCACACAATTCTTCCATTCTTGTATTCTTGAATTCACTCCCATTGTCACTTCTCACTTTCTTGATTCTTATATCAAACTCATTGTGAACTCTAGTGAGAAAGGTCTTGAAGGTGTCATACACTTCACTCTTGTCACTAAGAAAGAATACCCATGTAAATCTTGTGAAGTCATCCACTATGACAAACCCATACTTGTTGCCACCAATACTTGTGTATGTAGTTGGGCCAAATAGATCCATGTGCAACAACTCAAATGCTTTGCATGTGCTCATTATGCTCTTCTTTGGATGTGAGCTTCCAACTTCCCGGCTTGACATGCACTACACAACTTGTCCTTCTCAAATACAACATCTTTCAAGCCTTCAACAAGGTTGTGTTGTGTGAGCTTCTTCAATTGTTTCATGCCAACATGCCCAAGCCTTCTATGCCAAAGCCAACCCAAACTTGATTTTGATATCAAACATGTTGTCAAAGAAGCTTCACTAGTGTTGAAATCAACAAGATAGAGATTCTCATATCTAAAGCCTTTGAACACCAAGTTGGACCCATCAAGAGAAACTACCTCAACATCATTTGCCCCAAAATGCACTTGTAGCCTCGATCACAAATTTGTGCCACGGAGAGAAGATTGAAATCCAAGCTTTCAACTAGCATCACATTGGAGATATTCATGTCATTTGATATTGCAATCTTGCCCAAACCAACAACCTTGCCTTTCTTGTTATTGCCAAAAGTAATTGACTCAATGCCACTATCATTCTTCTCAATTGAATCAAACATTCTTGATGTGCCGGTCATGTGTTGAGAACACCCACTATCAATAATCCAATGCCTTCCTCCGGCTTTATAGTTCACCTACAAGCAAATCAATGAAGCTTAGGTACCCATTTTTGCTTGGGTCCTTGTAGGTTAGTGACTAAGCTCTTTGGTACCCAAATTGCCTTCTTCTTTGGGCCAACAATGGGTGTACCAAAAACTTAGCTTGCACACCTTTCACACCCTTGGTAAGCATATAACAAGAATCAAAAGGTATAGCATTGTCAAGTTTCTTGTTTTGTTGCTTCTTGTTGCAATTTTGCTCTAGGTGCCCAACTTGCTTGCATCTATAGCAAAACCGACCATTGCTCTTCACAAAGCTAGGCTTTGGAGTTGCAAAGGCCGACTTGCCCTTCTTGGGGTTATAGCCCAATCCCTCTTTGTTAAGAGAGAACCTTTGGCTACCCAAGCACTTTAGCAAGCGGGCCTCACCACCATAGGCTTTGCCTAAGGCATGAGTGAGCTCATCCACCTCCTTCTTGAGGGTCTCATTCTCTACCATTAGTGTAGCATCACAAGTGAAGCCATCACTAGTAGTGGAGATAGAGTCGGTGGTGGTGGTGGATGATGTGCTACAAGAAGGGTTAGCATTTGTCATGATGATAGGTTGATAAAATGACTCATCAATGATGTCACAAGTAAGACCTATATCACATGATGCAACCACCACTTTCTTTGCTTGTTGCTCAAGTAGAAGTGAGTGAGCCTTTTCAAGCTTAGAGTGAGCATCACCAAGTTTCTCATGGTCTTCTACTAGACACTCATGAGTGGTCATAAGCTCACCTAGGGCTTTCTCAAGTATTGCTACTTTCATTGAAAGCTTCTTGCACTCCTTTTCCTTGGCAATAGCTATATCTCTAGTTTCTTGCATCAAGTCATATAGTTGATCCTTAGAAGGTTCATCATCGTCATCAACATTATCAACATCGTGAGCATATTCCATCTCACTATCATCATCACTATCATCATATTGTACCTTGGTTTCCTTAGCCATGAAGCACGATGGTGATGAAGAGAATAATGAAGGCTTCTTGTTGATGGCGATGGAAGCCATAGCCTTGTTGCTTGTATCTTCATCTTCATCATCATTGTCACTCTCCCAAGTGACCACAAATGCACCATTCTTGCCCTTCTTGAGTGTCATCTTGGCCTCATGCTTCTTCTTCTCAAACTTGCCCTTGTTGTAGTTCTTCTTCTTCTCATATGGGCATTCGGCTTGTAGATGCTCGGTGCTATCACAATTGAAGAACTTTCTTGGTTGCTCTTGCTTCTTGAAGTTGTTTCTCTTGAAGCCTCTTCTCTTGATGAACATGTGTCCCATCTTCTTCACCACAAGAGCAAGTGCCTCATCATCAATCTCAAAGTCACCATCTTCCTCATTGGTTTCTTCTTCTTCTTCTCCTCTTCTACCTTCTCATCATCTTGATCAAATTTGTCATATGTCAAGACTTCACCAAGCAAATCATTTGGCTTCTTAGCTTCAAGCCCATCTCTTTGTAGCATAAGCTTCAACATCTTGAAGCTCCTCGGCAAGCAAATCAAGAACTTGTGACAAAAATCTTCATCTTTTGTCTTGTGCCCCAAACTCTTGAGATCATTTACAATGACTTGTAAGCGACGAAACATTTCAATGATTGTTTCATCCTCTTTCTTCTTGAAGTTCTCGAACTCACTCTTGAGTCCATATAGCTTGGCACTCTTCACAACCTTGGTGCCCTCATAGGTCTCACCAAACCTAGTCCACACTTCACTTGCAAGCTCCAAATCCTTGATTCCCTCAAACACCTTTGTATCAATGCCATTGTATAGGGTGTTGAGAGCCATTCTATTGCATGTGATGTTGGCTCTATCTTCATCGGTGAGATGATCATTATCAAGAATAGCATAGTCATGCAATGTAACTTGCAAGACCCTCTCTTGTATTGAACCAAGATACATGATCATCTTTCTCTTCCAATGATCAAAAGAACTAACTCCATCAAACATAGGCGGTTTGCCCCCAACATGGTTGAACACAATTTGAGCCATCTTAACACCGTAGGATGTTAAGCCTTGCACAAAAATGGTGACCTCGGCTCTGATACCACTTGTGAGGTCCTAGATGGCTAGAGGGGGGTGAATAGCCTATAAAAAATTCTACAAACTCACTAAGCAAACTTTGTTAGATACACAAACGGCGGAAAGCAAGTTTTGCTTAGCCTACTAGATGTTGCAAGCCTCCTATCCAAACAATTCTAGTAGGTGATCACTAGCACAAACAATAGCTACCGCTAGTGATCAAGAGTTCTACCCACGGGATTTAATCTACACAAGATGTGGTTCCCGACCGACCACGCAAGTAATTCTACTTTGCAAGAATGTAAACAAAGTAATGCAAGAGAGGGTAGGAGCTTGTTATACCAACGCGTAGAGTCGAGGTTGTCAATCACCAAGAGATGAACAATCAATCAATCGGCAACACACAATCGGAGACCAATCACCGGGAACAAAGATGAACACAATTGTTTTTGTTCACCGGTGTTCACTTGGGCACCGCCAAGCTAGTCACCGGTTGTGTCGACCAACACCTAGATGGTTCTTCGGTGTGACCCTCAAGTCACTAGCCCTCAAGGCTCGCCCCGCAAGGCACCGCAAGACACCACTCTCAAGCGAGGTACTCAACGACACGCGCAATCCACTAGGATGCTCTTCGTGATCCCCACGAGGTGAGCTCAAACCTCTCACAAGCAACCGGAGGTGGCCAAGAACAATCACCTTCTCTTGCCAACGCCTCCAACAATCTCCAAGCCGGCTAGGAGCGGTACTCTCCAAGAGTAACAAGAAATCCACCGGTGAAACCACCCACAAGTGCCACTAGATGCCCTCAAGCAATGCAATGCACTAGGTGATTCACTCAATCTCTCTTAGGATGAACAACCAAGCAAGGGAGATGAGTGGGAGAGAGTCTCTTAGCTCAAAGAATGCACAAGGGATGAGAAATGGCCAAGAGAACTCCCCAAGGGCCGGCCACCTTCTATTTATAACCCCCTCATACAAATAGAGCCGTTGCCCTCCTCGGGCGGTCGCAAGCGAACGCGCAGACGTCCCGCCGGACCGCCGGACGCGTCCCCGCGCCCTTCGCCGCGCCGCGAGACGACCGTTGGGATTTGAAGTGCGCCACATCACCACGCGTCGGACGTTGCACGGTGATCCGCCGGCGTCCGGCGCTCGCGTCCGCATACGCGTCCGCCGAGACCTCGCCGCCGCGCCCCGAGCGAAAGTTTCGGGTCGGCGTCGGGTCGCGGACGCGCCTGGGGCCGTCCGCCCGCGCGCGTCGCCCGAGCCGGCACGCCACGCTGAAGTCCAAGGCCCCGGACGCGTCTCGGGACCGAGTCCGGCGCTCGCAATCGTGGCCAAGCCACGCGCGCCCGGGCCAAGCCGCCGGACGCGTCTCGGCCCGAGTCCGCGCCCTTGCCACCGCGTCCGGCGCCTTTTGATCGTCATTTCGTCGCCGTGTCGTCGATCCACGTCACGCCACTTGCCTTCATGCACCAACCTTCACTTGTAGATCACTCTCTTGAACACAAGGGTTGGTTTATCTCTCGAGATACAAGGCAATGGCTTAGCTCACTAGGTTCTACATGCAATGCACTTCATGAATTCACCTAGTGGCACCCGTGCGTCGAATAGCCGATAAGACTTCCCCTCTTAATAGTGCGGCTATCGATCCTAAACCACTCACACCCTCTATGGTGTCTTGAGTGCAAAACAAAATGGCCCTAACGGTTATACCTTTGCCTTGAGCCCATTTTGTTCCTCCAAAAGATATGAACACTTCACACCATCATGTGACCGTCTCGATCCATCGATCTTGACTTCACTTGCCCTTCACCGTGCATCGGTCCATCGGTGCCTAGTCTTGCTCGAGCTTCACCATCGCATGGTCCTTCACTCCCAAGCCTTGACTAGCCCTTCACCTTCAACACCGGTCCATAGAGCCAAGCATCGTCTTGATCTTCATCTTTGATCACATGACACGTGTCATGCTTCATATTCAATATGCTCATCATGTGGACAACCTTTCTCTAAATCAACCACTTTAGATAAACAAGGTTAGTCCTAGGTTTCATCAATTAGCCAAAACCAAACTAGGGACTTTCACAATGTTAACCACATCAACAGATAAATCACGATGTTGAGTAATAAAATCGGCAATTACCTGTCCTTTCACCGCCTTTGCCGACTCATACTTTAAATTAAATTTCGACAAAGTGCTAATACCCATTTGCCGATTCTTCCATTTAAAATCGGCATTGACAACATGTGTTTAATTACATCAAAACTAGATATTACCACACATTCGGCATTTAACAAATAGTGCCGAAATTTGGTGCATGAGTAATAAACACACAAACGAGTTTTTCTATAGCCGAATACCTTATTTCGGGATCTAGCGAGTTTTCGGCTAAGGTAAGCTATTACCCTCTCTTTTCCATCAAACTCTTGCATAAGGGCCGATCCTATTGTTAGGCTATCGGCCGCCACATACGATTTGAAAGGCTTCTCAAGTTGTGGAGGTACCAACACCGGTGGTGCCTTCATATATTGCTTGATTTCATCAAAAGCCTTTTGTCGTATGTCACCCTGCATAAATTTCGATCCTTCTTGAGCTTCAACAATGGAGAGAAAGGTAATACTCTTTCGATAAATTGGATATGAATCTTCTCACGAAATTGATCTTGCCCAAAGAACGATTGCAACTCGTAAGGTTAGTTGGGGGCGCAATTTTGTCTATTGCTTCCATGCTCTTTTTCCCAACTTCTATCCCTCCTTTGTGGATCAAGAACCCCAAGAACTCACCCAGTCGAGACTCCAAAAGCACACTTATTTGGATTCATCTTTAAACCATGTTTCCTTGTGCACTCCAAAGTCTTCCTTAAATCGGCTAAATGTTCTTCATGGTTTCGGATTTGACCACCACATCATCAATGTAAATTTCCACAATTTTGCCGATCAACTCATGAAAGATATAATTCATGGCTCTCGATAAGTTGCACCAGCATTCTTCAACCCAAATGTCATTACTATCCACTCAAATAACCCAATGTGGCCAGGACATCGAATGCGTCTTTGCAATATCTTCGATTTGCCATAAAAATCTGATTATAGCCGCATTGCCATCCATAAAGCGATAACTTCATACCCCGCCGTCGCATCCACTAGTAAATCGGCAAGCGGCATTGGGTAACCATCCATGGGAGTAGCTTTGTTGAGATCTCGAAATCTATGCATACTCTCATCTTTCCATTCTTTTTGTATACAGTACTATGTTTGAAATCCACTCTGCATACCTGCATGGCCGAATAAAGTTTGCTTCAATCAGTCTTTCAACTTCTTTCTTTACATCGGCCAATACCTCCTCTTTATAAATTTTCCGTGGAGGTTGTTTGAAGGACGAAACCCAGGTTTTATAGGCAACTTATGCTCAACAATTGATCGATCCAAACCAGGCATCTCTGTGTAATCCCAAGCAAAACAATCTTTAAACTCTTCCAGCAACTCTACTAATTTCAACTTATATTCTGGGTCTAAATTTGCACTGATATACATCGGCCTTGACTTTGTGCTATCACCAACATCGATCTCTTCTAACTTGTCGGCCGACATGAAACCACGACCCAGTTTGCCTTTGTTGCCATCGATTGGATTTACCATTAAAAGTTACTGTCAGAGCCGACTGCTTGGATCGGCTGTTGATCTCTGTCGAACACATTGACATGACCTTCTTTCCATTTCTTACCCGAAAGGCAGTCTTGTCCATCATATTCCCAATAAGCAGGCTCGGAAGTGGCAACACTCACTGAATCATCAGCTTGAACAACTTCTACATCATCTCCTATCCACTGAATAAGGATTTGATGCATAGTTGAGGGTACACAACAATTAGCATGGATCCAATCCCTTCCCAGAAGCATGCTATATGCCCCCTTGCCATCAATGACAAAGAAAGTAGTGATCAAAGTCTTGGATCCAATCATCAGCTCCACATGTACTGCTCCACGAGTATCAGAAGCATTGCCGACAAAATCTCTAAGGATCATGTCACCGCAACAAATCCTCACTTGTCATACCAAGCTTTTCGAAAGTAGCATAGGGCATAATATTGATAGCAGCCCCTCCATCAACAAGCATCTTGGTTAAAGGTTTGCCATTGACATATCCCTTCGGGTATAATGGCTTCGATGACGGTTTTTAACTAGCTTTCAAAGATTGCTTGCCGAGTCAACACAAGTTGAGCCATCGAGGTCTCGGCATTCGGTTTCATCAAAGTCTCGAGTATACTTCATCCGAACTTCTTGATCTTCGGAGCTCTAAACTCCAATGGGATAAAGAACACCATGTTAGTATCGGCCGAAGGACCCTGTTCATCATCCTTTTTCTTAGGACGCCACACCGGTTTCTTTTCGGCTAATTCCGCTTCAGCTCTTGATTCCTCAAACGCTCGAACTCTTCTCTTTCCGCTTTTCCCGCACGTGAGGGCACCATTGTCCTCTTTGCCACCCGTATGAGCTTTCCTCGTATTATGAACATTGCTATGAGCCCAAGCTTGATCTCGCAAATCTTTTCCTCGATGTCCATCAAAATTATTCATTTTTGTGCGCCGATCGCCCTCGGGAATCCTTATTCCAAGTCTATCATGGACGGGACGGTTGACTCGAGATTGCCTATACTCGAATATTGATCACCGCATTCGGGGCAATTGTTTTTAGCGAGGCAACTTCAAGCCTTCATTCCAACGAATGCGAAGAAGGAAAGTTCCAATGATCGCTCTTGCTCCCTCATGTGCTCTTCCCTGTTCTCTTCGGCGGCTGTCTCATATCTTCGACGCTCCGCCATGAATGCGCGTTCCTCTTCAATGTACCTTCGCTCCTCATCATACTCCATCTTCTTTTCCCTTTGCCACTTATTTAACAAGTGTTGTCTTTGTAACTCGCGCTTTGGCTCGGCGTGTATTCGGCAATTTCCCTTAGCTGCATCCGAAGTTTGACCCTTCTGTTCGGCTATTTCGAACCGTACTTGTTGCACTTCTTCCTTGGTAACTTGCCGATCGGGTCAACGGCACCACTCTCCTTGGCTCTTTCGGAAGTCGAACCTTCATCTTTCCCTTTTCCTTGGATTCACGGCATCAACCATGCCTATAGAGAAAGAGACCATGTTCCCGAGGAACGGGTTTTTGTCTACTTTCATCTTGCCATCAAATCTCAAGTGTCCATCTTGAATAGCTTTCTGAATTTTTTACGAACACTCGGCAATCATTGATATGATGAGAACCCGTATCATGAAACCCACGGTACTTTTTATCCTTTACCCCTTTAGCAAAGATAGGATGTCCTTACGCGGCTTGATGCGTCCCTCTTGAATCAAATACAAAAAGAGCTTATCTCGCTTACCGACATCAAAATCATAAGATCCCTTTTTGCTGCTTCACCCATCGATGGTGACCAAAGTAGGCTCTTTCGTCCAGTTCAACTCCAGCTGACCACTTCATCTTCATCTTCATACTCGAGATGCTTCTTCTAGAAATCCTCGATACATGTCAATAGTTGCCTTGTTCTTCCGAAACGAGCATCTCTTCGAACCCTTGGGCTTGATTGCTCATTGCTGTCAACTTTTGTGCAAGCTGTCCAAGATCTTCAAACTCCATGCCAAATAGCTTGTCTCTGATATGTGGCAGCATGCCTGCAATGACCAATTGTGCGAGTTGGTCATCGGGAATAGTCAGAGAATAGCACATGTTCTTCGCTTCTCTGAATCTACGAAGATATTCCATTGGTGTTTCGGTAGTCTTCATCCTCATAGCCCACAGATCAACCATCTTCTTCTCATTGGTTCCTGTGTAAAAGTATGCATGGAACTTTTGCTCCAATTCGCCCATGTTCTAATGGAATTGGCCGGTCAGTGAAGCAAACCATGTGAAAGCCGCCCCGTCGGAGACATAGGAAAATATCGATTCTCCAAGCTTCATCACTAGCGGCTTCTCCAAGTTGCATCAAGTACCGCTAATATGTTCAATGGTACTAGTGTCATCTTGACCGAGAGAATTTAGTGAAATCTGTCGGTGGCTTTACTCTTGGTGGAAGAGCTACTCTATTGTACCACTCTAGAAAGGGAGATTTGTATGCATATGTTTGATTCTTTGGTTTAAGGCCGAACCGATTCTCGCATCATATCGGCCATTCCGCTTTAGCGAACATCATTGGCATCTTGTGCTTGCCTTCCAGAAGGTACTCCCGACGCACTCATATACCGTGGATTCGGCAAAGCATTAAGGGCACCGTAATCGGTAAACTCATTGTACCCATCTCCATAAACACTCTTCGCAACTGTTTGCCTTTGGAGAAATCTTGTAGCGGATGCGGGTATATCTCTGTTGTTGCACCAAAAGCTACTTGGCCATGAGTTTGCTGCTCGGTCAGGGAGGCTTCTCTTTTTCATCATGAACAGCTCCATCCTTGCTTGTACCGATCATCTCTCCTCCCCCGGTTGGCTTCCCGAAGATTGCTTTGAGTGTTAAAGAACACCGGTCCACCAAGCTCTCCAAATTTTTCTTCAAAGCGCTTGTCAACTCGCTGGACCAAAAGTATCAACCATGATTTTGCGGAAGGTGCCCAAAAAGCTGTGTTATGATTCAACATGGTATCTCCCACGGCTTTGTAGATGACTTGAACTACCCTCTCGCATCTCCTCTTCGTCGTAATATCGGACCGACCGGCGAGAAGAACTCGTGGCAATGATTGCTTGACCATCACTCGCCACTCTTGTTTTTGGAGAAAGACATCAAACACTTCGTCGATTGTTCCATTGCCTCCTCCACCATCTGGCGTTGCTCTGGCTGCAGTTCGTCCATGGTCACGTTCAGAACGTGACTATTGTCAATCTCCGATCCCATCCTAAAATGAGAAGTGGTCCCACCGGGCGTGCCAAAAAGTGTGTTGACACAAAATGTGGCGCACTGTGTCTCACACACAGCAAGCCGGAAAGCCTAGCTTCAATCGGGTGCCCGGGCGTCTGAATCCGGAAGCGTGCCAGTCGATTTGACCTGAAAGTCGACAAGGGATAAAACGGTAAAATCATAACTGGAACGTGCTAGGTGAGACCAGACAGTTCCATTTTTACGGCCCGAAGCCACTTACGATGACACATAGCTATAGAAGCTATGCCAACAAGTTTGCAATTCATTCGGCTAATATGATATCACGACATGAATAAAGCTGAACTGCCGAATGCGTGTAAACGAAGACATGTTTGAACAAGATTAAATCATCAAAGCATATCAAACTACATCTCAGGTTTAAAGCATCATCAAGCACTAATAATTAAGGATAAGTAACTTATAAATATAAATCTATTAAACAACACATGCATAGGCTACTCCAACTAGTCTCGCACGTCTAGCCTTCATAAACCCATCGAGCATAAACCCAAGCAAGCTAATCCACCGCATGATACCACTCGCTATGAATTTACACCACCCCTTACGCAGATCAATCCACCGCATGATACAATCTAACGGTAAAGAGCTAAAAGCACGTAATTACCTAACAGATCTATAAATACTCGCTACATGTATAAGCATAACCGTATCGGCAAGATTGCCGAATCGGGGTCCATGAAGAAGGAACAAACAAGTAACATGTAAAAGGAACCTATCGATTAAACTGATCTCTAGTCCACCGGATGACTAGCTCTAGAGTAACCCAAAGACAGCATTCGCCGCACGGTACCGGTCTGTCAAGGCTTATCTACATCTAACGTGAATGAACCCACAACACGTGACAATCTAGATCGATCTAATTCGGCTATATGAAATTGATCTACTTGATATCGAATAAACATGAGATTATGACCAAAAAGCCGAAAAGAGCATCAATCTAGATTGGGCAAAAGTGTGTTGCAAATAAATAAACATTAAATAAAGCATGCAACACGTGATAACTTAATGAATCTATTAGATCTTGCCAAATCTAAGAGAGCCGATAACTATCTTTACTCATGTCTTAATCCGCACGATACAAGGCACAAGCAAAAACTTCCCATCATTAAGCTTAAATCCGCCGCACGATACTAAGCAAAACGGATGAGACTACTTGCATCATAATCTAAATCCGCCGCACGATACTAGACATGATAGCAAGGTTGCCGGGACTTACGGAGGTCGACGGATCGATTAGCCCTCTCGAAGAACTCGACGACACGACTAAAGGACTCGAAGGGTGGCACGTAGCCGGTTGTATTGAATTGGTTGTGAACCCTTATTACAATGGTCGAGGGTTTATATTTATACCGGAATGAGAACATGAGTCCTAAGAATTTATGAACCGCCTAAACAAAATTGGAAAGCTACAAATATGCTAATTCTAACCAAAATCGGAGTCCTTGACTATCACGACTCCTTCCCTTCTCGTCACTTCCTCTTTCCTTCTTTCGCCTTCAAACGAAGCCGTTACCGACCGCTTGACCATTTGCCGAACATACGGAAATTAGCCGACCGCATATGCATTTGCCGAATCGTTCTCTCCGTCGCTCGTAGGCCCACCTTTGTCATATCCTCGACCAAATTCGGTGTTAACACCTTCATCTTCCCTTTCTCCTTGGAATCACTAGCTGAAATCATGCCGACGGAGAAAGAGACCATATTCTGAGGGAAAGGTTGTTTATCTACTTGCATCTTGCCATCAAACCTCAGATGACCATCTTGAATAGATTTTTGAATTTTTACTCTGAACACTCGGCAGTCATTGATATGATGAGAGCTAGTGTCATGCCATCCACAGTACTTCTTATCCTTCACTCCTTCAGGGCGCAACATGGAATGCCCTTCCGGTAGCTTGATGCAACCTTCTTTCACCAATAACAGAAAGATCTTGTCTGCCTTGGTGACATCAAAATCATAGGTTCCTTTCTGCTGTTTCACCCAACGTTGATTGACTAGAGTAGGCTCCTTTGCCCAAGTTAACTCTGTAGCGGCTACCTCATCTTCATCATCATACTCAGATGCTTCTTCCAGAAAAACCCTGATATACATCAATAGTGGCACTGTTCTTCTGAAAGCGAGTGTCTCTCCTGAACCCCTGGGCTTGGTTACTCATAGTTGTCAACTTTTGTGCAAGTTGCCCGAGGTCTTCAAACTCCATACCAAACAACTTTTCCTTGATGTGTGGCAGCATGCCTGCAATAACCAATTGTGGGAGCTGATCATCTGGTATGTTCAGAGAATAGCACATGTTCTTAGCCTCCCTGAATCTGTGAAGGTAATCCAAAGGCAACTCAGTGGTTTTCATCCTCATGGCCCACAGATCAACTAACTTCTTCTCATTGGTTCCTGTGTAAAAATATGCATGGAACTTTTTGCTCCAATTCTGCCCATGTACCAATGGAATTAGCCGGCTGAGATGCAAACCAAGTGAAAGCCGGCCCTGTCAGAGACATAGGAAAGTATCTGATTCTCCAAGCTTCATCAGCAGCAGCTTCTCCAAGTTGCATCAAGTATCTGCTAATATGCTCAATGGTACTAGTGTCATCTTGACCCGAAAACTTGGTTAAATCTGTTGGTGGCCTCACCCTTGGCGGGAGTGCTACCCTATTATACCACTCTAGATAAGGAGATTTGTATGAATAGGATTGATTCTTTGGTTTTAAGCCTAATTGATTCTGCATCATATCGGCCATCTTGCATAGGAGAACATCATTTGCATCTTGAGCTCCCTGTTGCCTTCCAGAAGGCACCCCTGATGCACTTCTGTACCCTGGATTTGGCAAAGCATTGATAGTACTGTAATCGGCAAATTCATTATATCCATCTCCATAAATATTTTTCTGCAACCTGCTTGTTACTGGAGAAATCTTATAAGCAGATGCTGGCACTTCTCCTGTCGCACCAAATCCTGCCTAACCATGGGTTTGTTGCTTTTCAGCATAAACTGCTCCATCTTTACTTGTACCGATTATGTCACCTCCTCCAGTAGGCTTTTCTGAAGACTTCTGTGTGTTAAAGAACACTGGTCCACCGAGTGCACCATTGCTCTCCTCAAAATGCTTGTCAACTGCTGGACCGAATGTATCAACCATGATTGCCCGAAAAGTATTCAGATAAGCTGTATTGTGGTTCAACATGGTATCTCCCACAGCCTTGTGAATGATACCTATCACCTTATGCATTTCTTCTTCATCAGTAACATCAGTTTGGTGTGAAAGAAGAACCCTTGGCAGTGACTGTTTCAGGATTATCTTGTTGCTCTTATTCTTGGAGAAAGACATTAAGCACTTCTGTTGGAATTGTTCAGTTGCTCGTTCCACCAACGCTCTATGATCCGCTGGCAATTCATCCAAGGTCACATCCAGAACATGATCATTGCTGATCTCAGATCCTGACATCTTGAATTTGAAAGTTGTCCCACCGGACGTGCCAAAAAGTGTGTTGACACAAAATGTGGCGCGTTGTGCCTCACACACAACAAGCCGGAAAGCGTGGCTTCAATCGGGTGCCCGGGCGTTTCTGAATCCGGAAGCGTGCCAGTCGATTTGACCTGAAAATCGACAAGGGATAAAATGGTAAGATCAAAAATTGGAACGTGCTGGGTGAGACCAGACAGTTCCATATTTACGGCCCTGAAGCCACTTACGACGACATACAGCTATAGAAGCATGCGTCAAAACAGTTTTATAGATCATTCGGCAAGTATGAAAGAAAAACATAGCAAAGCATTGGTTGCCGAATACGTATATAAAAGAAGACATGTTTGAACAAGTGAAAATCGGTCATCATATATCATATAAAGCATAGAATCTAGACCGATACCATCATTCAAAGCATAATAAATAAGCATGCAACTCATAAATATAAATCTATTAAGATAACACATGCATAGGCCCAATCCAACTAGTCTACCGCACGTCTAGCCTTCATAAACCCGTCGAGCATAAACCCAAGCAAGTTAATCCACCGCATGATACCGCTTGCTACGAATCCACACCATTCCTTACGACTAGATTAATCCACCGTATGATACGATCTAATAATAAGAAGCTAAAAGCATGCATGTACCTAAACAGATCTATAAATACTCATTACTCGTGTAGGCACAACCATATTTGGCAAGATTGTCGAATCGGGGTCCATGAAGAAGGAACAAAACAAGCTAAAACGACCTAAACCTAACAAAACATGCATCTGCCGTACGATACCCAGTCTCACTAAGCCTAAATACGCTATAACATGCAATGAACCCACAACACGTGACAATCTAGATCGATCTATCTAACTCGGCTATACAAGCATGTGATCTGTCTATCATGATTTAAAACAAATCTACCGAGAGCCGAACCGTATCGATCTAGATTGGGCAAAAGCGTGTTACAACTACTAATAAACATTAAAAGATAATGCAACACGTGATAACTTAATGAATCTAATAGATCTTGCCAAACCTAATAGAGCCGATAACTATCTTTACTCATGACTTAATCCGCCGCACGATACAAGGCATAAGCAAAAACTTCCCATCATTAAGCTTAAATCCGCCGCACGATACTAAGTAAAACGGATGAGACTACTTGCATCACGATCTAAATGCACCGGATGATAGTAGACACGATAGCAAGGTTGCTGGGACTTACGGAGGTCGACGGATCGATTATTCCTCTCGAAGAACTCAATGACACGACGAAAAGGACTCGAAAGGTGGCACGATGCCGGTTGTATTGATTTGGTTGTGAACCCTTATTACAATGGTCGAGGGTTTATATTTATACCTTGGACGAAATATGAGTCCTAAAAGACTACGATCTATTAAATAAATATGGGAAACTAAAAAATCTCTAACTCTAAATCTTATCGGAGTCCTTGATCATCATGACTCCCTTCTTTTTCGGTCAGCTATACTCGCCATCTTTTATTTCCCGAATGGAACCACCGCTCAGTTGAGAATAGCCGACCGCCCGAGCACTTACCGAAATGTGGAAATTTAGCCGACCACACACGCATTTTGCCGAATCCTTCCCTTACCGAACGTGGGCCCACCTGTCATCTCCTTTGCCAAATTTTAGTGTTAACACAGCAATTACACCAGCCCGGTAGTCCGAAAATCTCAAAGGATTTCAACAACGTCACAATACATCCCAGATCAGGTTCCAACGATTACCATCCATGATCATTACATCAGGTCCTCAAATTAAAGTTACATAGAGTACTTAATTATAGTTATTACAAACCAAGTTCGAATTGAAAGTGTGAAAGCAAATATTTAAACCAGTTCTCAAACGCACACAGAGTTTTTCACAAACATAGTGCCAGGTCATCCATCGGGATCCACAAAAGCATAAGGTAGGAGATAGGATTGATCGAGCCCACGATCTATTCATCTCCCACTGCCGGATGAAAGCATGCCGGGCAGTAGCTGTAGAACATCTCCCATCTGCAACAACATTGGGAGTTGCACCCTGAGTACATTGTACTCAACAAGACTTACCTGACTAAAAGAAAATAAAGACACTTTGGTAGATGCCAGGCTTTATGTGGGGTAGCAGACTCTTTTATTTTTGCGGAAAGATGAGCTTATTAATTATCTCTTAGTGATAAAAGAACACTCTAGCTTACCAATTAAGTTGCAGCCTATCATGCTAGGTTAGCACCTGTACTACTCACTTTTAGTAGAAGCAATCAACAATATTAAATACCGCATTGATTGAGTAATTATTGATCCAACATGAATGAACATAACCAACTCGCATTCAAGCCATATTGGCGACAAAGCCGCTGCTCGGTCAAGTGTTCACTGTCCAGGAACGATGGCGATTATAATCGATTGCAAACCAGCTGGCGGGGTATTCCTCACACAAACCACACTCACTGGCCAAAGTGAGTGACGGTCACCTTGATCTACTCGGGTAGAGACGCGAGATCAACAACTTATTTCCATGACCAAGGAAACTCCCGGCTGCCACAGGTAAGCGTGCACCCATCAAATGACACCGCCCCATATTAAGGACTCACAAACCGGGCACCTTGTTACACCCACCCCCATCGCCGGCATGGATACCTGGAAGTTGAAACCCGGCCCAAGTAGATTCTAGGCTTCGCGGTCGGGCACCACACACCCTTCCAGCTATCTATGAGGCATTGTTCAATATGATCCGAGGACGTATGAAGTCATATTATTTATAGGTGACATCGACCCAAAGGCCTAGTCGGGTAATTTAGCATGGCCACATGGTTATGTTCTACAACAGCCTAACATCATTCTCAATCCAAGGGATAGTAACCACCTATCCGCGCAGATGATGGTCGATCATCTGTCTTCTACCGTTTAAGTATTAGGTCTAAGCATCTACGTAGCCCTGTACGTAGTATAGGATAAGTTTTGTGGTAAGGTAGTCCTAATGCAGCTACGTTTCTGAACAACTCCTATAACGTAATGCATCATAAAGAATAAAGGACGTAAGGTAAAACATTTGCAAACCGTAGGAGAATGCTCCGAGGCTTGCCTTTGACGAAAGAGCTGGGCACGTGGTTAGGACACTCGAGCAGATCAGCTTCTGGCTCCTCTCCCTCGGCCACCTCCTGCTGCTCGTACTCCTGCTGTCCTCCCGCGTCCGGCTCCTCGTGAACTACTGGCGGGTTGTTGTCCTGCGATCCTGTATGATGCGTTGCGTATGTATAAGTAATCATGCATGTATAGCGGTATTGTAGTGCGAATGATGTCATGATGAATATGTATTCAATTGGAGTATAGGACATGGCAGCAAGTCACTAACAACCAATCTAATAGACTCTAAGCATGAACTTCATACCACTACTTTGGCAACATTGCCGCATACCGACATGGATAAGCTAGGTCCCAACAGCAAAGTATATCTCTGCTGCTCATAAAATTTTACAAAAAACACAGCAGCAAGTACATGTCCAAAGTAGACTATCACATAAATTTCACCTCAAAACTCCAAGCACACTGTCCTATACAAAAATCACAAGACAGCCCCGACAAGTGGACCTAAAAATACTTTGTATTACAAAAGGTGTCAAACACCAACAAATATAGCATGTAGACCTTCTATACAGCATATAAACAGGGCACAAAAAGTTTCATAAGAAAAATCCTAGCCATTAATTAATTATGAATTTTCTAGGCTTAGTGCTATAAAATGCACTTGAACTACACATATTAAATTTTCCACAGAACATGGCTAGATTACAATTTTCATAGACAGGGCATAGCCTAACTAGACCAACAAGACAAGAATCATATTTTTCTGACCAACAGGGAATTACTTATGCATTTATCAAGATTAAAGCATTTTCCAAAATTAAATAGAACAGCACAAAAAAGTATGCCAAAAGTGGCATCTCATAATTTTCCTACATAGTACTCCCCAAATGAAAAATAACCCAACTTGAATCACCTCATTTGGACCAAAAATGAGAGAGATGATTTTCCAAAGACCTAACACCAAATATGGAAAAATCCTTTTCATTTTCCTTTCCTGAAAATCCACCTCAAACTGCTATGCGTACCCCAGCATGTACCCAGACTCGGCTTAAAACGCTAGGTACACCCGGTGACATGCACCCCGAGTCAGCCCTGCAGGTGGGGCCGGGGTCCCACTGGGCCCACCTGTCGGCCTCACCGGCACGAGGACGTGGCGGCCGGCAGCGGAACCTCGCCGGCGGCGGCTCTCGGGCGCAAGCAAGGACACCAACACACCCTACGCGATGCGGCGCATCCAGTGGACCAAGAAACGCAGGCCCTAGTGGCCGGGATCGACGGCGACGACGCCCGCCGGCGCGCGGCGGCGGCGCTCGGCGGTGGAAAGGCCGTCGAGGCCACGGCGGCACTCCTCTTCTAGCCTACGGGCTTCGCCCCGACCTAGAGAGTGGGAAGCGCCCAAGAACCGAGGAAGATGGCGGCGCATGCCGTTGCATGCCCTTGCCGGAGCGGCGGCGGCGAGCTCGTCGGAGAACCGTGGAGACGGCCCGACGCGGCTCCAAATTCCGCTTCCTCCTAACCTAAGACCCTACTCGAACTCGCGGACTCGTAACGCGCAAGAGCTCGCGGAGAGAAGAAGCGAGGACGCGGCAATGGCTCGCCGGAGCTCGGCGGCAGCGGCCATTGCCCGAGGAGGAAGAAGGGCCAATGCGGCCCGTACCTCGCCGAATCGAGCGAACGGAGGGCCGGAGATGATGAAGACGAGGGTGGCGAGCAAGATGCTGCCCTCGGCTTCGCGTTCTACCGGTGGAAATCGGAGCTAGGCGGCGGGAGGAGTGGCGGCGGCCATGGCGTGCGGTGGAAGAGGAGGAACAGAGAGGGAGAAGAAGAGTGAGGGTGGAGATGGAGTGAATGGAGTGGCAAACGGAGTGAAGGACGACGGGACGTCCCCTTTCGGCGTGCTGACGCTCGCCCACGCGAGCGGGCGACCGGGCGCCGCTGGCCGCGTGGCGTCGCCTCACTGATGAGTGGGGCCATCCGGGACGCGGGGCGTCGCCGCGCTGACGAGCGGGGCCATCCGGGACGCGGGGCGAGTAAGCGAGCGGCCGCGGCGGCGGTGGGCGGGGCTGGGCCGGCCCGCAGCGGATCCCGGGCGGCACACGGCGGGCACGGGCGGGCCCGGCATACGGACGCCGCGTGGCGCGTGCCGGGCGCGACACCGTCGCCGGGAGGAAGACGATGACGGGTGGGGGGGAGGCGCTGACGGGTGGGTCCCACCCCGATTCAAACTCGGTTTTGAAATTCAAATCGCCATATCTTCTAAACTATTGCGAATTAGGAAAAACTTTCTACATGAAAGTTTCTCCAAATTTGAAGATGAATAATTCTTTCAACTACGGCTTTGGCTAATTCGGCTCGGTTTAAAAGATTCAAAAATCAGTTTGAAATGGAGTTTTAAAATTCAATTTTAAAAATGATCTTTGCACTGTTTTAGCCCATTTTGAAGGCCTAAAACACATTTTCACAAGTTGGACAAAACAGAAAGTTTTCATGAAATATTTTTCTCAGTATTTCTTCCCAAAGGCCCAAATTCAAACTAGCAAGCTATCAAGCACATATAGGGGCACATAGCTAGCACACTTACACTAATTAAGCCCAACTAACTGAAATCACTAAGCAAGTCTAATTGCAAGCCCAACTAACTGAAATCACTAAGCAAGTCTAATTGCAATTGTTTGGAAACTTAATTGGAAACCCTTGAAGAGGATTCTCAATCATATATTCCAACTAGAGCTAACCAAACCCCCATCATTTTCAGGCAATCATCAAAGCAATCAACTCCTATTAGACTAGGCAGACAAGCACACAATTAGGTGATGATGATGCATGCTTATGCCAATGATGATGTGATTAGGAATGTTTAATTAGTGCCTAACACTGGAGGTGTTACAGGTAGGGCTGGGTGGCGACGGCGCTCGGCGTGGTCCGTGGAGATAGGAGGAGCACGCGGCGCGGGCGTCAGCGATGGGCACCGGTGGCCTGCCGCCCCACGGCCGGTGTCGACGGCCGTGCACAGCGTGGCGAGGCCGGCGGTCGGAGGCGGCCGATGCGGCGCCACGTCGTGAGAGAGGGAGAGAGAGGAAGGCGCCGACAGCGCCGGCACGTCGCCCGCAGGGTGCACCCGCCGCCGCCTCTGGCCTCTGTCACGCTCCTCCCCCCGCCTTGCGCGGCTCCCGTGCTCGCCTCGCCGGCGGGCTGTGCTTGCGCCGGTGGCACGCTCGTTCGCTAGGAGCTACATCTGTGTGGTCGCGTGCTCAGCTCGCTGCGCCGCAGCAGCACCTGCGGTCCGTGGTGGCCGCTAGGTCCGGTTGGCCCAGGCACCATGGTCAACGCCCGTGTCCCGCGGCGCTTGAGTCGCCCGCGCCGGAGGTGGACTCGCCGCCGGGGTGCCGCCGGCGCACGCGGCCCGGAGCGCCAGCATGCGACAGCCGCCGACGTGTCCCGCAACGCTGTCGTCAGCATGGGCAGTGCCGCGGACGCGTGCTTGGCGGCGGATGCGCCGGAGCTGGACCCAGCGCGCGACACACGTGCGGGACCACGGCGCTGGTTTCCTGTCGTGCTCGGCGGCGTACGCGGCGGAGCCGGACTCGCCGCCAGGATGCCGCCGGCGCACGCGGCCAGGAGCGCCGCCAACCGCGAGGGTGGCCAGAGCGGCCACGAGCTGGGAGAGGGAGGCGGCGGCGGAGGAGAGGAGACTATGGGTTAATTTTTGGTAGATAGAGGGGCCTTTTTGCAAAAATACCGGGGCTCGCACGATCTGAGCCGTCAGAGCGACCGATCCGACGGCCGTGAAATGGAGGCGACGTGGCCACTCTCCCTGCCCCTCTTTTGGGAGCAGGATTCCTATGAAGAGATTCCACAAAACTACTTGTTGTTAGTCGGTGGACTCACAAAAAAAAATTATATAGACAGGAGTCAAGGACTCATCCTAGATTTTAGGCGGGGATTAATTGCTCTAGTTCAAACTAATAAGAACCTGGTTGGATCACTAGAATAAACTTAATTTAGTCTAGGTCTAACCCAACCAGTAGTTCGTTTGCTAGTCTGCGCCAGTAGACAGTAGTCCATGTATCTAAATAACATAGGACTAAAGCTTTGGTAGTTGTCTAAAGCTTAAGTTTAGTCGTTCGACTAACAACTAGTCGAGATGATCCACCAAACAAACCGTAAAACACAAAAAGATCACATATTAGTCAATAGTGGCAATTTTGTTGTTAATTATCACCATAATTTTGGATGACATCCAGGGAAGACAGTGTTATTGGAATTACAACCACATTTTTTGTCATGCATTCTGTGTGTCTAACCTTTTGATCCCCGCCTGGGAACAAGCCTATAGACCGAAGGAAGATGGCGGTCTTGGGATCAAAAGGTTAGACACACAGAATGCATGTCTCCTGCCGAAGTTAATCCACCGGTTACACAACTCAGAGGGCTCTGCTTGGGCTGCTTGGGCAAACACTCAAACCCGCCTAGACAACCTACAGGGGGCCTGACAGGGACACACTGGGGCGTGCTCCGCGAGCTGCTACCTGCTTACAGAACTATTACCAGGGTTGATGTTGGAGATGGAAGAGCCACAGCTTTCTGGGAAGATGTATGGCTAGGTGACTGCCGGCTGGTCCACAGTCTACCGGCTCTCCATAGCCACTGTATCCACAAGGGGCAATCGGTTCAGGAGATGATGGCCACCCCGCTGCACGCGCAATTCCAGTACAGACTGAGCCACCAAGCTGAAGAGGAGTTACAGACTCTCCAGTCCTTACTGCAAGAGGTGATTCTCTCCCCAAGTCCGGACCAGAGGCTGTGCTTCCTTGCCGATAGCCAACACAAGCTGCTCGCGGGGATGATCTACAGAACCTCCATGAGAAGTGGTGGTACCTGGCCCGCTTACTTATTTGTCTGGAAGAACATAGCCGGTCAGGGTCAGGTTTTTTGGGTGGTTATTGACAAAGGATAGGATCAATTGCAAGAGTAATCTGCCGCGAAAAAAGATCTTGGATGATGACAAGAGTGACATCTGCGGGCAGGGGCCTGAAAGTGCTGATCATATAATTTCAGAGTGTTCTTTTGCACAAGCCTTCTGGAACCGCCTTGGCTGGCGCCCAGAGAACATTGCCAACGTCCGGTGTCTGTGGGAGACGGTTGCACCTATTGACATGCCGAGGATGGCTCACTCTTCTCTGATATTTCTGATCTGCTGGGAACTCTGGAAGCATAGGCATGATGTGGTGTTCAGAAGGATGCCGCCGAGCCACCAACGCCTGCTTGCTGCATGCAGAGAATCAGCCCGCCAATGGAGATGCCGTCTTCCGAAGAACAACTCACACCTTTCCTCTTTTTGGTGTAACAATTTACCCATTTGACCCCCCCCCCCCCCCCCCCCCCCCACCCCCTGTAAACCTGTGAACGCTTTTGGGCCATGAGCCCTGCCACCCACCGGTTTACTCCGGAATCTGTGGCATAACATATCAGGTGGGGGTCTTTTAGGGTTTAGGGTCCGTTCGTTGCACTTAAAAAAACACCACATTTTTTTTGGTTCAACACGTAATATATAAGAAAGTATTGAGATACAATCTCTAACACAAATTTATCAAACTTTTTCTCTATTATGCTCACACTTGTGTTCTTACTTCTTACCTTGAAGACACAGTATGTGGGCAAAAAGAACTCGAGGGCGTTTGATTCTCCATCATCCTTTGCCACGCAAAAGATAATTAATAATAAGGCGCACTACACCACAAAAGGTTGTTGCTTGGTTCAGCAAAACGTTGTGGTAACCACGGCCTTTTCTAGTGTACGTAGAATCCCGCCACAACCTGTGGCTTCCATCTTTTTACGCCGCAAGTTAGGCGCGGCCACAGCTCGGCGTGGCATGCTGTGGCTGGAAAGCAAAGCCCGTTCATTCATGTGTTACTCGTTTCACATCAGCATGCCTCATAATCTAAAGGGAATGAAATTAAATAAAACTAAATGTGGTATTGTTTAAATCTTCTTTGCTAAACGACTAGGGTTATTACTTCTTACTTGAAAAAAGTTAAATTAAAAAGTTTCACTTAGAAACGAGCATATATACATGGATTTATATACACTATATTTCAAGTCGGAGTGAGTCGACCTTCATGACCATTGTGCAGCTTAACACAACAAATGCCAACTATTCAAGGGCTCTAGCATCAACTTGAGTTGAGCAACAAACCTTTTGAGTCCTTATATACTTGTTGACAATCTCAAAGACTCAAATGCTTCAAAAATACTTGCACGAGTGGCTTGATATGATATTGATATGTGTGGGCGCCGATGGAGCTTTCCATGGAAAAGGGCGTCGCCGTGGCATCCGTTGCCGTGCATGGACAAGCTACAGCCTCGCGCTAGCTCTAGATAGCTGCCTCATCATCATCTTCTCGGCGCAACGATTTACGTACAGTGCCATGGTGCCACCTGTGCCTGATCATCTCGTCGTTGGCTGCGTCTGCGTGCGTGTACGTGTGGGAAGCAATGTCGATGATGGTGGTCACAGACCAGCAGAAGAAGCCAATTATTGTTTGGCCATTCATTGGACACGCTTTTGCTAGGATTGAGACATCCATGCCTATCGGCATATCGAGGAAAAGCAAGGCTATATGTGCAGATCATCCAAATGGCAGCTGGCAGCACATATATACCATGAGTCCATGACGATGCATGACAATAATATCTATTAATTACTAATTAGAGACTCCATACTGGTATCACAAAATGTGCTAAAAAAATCCTAGAAATTCTCAGAGTAATATAAAAATAAAAACCCGACATTTAACTGTTAGGATCTAATCATCAACACTAACACTAGCGGTTATATTTGTTCTGTTTTATAAAAAAATCGCTCACTCTACTAATATGAAAAATATATGAAGTAATCAACTCTCTCTAAATTTGCTTCTAAGTTGATCACCTCCATCATTATGAAAGATGATTAAAATAAGCCCCTAAATTTACATCAAACTACCATCCTATTCCATGCTAAAAGATAATTAAAATAACTTATAAATTTGTAACTAAATTACTTACTTCCATCCCAATGAATTATAATGCAAACTAAACCTTAATAAGTCTACATCCAATTTACCGAACCTATTGTTATGAAAGATAATTAATACTACTCTCATTACAAAAGATAGCAATGCATGCATTTCACATGTGAATAGTAAGCAAGGGAAGCAAGACACACAATGATATATTGGGATGTGATGATGGTTTGAGTGGCTGATAAGACAGCAGTACTTTTGTTGTGAGAGAAAAACACTATAGTTTTTTTTATGGCGACGACGGGGGGGGGGGGGGGGTTCAAGACCCCACCTGATATATCAAGCCACAGATGCCGGCAAGCCGGGGTGGCAAGGCCCATGACCCAAGAGTTTAAAAGGTTACACCAGAGATTTACATGAGGGGGAAGAGACTTAGATGGGCAAAAAAAACTACTATAGTATAAATGGCTGATAAATTCAAGCAAACAGGCTTTCAAAAAAAGGATGGACAATGATATAATTGTGCTTCCTGCGGTCCACGTATACATCAAGGATGTCGACCCCTACTGTTGTGCGTCAGACTATCAAATGTCAATAATTAGTACTCTCACCATTTCAAAATGAGTGAACATTTAAAAGACTTAATTTTTAAGTTTAACAAAATACATATACAAGAATATTAATATCTATTTTTTGCGGGGAATTAATATGTATGATATATAATAACATGATTACATTAATCATGAAATATATTTTTACAACAAACCTATTTGAAAATACAAATATTGATATTAACTACTTTATATAATTAGTCAAACTTAAAAACTCGATTATTCCTTGAGAAAGGATATATATGTATTTATTTTGGGAAGAGTACATCAATATCCGTCTGGCAAAGTATATGCCAATATATATAGGCTCGCGGGGGAATCTGTCTTTTGTCCACTAATAAGCTCACCAAGTTCATCAGCGGATCCAGAAACACCGTAGGGTAGGGCTAAATGTATATTTTATAGGCTAGTTTAGACTAGAAACATGAGCTACCGTGGAGAATTTTTGGCCACACCCCGGGCTACAGCCCGGGGGGTGGATCTGCCACTGATCACGCCCAAGTCGACTGTCTGTTCTTGTTCATACACCGATACACGCAAGGTAAGGTGAAGCTGTCGTCTGTGCACGCGCGCAATTTGCATATTTTTTTGCATAGAAATAGATATGCCTCCAGTCCGTCCAGGGTCTTATCCATCGGTTTCATCGCCGCAAGCCGGCTACCTACCAAACTTGTCACGTCTACCCTTACACTAGTAGTGAACCACCAAAAGTCCAAATATTCTTGCGGCGATCTAGCTACTACCATGTGTTGCATTGTACACATACCAATGTACCTCGAAAAGTTTAAACTTTTTAAATAAGAAAGGATTGACAATCCCCTATTTTCCATCTCAAACGCATAGCTTAAGCTAAAGTTTTCAATTACTAATCATCACATATTAAACACATATATGGAGGTGCTATGCAAAGAAACACTAAATATGGTCTAGTAGCTAGCTAGCTAGTAGGTTCCAATTGGAAAGCGAGATTAGTGTGTTGACACAAAAATGTGGCGCACCGTGTCTCACACACAGCAAGCCGGAAAGCCTAGCTTCAATCGGGTGCCCGAGCGTTGAATCCGGAAGCGTGCCAGTCGATTTGACCTGAAAATCGACAAGGGATAAAAGGTAAGATCAAAACTGGAACATGCTGGGCGAGACCAGACAGTTCCATCTTTACGGCCCTGAAGCCACTTACGACGACATATAGCTATAGAAGCTATCTGCCAACATGTTTGCAATTCATTTGGCTAATGTAATATGAATGATATGAATATAACTGAATTGCCGAATACGTGTAAATGAAGACATGTTTGAACAAGATTAACCCATTGAAGCATATCAAACTATATCTCGGGTTTAAAGCATCATCAAGCATGAACAATTAAAGATAGGTAACTTGTAAGTATAGATCTACTAAGATAAAATATACATAGGCCAATCCAACTAGTCTGCCGCACGTCTAGCCTTCATAAACCCGTCGAGCATAAACTCAAGCAAGCTAATCCACCGCATGATACCACTCACTATGAATTTACACCACTCCTTACTACTGGATCAATCCACCGCATGATACAATCTAACAATAAAGAGCTAAAAGCACATAATGCCTAAGCAAATCTATAAACACTTGTTACACGTGTAAGCATAACCGTATCGGCAAGATTGCCGAATCGGGGTCCATGAAGAAGGAACAAACATGTTATCACGATCTAGAGCAAAGCAAAGCCTACATCTGCCGCACGATATCCAGCCTTAACTAAGATCTAAATGCTCTAACATGCATGAACCCGCAACATGTGACAATCTAGATCGATCTAATTCGTCTATGTGAACTTGATCTACTTGATATTGAATAAGCATAAAAGGATGACCAAAAGCCGAAAAGCGCATCAATCTAGATTGGGCAAAAGAGTGTTGCAAATAAATAAACATTAAAATAAGCCATGCAACACGTGATAACTTAATGAATCTTTTAGATCTTGCAAATCTAAAAGAGCCGATAACTATTTTTACTCATGTCTTAATCTGCCGCACGATACAAGGCACAAGCAAAAACTTCCCATTATTAAGCTTAAATCCGCTGCACGATACTAAGCAAAACGAATGAGACTACTTGCATCATAATCTAAATCCGCCGCACGATACTAGACATGATAGCAAGGTTGCCGGACTTACGGAGGTCGACGGATCGATTGGCCCTCTCGAAGAACTCGACGACATGACTAAAGGACTCGAAGGGTGGCACGTAGCCCGTTGTATTGAATTGGTTGTGAACCCTTATTACAATGGTCGAGGGTTTATATTTATACTCGGATGAACATGAGTCCTAAGCGACTACGAACTATTTAACAGAATTGGAAAGATACAAAATTGCTAACCCTAACCATAATCGGAGTCCTTGACCTTTATGACTCCCTCCCTTTTCGGCCAGCCTCCTCTTTCCTTTTTTCATTTCTAAACGGAGCCATCTCAGCCGACCGCTTTTTCATTTGCCGAACATATGGAAATTTAGCCGACCGCACACGCATTTGCCGAATCGCTTTCTCTCGCGCTTGCGGAGCCCCCTGTCATATCCCCGACCAAATTTCGGTGTCAACACATGCCCCCTCAATTTCGAGATAAAAGGATTTTATTTCAAAATTGACCATAAGCGCTTCCCCTCTAGGTCAAGTACTCTTAACTCCGCAGCCGCCACCTGAGATCCGAGCTCGCTACTGCTTCAATGGCAACAGAATCTTCAATCAGCTCTATCATGGCGACAGGAACTCAAGAGGAGCTTCTGGAGGTAACCCTACTCGCTTTTACCCATTCGGCAATTTTCTCGAATTAGTTTCCAAATGTGTTCTTGATTCATCCGCTCCACTTCTTCTAAAGGAAATGAAGAACGAGATTTTGATCTCCAATCTTGCTCATCCTGGATCATTTTTTCTTGGCCCACGGGGAGATTCCAATCCGAGGGAATTTATTGAAAAAGAGACTCTGAGGATCCCGTTCAAATCTAGGATTGCTCCCCCAAATAGATGGCCGAACACTTTCAAAACTTGGCCCCTTCCTTCAATCACAGGATGGCGTGATTGGTACCGTAGGATGCAGTCTAGGAATAGTGATTTCTAGGAATCATAAGATATTCAACACTGCTTGGAGCTTTCTTTAGCTGACATGCCAAGAAATGACTCTCTCCTGATAGCTGCTTCCCACTTCTGGTCTGATGCCATCAATGCATTTATCTTTGGTCACGGTCCAATGTCGATCACTTTGTCAGACATTTTCATGATGACTGGTTTGAACATTACCAAGCCAACATACCCATTCAAGTTTAAAGGCACCAGTGCACAGAGGTCAGTCAAACCAGGAGGAGGTTGGGCCAAGTATATTCAGACTTATGCTTCAACCGGCACCGTGTCTCGATAAAGAGTATAAGGCTTTCATGAACATGTGGTTGTGCAGATTTATCTTCGTGGCAAATCCAATGAGCCCACTTTGAATCATATAGTGATGGCTGAAGAATTAGCTGCAGGTAAATTGATCCCTTTGGGCAAGTATCTCTTGGGAGCAGTCTACCACATGATGCATCAGATCACTGTTCAAATGCGTGGCCAGGGTGAAATCTCCTGCGTCAATGGCCCATGGTGGTTTGTCCAAATGTGGTTGCAATTGTATATGCATCAGATTGTCTCAATTGATCTCCACAACTTGGATTTTCCTTCGATTAATTATGCTGAAGGTGAAAATCCCAAATAGAAACCTTGTCAAAAGTATGGGGAGGCTGCATCTTCCATTGTCATCGATCTGGACCTTGGACATCTTTTTAAGATTTTCTACAAGGGATTCAACCACATACTCTGGTTTCCTTACAGAGAGAATGAGAATTCAACTCTCCCCTGTAGATTTAGCTATGAGTGGCCTGCATAGATGATGATTCCGGGGATATCTTCAATTCTTTCATCGGCCCCGTGCTCTACCAGAATTTCATCATGGCCGGTTGATAAGTTCAACTTATGAATTTTACAACCCAAATATGGTTGCCAGGCAACTTGGACTTGGTCAATTGCCCCCAAGGCCATACTTTTCAAGCATCATCAGACCTAGGGAGTCATTGCTAAACATTACTGAGGCCAACAAAGTTTTCAATCTTGGATGTAAGCTTCCAGTATATGAACCTAATCCTCTGGTGATAATTGAAGCTGCTCATCCCTCATTCAATCTTTGGTGGCAAGAATGGCACTCTCACATTTTCAGAGCACAAGTCCATCCTTTGTGCCAAGTTTTAATGCCCCTATTCACTTCTGATGATGAGGTACACTCTTATAGCTACCTTTCATTTCACGTTCCTGCTCTGTATCTAAACATTCTTTTGAACAGACAATGCTCCTCCAAGCCCTCCGAGGTTCAATACGGCAACCTGGCCCTAATCTTCGCTTTCCGGGGCATGATGCTCCAAGTTTAGCAGTTTTTAACAAGACACCTGCTGATGACACAGTGCTTCTGAAGGACCTTAAAAGAAAAACTCCTTCCTCCCCTATCAAGGACACTGCCATCCCCAGGAAAACAAGATCAAAGAAGGTTAAACCACTTCCTCAGGTATGAATGCTTTTGATCCCTTATTTACCATCTGTAAATGTGTCTGCATTCATCATTCTCTTTCAATAGGTACAGGCCAACCCTCAAAGCCCTGACAGAGTGGTAAACTTGGAAGATTCTCCTGAACCTTCTACCAGCCAAGCAGATGTCAATGAGTCTGTTGGTAACCCTGGTGTGTATCTGTACTCGAGCTCTTCCTTGTTCTTCTATTTGTGTACCAGTCTCATTTTATGCTTCGACTTAGATGAACAAGGAGAAACAGCAGAAGAAATTCCTTTCCATCAGGCAGATGAACAAGGAGAACCCCCTCTTCAAGAGCTTCCAGTTTCAACAACCCTGACAATTCAGGATGTACCAAGCCATGACATTGTCAATCCTGAAGTAACTATTGCACCGTTCACTCAAGACATTGACGCTACTCAGGAAGCAATCGATCAAGTTTTTGCCGAAGAGGTAATATTCCAACCCATCTTTGGTTATTTCTCATCCCGAATCATTCGGCTAAATAATTTTCTCTATCTATCACCAGGACACTTGCTCCCCACAAGCCAGCTTTTCCCTCATTCTTTGAAGAATTTTTGAAGATGACGAGGTTTCTTCTAATCAGCAATTGTCATCAGAAAGCCAAGCCAAATTGAAAGACATAATCTCATTCTGGGAGAAGGACATTGTTGCCTTAACCCGGGAGTCTGACAAAATAAGGGAAATAGCAGAATTGATTGATCAAGAGCTTCCTTCGATCTTAAACCGCTATAGATGCTCTGTCCCACCTTGATGACCATTTTGTTGCTATTAAGAGAGCATATAAAAATACATCTGACAAGGCTGTCCTGGAGAATAATAAGGTAGCCAAAGAACAGCAGGTCAAAGAGCTCTATTCTGATTTCAAGTCAACCAAACACTCCCGGGACACTCTGGAACCAGAGCTTCAGAATATGAGAAATGAAAAGGCCAAATTAGAAGCCCAGTTGGCTGAATTGAGCGCCAACATTCAATCTCATGAGGCCAAACTTGCTAATTTGCCTCCTCTTGATTCGGCTAAAGCCAAGATCACATCAGTAATCAGGGAAACCAAACAGATCTAAAGCAAGCTGCTAGAAATCCAAAACTCTGAAGATGAGGATCAAAAGGCTCTTGATAAAGTCAACCGAATCAAAGCTGATGCTCTTATTGTCATTAATTCCTTTCTGAACATGTAAATCATTTGGCTTGTCTATGGAGATGTAAACGGTAGGCCTTGAACATGTTATCTTTGACAACACTTCATTTCCTCCGAGAAATATAATTTTTGTTTTTCTCTTTCTCCTCTGCTTTTGCTATTATTTGGCTCTTCCTGAGTATGACTGTACTCACACCTGTGCAAATCAACCGAACACAACCGCTACAGACTCAAGTATACGCTTTTAGCCGAATGGTTCTCATTCAGCTATTTAGTCGACCGCATGCTGGTAACTGAATCGACAGCAATAATGGGCTTGGCCCAACTCAATATCGGCCCATCGAAGTGCAAAAACCCTACTTTGTCACTTGGTTTTCCCGCAAGCTCACCACGGCTCCCAACATTCATAAATAGGACCACCTCTTGGCTCCCATCATCACATCCGAGCACAAGCAGTTGCTATTCCATCTATCTCTTCCACTTCCTTCTCCATCTTCAATCCCAAAAAAACCCCACCACCACCAATGGCGAGCGGCGGCGATCGCGGCAAACGTCCTGCCCAGGACGAGGCGGAGGGAAGCAGCCACCGGCGCCAGCGGTGAGATTCTCTCAACCTTCTGAGTTGTGCTGCTCGATTTCTTTTACCCAATTTGGGCCTTGCCCCCTTGCGGTTATTCACCTTCTTGATTTTGTTTCAGGGGCGCCGGGGTCGCCGGCGACTACGCCGCCAACTTCCGGAGGCAGGTCGCCCGGGCCGGCACTCACACTCCTCCTCCTGCTACTGCTCCCGCTCCTGCGGCGGATGTGGCGGAGGGAAGTAACCGCGGTGGCCGCCGTCTGCAGTAATGAAATAACCTCTCTACCTTGTCTGCGGTTTTTTCATATTCAGCCGATCTTGATCGCACCTTGCTTGTAGGACGGCGAGGATCAGCACCGGCCAATGGCGCTTCCTGGCGCCAGCCGCAGCGGCCGCTGCGCCTGCTCCTGGTCCGGCTCCGGTCCCTGCTCCTGCTCCGGCTCCGGCCCCGGCCCCCGCTCCAGCTTCGTCGGGGTCCTCGTCGGGATCCTCCTCCGGTAGCTCATACCACCCTTACCCATGGGGTAGGAATGACGAGGAGATCCCGGCGTACACCCGTTACGACGCCGCCGAATACCGCCGCGAGCGGGACGAGGCGCGGGAGCTTCTTGGTGAAGAAACCAAGAAGCACGGGATCGCCCAACTGGAGTGGGAAGATCAAAGCAGGCAGCTCTGCGAGGCCATCACCAGTATGGCTTGTTCTTCAATCATTGCTTTAATATTTCATTCTTCCGATTCGCCTCGCTCATTCAGTACTTTCGTCTTCTGTTTTTTGCAGACCTCTCCAATGAGCTCAACCGCCTGAAGGTGGCCGCGACGGCGGTGGTCGATCAGGTGAACGCCAGGGGGGCGACTGTGGCGGACCGCCTCGAGGCGGTACCTGGTCAGATTGATCAGGCCGTCATCCATGGTGTGCGCCTTGGCACCTCTCTCGGCCTGGCGGGGATGTCGTCCTGGACCGGGGATGACTATGCTCCCATGCCGGTCGGCTTCCGGGATGGGCTCCCTCATGAGGTCGACGGCATCGAGGGCCTCCTGGCGGAGTACGACGACCACGCCGACGCCATGGCCAACGCCACCAACCCGGAGTCCGTCCTCAATAAGCTCTTCACCGAAGAAGAGGAGTAGCTTGTATTAGGGCCGGCGCGGGTTGTAATAAAAATTTTAATGAAGAATGTTGGTTTCCTCCTTGTTCTTGCTTGTTTTGGTTGCAATGGCGTTTATCTGTCATTTTTGCTTCTCGCGGAATTTTTTCATCCCTTAGCTAGAACTTGACCGCAACATTCTTCCCGAATGAAATTTTTCCCGAACGCATGACGTCACCTTAGTCGATTAGATCTCGGCACTATTCCATGACTTGACAGTTTGTAGCGTAGCTCCTCAATTCCCTTTATCTTCTCCCGATGAACCTACCAGCTGAGAGATAAAATCGAACTGTTCATTTATACTTAAAAATTGGCTAAAGTCGATACAACTGTATCGGCTATTTCTGTTCTGAAGACGATACACACGATATCGGCTATTTTTGCACTAGAGGTGATATAATAATATCGGCTACTTTTTCCAACTTCTTTCCCTTATTCTGAAGGCGATTTTTACTCAATCGGCTATATCACACTCAAGTCACGGTCACGATTAAGATCCGACTTCAACACTTGGATAAAACCTCTTAAGGTACCTGCCATTGATGGCTCTTGTAAGCTCTTCTCCAAATAACGTTTTTAATATGTACGCGTTGCCAGGTGCACAACTAACCACTCGAAAAGGTCCTTCCCAATTTGGAGACCACTTGCCGAATGTTTTATCTTTTGTACCAATCGGCAATATTGTTTTCCAAACTAAATCTCCCTCTGCAATTTGTTTGACTTTAACCTTTTTGTTGTAATACTTGGCAACACGCATCTTATTTTTCTCAATATTTTCCAAGGCTTTAAGACGGATCAAATGCAAGTCTTCTAATTCATCCATCATTAAATTCTTATAATCCTTCTCTGTTAAGTCTTTTTGCAACTCAACTCTCCTTGATCCCGACTGCAATTCCCAAGGCATTACAGCATTGTGTCCATAAACCAACTCATATGGAGATGCCTGTGTGGATCCATGGCAAGCCATTTGGTAAGCCCACAATGCTTCATTAAGGACCAAGTGCCATTTTCTTGGCTTCTCATTGATCTTCTTCTGGATGATCTTGATCATGATCTTATTCGATGCCTCTGCTTGGCCATTGGCTTGTGCATAATAAGGAGAAGAATTATATAATCTTATCCCCATGCTTTCAGCAAAGTCACAAAATTCTGAAGAAGTGAACTGAGTCCCCTGATCAGTTGTTATGGTCTGTGGGATCCCAAACCTGTGAATTATATGCTCTTTGACAAAGCTGACCATATTCTCTGATGTAACTGTTTTCAAAGGAATAGCCTCAACCCACTTGGTAAAATAATCAGTAGCTAATAACACAAACTTGTGCCCTTTTCTTTGGATGGAGGATTAATCTGTCCAATTAAATCTATGCCCCATCCTCCGAACGTCCATGGTTTGATTATCGGGTTCGGAAGCGAGATGCAGTGTGCTCTCGAACATTACCAAATATCGACAATCTCGACACCCTTTGTAATATTCAAAGCAATCCTCCAACATAGTCGGCCAAAAGTACCGTCCTTACGATTATCCACTTCATTCGGTAAGACCGATGTGCACCACAAGCCCCTTCATGAACCTCAAACATAATCTTCTTAGCCTCTTCTAGACTCAAGCACTTGAGCAACACTCCATCTATAGACTTGTGGTATAACTGATCATCAAGAAGTACAAATTTAAGGGCCTTATACCTGAGCCTTCGGGAAACTCTTTGAGATGGATCTCTCAGATAACTGATAATGTCACTCCTCCAATCATCATCCACTTGATCAGTGTTGAAAGCACCTTCTTCTGTTGTAAAAACCTCGTGATTTTCTCGATATCCGGAGGCTGTTTGAGCTAACTTATTTGCTTCTCCATTGTGCTCTCTGGGTATATGATGCAAAGTAACCACTGAAAAACTTATTAGAAGCTCCCGACATTGTTCATGGTACCCTTGCAGTACATCGTTTTTGCATTCATACTGTCCCGTTAATTGATTGATCACCAATTCAGAATCACCAAATATCTCGACAGCAACAGCTCTCATCTCTATTAACAGCCGAAGCCCTCTAAGCAAAGCTTCATACTCTGCTTGATTATTAGTGACAGGATATTCAATTGAAAAAGCAAACTCAAATGTCTTTCCACGTGGGGATATCAAAAGAATACCAGCACCACCACCTTTGTCACATGATGATCCATCAAAAAATAATGCCCATGGGGCAATGTTAACCATATCAACAGATAAATCACGATGCTGAGTAATAAAATCGGCAATTATCTGTCCTTTCACTGCTTTTGCCGACTCATACCTCAGATTAAACTCTGACAGTGCTAATACCCATTTGCCGATCCTTCCATTTAAAATCGGCATTGATAACATGTGCTTAATTACATCAAAATTAGACACCACCATACATTCGGCATTTAACAAATAGTGCCGAAACTTGGTGCATGAGTAATAAACACACAAACAGAGTTTCTCTATAGCCGAATACCTTGTTTTAGGATCTAGCAGTTTTCGGCTAAGGTAAGCTATTACCCTTTCTTTTCCATCAAACTCTTGCATAAGGGCCGATCCTATTGTTAGGCTATCGGCCGCTACATACAGCTTGAAAGGCTTCTCAAGTTGTGAAGGTACCAATACTGGTGGTGCCTTCATATATTGCTTGATTTCATCAAAAGCCTTTTGCTGTATGTCACCCCAAATAAATTTCTGATCCTTCTTGAGCTTCAATAAGGGAGAAAAAGGTAATACTCTCCCTAATAAATTGGATATGAACCTTCTCACGAAATTGATCTTGCCTAGCAATGACTGCAACTCTGTGAGGTTAGTTGGGGGCACAATCTTGTCTATTGCTTCCATGCTTTTCTTCCCAACTTCTATTCCTCCTTTGTGGATCAAAAATCCCAAGAACTCTACAAGCTGAGACTCCAAAGGCACATTTATTTGGATTCATTTTCAAACCTTGTCTTCTTGTGCACTCCAAAGTCTTTCTCAAATCGGCTAAATGTCCTTCATGATTTCTGGATTTGACCACCACATCATCAATATAGATTTCTACAATCTTGCCGATCAACTCATGAAAAATATAATTCATGGCTCTCTGATAAGTTGCACCAGCATTTTTCAATCCAAATGTCATAACTATCCATTCAAATAGACCGATATGACCAGGACATCTGAATGCAGTTTTTGCAACGTCCTCAATTGCCATAAAAATCTGATTATAGCCAGCATTGCCATCCATAAAACTGATAACTTCATAACCTGCTTTGCATCTACTAGCAAATCGGCAACTGGCATTGGGTAACCATCCATAGGAGTAGCTTTGTTGAGATCTCTGAAGTCTATGCATACTCTCATCTTTCCATTCTTTTTGTAGACAGTACTATGTTTGAAATCCACTCGCATACCCGCATGGCCGAATAAAGTTTGCTTCAATCAATCTCTCAACTTCTTTCTTTACATCGGCCAATACCTCCTCTTTATAAATCTTTCGTGGAGGTTGTTTGAAAGGACAAAAACTAGGCTTAATGGGTAGCTTATGCTCAACAATCGATTGATCTAACCGCATCTCTCGTATAATCCCAAGCAAAACAATCTTTAAACTCTTTCAAAGAACTCTACAAACTTCACTTTGTATTTCGGGGTCTAAATTTGCACCGATGTACATTGGCCTTGGCTTTGCACTGTCACCAACATCAATTTCTTCTAACTTATCGGCCGACATGAAACCACGACCCAGTTTGCCCTTGTTGCCATCGATCGGATTGCCCATTAAAAATTCTCGTCGAGCCGATCGCTTGGATCGGCTGTTGATCCCCGTTGAACACATTGACAGACCTTCTTTCCACTTTGTTTATCCAAAGGCAGTCTAGTCCATCATACTCCCCGAAGGTGCTCCGAAGCAGCAACACTTACTGAATCATCAGCTGGAACCACCTCAACATCGTCTCCAATCCACTGAATGAGAATCTGATGCATGGATGAAGGTATGCAGCAATTGGCATGGATCCAATCTCTTCCTAGAAGCATGCTATATGCCCCCTTGCCATCAATAACAAAGAAAGTTGTGATCAAAGTCTTGGACCCAACCATCAGTTCCACATGCACGGCCCACGAGTATCGAAGCATTGCCCAAAATCTCTCGAGGATCATGTCGGTTTGCAACAGTCTTCACTTGTCATCCCAAGCTTTCGAAAGTTGTATAGGGCATAATGTTGATAGCAGCCCCTCCATCAACCAAAGATCTTGGTCAAAGGCTTGCCATTGACATATCCCTTCAAATATAATGGCTTCAAGTGGCGATTTTTAACCGGCTTATCAAAGCGCTTGCCGAGTCAACACAAGTTGAGCCATCGATCTCGGCATTCGATTTCATCAAAATCAGAATACACTTCATCCTGAACATCTTGATCTTCAGGAGCCTTAAACTCCAAAGGGATGAAGAACACCATGTTAGCATTAGCCGAAGGACCCTGTCCATTATCCTTTTTCTTAGGACGCCATACTGGCTTCTTTTCGGCTAACTCTTGCTTTAGCTCTTGATTCCTCAAACGCTGAACTCTTCTCTTCTGGCTTTTTCTCAAACCAGGAGGGCACCACTGACCCCTTTGCCATCTATATGAGCTCTCTTCTGCATTGCGAGTACTGTTATGAGCCCAAGCTTGATCTGCAAATCGTTTCCTATGGTGTCCATCAAAATTATTTATTTTTAGGCGCCGATCGTCGTCTGGAACTCTCATTCCAAGTCTATCATGGACGGGACGGCGGTTGACCCGAGATTGCCTGTACTCTGAATATTGATCACTGCATTCAGGGCAATTGTTCCTAGCAGGCAACTTCAAGCCTTCATTCCAACAGTGTCTAAAGAAGGAACAGTTCCAATGAGACTGCTCTTGCTCTCTCCTGTACTCCTCTTGTTCTCTTTGGCGCACTTCTGCTTCATATCTCCGACGTTCTGCCATGAACCTGCACTCCTCTTCAATGAACTGCTGCTCCTCATCATACTTTAGCCTCTTCTCTCTTTGCCACTTATTCAACAAGTGTCGTCTTTGTAACTCGCGCTTCGGTTCGGTGTGCATTCGGCAATTCTCCGGGCCGCTCCTCGTCCGGCCCTTTTCGTTCGGCTATTTTTGAACCGAACTTGCTGCACTTCCTCTTTGGTAACTTGCCGACTAGGGTCAACAAGCACCACTTGCTTTGGCTCTCTCGAGGTTAGAACTTTCATTTTCCCCTTCTCTTTGGACTCACTAGCATCAACCATGCCTATAGTGAAAGAGATCATGTTCGTGGGAAACGGCTGATTATCCATTTTCATCTTGCCGTCGAACCTCAAGTGTCCATCTTGAATAGCTTTCTGAATCTTCACTCTGAACACTCGGCAGTCATTGATATGATGAGAGCTAGTATCATGGAACCCACAATACTTCTTATCTTTCACTCCTTCTGGGCGCAACATGGGATGTCCTTCCGGCGCCTTAATGCGTCCTTCTTTTATCGATCTGAGGAAAAGCCTATCTCGCTTTGCGACATCAAAATCATAGGATCCTTCTGTTTGCTTCACCCATCGCCGACTAACCAAAGTAGGCTCTTTTGTCCAATTCAGCTCTGCAGCAGCTACTTCATCCTCATCTTCATATTCTGATGCCTCTTCCAAAAAGCCTTGATACATATCAATAGTAGCATTGTTCTTCTGAAAGCGAGCATCTCTTCTGAATCCCTGGGCTTGGTTACTCATTGCTGTCAATCTCTGTGCAAGCTGCCCCAGGTCTTCGAACTCCATGCCGAACAGCTTGTCTTTGATGTGTGGCAACATGCCTGCAATGACCAGCTGTGGGAGTTGATCATCGGGTATGTTCAGAGAATAGCACATGTTCTTGGCTTCTCTGAATCTACGAAGATACTCCATTGGTGTTTCGATAGTCTTCATCCTCATAGCCCACAGATCAACCATCTTCTTCTCATTGGTTCCTGTATAAAAGTATGCATGGAACTTTTGTTCCAATTCTACCCATGTTCTGATGGAATTGGCCGACTGTGATGCAAACCATGTGAACGCCGGCCCTGTCAGAGACATAGGAAAATATCTGATTCTCCAAGCTTCATCACTAGCAGCTTCCCCAAGTTGCATCAAGTACCTGCTAATGTGCTCAATGGTACTGGTATCATCTTGACCAGAGAATTTGGTCAAATCTGTTGGTGGCTTTACTCTTGGTGGAAGGGCTACCCTATTGTACCATTCTAGAAAAGGAGATTTGTATGCATATGTCTGATTCTTTGGTTTAAGGCCGAACTGATTCTGCATCATATCAGCCATTCTACTTAGGAGAACATCATTGGCATCCTGTGCCCCCTGCCTTCCAGAAGGTACTCCTAACGCACTCATATACCCTGGATTCGGCAAAGCATTAAGGGCACTGTAATCAGTAAACTCATTGTACCCATCTCCATAGATACTCTTCTGCAACCTGTTTGCCACTGGGGAGATCTTATAAGCAGACGCAGGTATATCTGTTGTTGCACCAAAAGCTACTTGACCATGAGTTTGCTGCTCGGTTACAGGAGGCTTCTCTTTTTCATCATGTACAGTTCCATCCTTGCTTGTACCGATCATCTCTCCTCCCCCAGTTGGCTTTCCTGAAGATTGCTGGGTGTTAAAGAACACTGGTCCACCAAGCTCTCCAAATTTTTCTTCAAAGCGCTTATCAACTGATGGACCAAAGGTGTCAATCATGACTTTGCGGAAGGTGTTCGGAAAAGCCGTGTTGTGGTTCAACATGGTATCTCCCACGGCTTTGTAGATGACTCCAACTACCCTCGCATCTCTCTTCGTCGTAATATCCATCGACCCGAGAAGAACTCGTGGCGTTGATTGCTTGACGATCACTTTGCCACTCTTGTTCTTGGAGAAAGACATCGACACTTCGCCGATACTTTGTTCTATTGCTTGTTCAACTATCTGGCATTGCTCTGGCTGCAATTCGTCCATGGTCACATTCAGAACGTGACTGTTGTCAATCTCCGTTCCCATCTTAGACTGAAAAGTTGTCCCACCGGGCGTGCCAAAAAGTGTGTTGACACAAAAATATGGCGCACCGTGTCTCACACACAGCAAGCCAGAAAGCCTAGCTTCAATCGGGTGCCCGAGCGTTGAATCCGGAAGCGTGACGGTCGATTTGACCTGAAAATCGACAAGGGATAAAAGGTAAGATCAAAACTGGAACATGCTGGGCGAGACCAGACAATTCCATCTTTACGGCCCCTGAAGCCACTTACGACGACATATAGCTATAGAAGCTATCGCAACATGTTTGCAATTCATTTGGCTAATGTAATATGAATGATATGAATATAACTGAATTGCCGAATACGTGTAAATGAAGACATGTTTGAACAAGATTAACCCATTGAAGCATATCAAACTATATCTCAGGTTTAAAGCATCATCAAGCATGAACAATTAAAGATAGGTAACTTGTAAGTATAGATCTACTAAGATAAAATATGCATAGGCCAATCCAACTAGTCTGCCGCACGTCTAGCCTTCATAAACCCGTCGAGCATAAACTCAAGCAAGCTAATCCACCGCATGATACCACTCACTATGAATTTACACCACTCCTTACTACTAGATCAATCCACCGCATGATACAATCTAACAATAAAGAGCTAAAAGCACATAATGCCTAAGCAAATCTATAAACACTTGTTACACGTGTAAGCATAACCGTATCGGTAAGATTGCCGAATCGGGGTCCATGAGGAAGGAACAAACATGTTATCACGATCTAGAGCAAAGCAAAGCCTACATCTGCCGCACGATATCCAGCCTTAACTAAGATCTAAATGCTCTAACATGCATGAACCCGCAACATGTGACAGTCTAGATCGATCTAATTCGACTATGTGAACTTGATCTACTTGATATTGAATAAGCATAAAAGGATGACCAAAAGCCGAAAAGAGCATCAATCTAGATTGGGCAAAAGAGTGTTGCAAATAAATAAACATTAAAATAAGCCATGCAATACGTGATAACTTAATGAATCTTTTAGATCTTGCCAAATCTAAAAGAGCCGATAACTATTTTTACTCATGTCTTAATCTGCCGCACGATACAAGGCACAAGCAAAAACTTTCCATTATTAAGCTTAAATCCGCCGCACGATACTAAGCAAAACGAATGAGACTACTTGCATCATAATCTAAATCCGCCGCACGATACTAGACATGATAGCAAGGTTGCCGGGACTTACGGAGGTCGACGGATCGATTGGCCCTCTCGAAGAACTCGACGACACGACTAAAGTACTCGAAGGGTGGCACGTAGCCGGTTGTATTGAATTGGTTGTGAACCCTTATTACAATGGTCGAGAGTTTATATTTATACCCTGGACAGAACATGAGTCCTAAGCGACTACGAACTATTTAACAGAATTGGAAAGATACAAAATTGCTAACCCTAACCATAATCGGAGTCCTTGACCTTTATGACTCCTCCCTTTCGGCCAGCCTCCTCTTTCCTTTTTTCATTTCTAAACGGAGCCATCTCGGACCGCTTTTTCATTTGCCGAACATATGAAAATTTAATTCGACCGCACACGCATTTGCCGAATCGCTTTCGCCGCTTGCAGCCCACCTCGCCATATCCCCGACCAAATTCTGGTGTCAACATAGTGTTGGATCCCCGTCATCAGACATTGTTTGGTCACTGTGACTTTTCAAGCTCACTTTGCTAACAAAACAAAGCTACATAGAGAGGATTGGGGACACACACACACTAGCTGAACACCTGTCCGAATTGAAATAGGAGGCGCGTGTGGCGTGCGCGTGGCTCCTCATCATATCCTAGCTAGCTGTAGCTAGGTTGCAAGAGGTGAAGAATCTCGAAAAGCAAGAGGTCAAGAATGTGGACGCGTTCGTACCAGGCGATGACGGCACGGGTGACGAATTTCGCGAAAGCGATCGATGCGCGCGTACCTATGAATTTTGCTTGCTTGTTGGAACGCAACAGCAATATAGAACTCAGATGGACAGGTGTGGCGTGTGGCGCCGCTGCCTGCCACTAGGATTATATTGCTTGGACAGTATATGGACAGGCTAACATACTACTCCCTCCGTCTCGCAAATATTTGTACATCTATGATTCAAAAATTTTCTCACAAATATTTGCACACAGTGGCTGCTATCCGTACCTAGCAGCGCTGCAGCATCCTTCTACGCCAAGTTTACTCGCACGTGGGAGGAAAAAGGACAATAACGAAGCCTCCAGAACACCCTCCAGAACACCCTCGTCCACTCGTTAGGCTCCCGTTCATGTGTCATGCGACCCTCTTGGCGGTGACAGGGGACACTTGGCGAGTCGCAAGGAGTGCTACGGGTGCGGCAGCTCGTGAGCAGGTCCTGGTTGCATGAACACATGATATTTTGTAGGGGTATTTTCGTTATTTCTGCTTTACCTTGGTTTGTGTGTCCAAGTTTAGATGTACAAATATTTCCGAGACGGAGGGAGTAGGTTCGTTGCACGAATGGCCTGACGATGATATACAGTATGTATGTACATGTGCGGCGCTGATGGAAAAGCCAGCGTCGTGGCGTCGCTGCTGCATGCGTGCGTGCGGATAATAAGCTACGTACAGCGTTGCCCTAGCCTCTAGCTATAGCGTACGTTGTCACATATATAGCTCTTCTTGTTCTTTTTCTCATTTGTCCGCAGCGAGGACGATCTTCTGCAGTGCCACCTGTGCTGTGCTGCCGTGTCCGTATGACTTGCTTGGTTTGCATTGTTTGCGCGCGCGTGCGTGTCAAAACCTTGTGTGGAACCCTAATTAAATCCCTAAAATACAAGACAAATCAATTTCTTACCGCTAAAATACAACACGTACGTACGAGTTGCTACATGATTTTATATAATGTTGCTACTATGCACATAATACAGTTGACAATTACATAAGTACTTTCCAAACATATAAGCATAGATCCAGGGGCGGACCCACAGGGTATGCAGGGTGGGCCACCGCATACCCTGTGGGGCAGCCCAATGCGGCAATACACCTAATTTTCACCTTGAAATAACAACGATTTACCATTTTGTGCACTATTGTGTTTATGGTGTGGTGGTTTGTAGCTTAAAGGCTGTTGTGTGAGGTCGCTTTGGTTCAAATCCCATGATCATCAAGAATTGTTTTTACTTTCATACTCTTTTATTTTTTTTGCTGCATACCTTATTGAAAATTTCTAGGTCCGCCACTGCATAGATCTCGCTTTGTAGACCTCGTCGTAAGGAACGTAAGGATGCAATTGGATTTGGAAATAAATAATATGAGAATGTTAGAGCGTTTAAACAAAAGTGATCAAAATCCCAGTATAATGATATCACAGATGACGTCAGTCGTGACATGCGAAAGCAACATTTGCTGTTGCTGGCCACACCATCAGTTTCCCATCAACATAAAGCGATGACTCTGACTTTCCTCGAAAAGCGCGATTAACAGAGTGGTCTTCATCAAGTGATACGTGGCCCCAAAAAAAGTGATACGTGGCCCAAAGCCCAAGCCTCCTGCAAGCCACAATCTTCTAAGCCCAAAAGGCCTGGTGTGTGGTGTCAGGTCCATTTTCCTGGCATGTTGATTTTTCGGCGGACCAAGCGTTTTCTTTGCATTGTCACAAAAAAAAAAAAAAAAAAAAAAAAAAAAAAAAAAAAAAAAAAAAAAAAAAAAAAAAAAAAAAAAAAAAAAAAAACCGTTTTCTTTGCATTGGCGGGCGGTTCTTTTTCTTCTTCTTCACACAAATCGTCAAGCGTGTTGTAAATTCTTTTCTCCTCCTCGATAAACCAAAAAAAAAACCTTTTCTCGATAAAAAAAAAATCTTTATGTGGGTGAATGTTAAACCACGTGGTACAAAATGCCGCACTGTTAAATCACGTGGACAGCACTATGAATACATGTGGGATGCTCAGATTAAGCAAAAAAAAGAGAATCTAATGACGCTCACCAGCCACTTCCTCCGATACAAAGAAGGCCGTGAGGGAGTCGTTAAATAACAATTTTATGTGTGTGTATGTAGAATGGTTTCTCAACACGTTATTACCATGATTTTTATTAAACTGAAAGGTAGGTGTTGACGCTCAAAAGTGGCCAGAAGGAGGTCAACGCGTTGACGGACGGCGACACGGCAAAAACCGACGTCCAACAGGCGTCGGACGCGCCGCTCGGGAGCGTCGGACGCGTCCGACGCCCATCGGACGCGGTCCAGAGGGGTCCGCGGGAGGCTTGACCGACGGACGCCGCGTCGGACGCTGGCCATCCGAGCGTCGGACCCCGCGACGGACGCGGCGTCGGGGGCCAGCGCGCGACGCAGTCCAGTGACCCCCGCACGCGGGGCTAGGCACCGGAAACCGCGTCGGACGCGTGCCCAGAGGCGTCGGACGCGTCCGACGCGTGCTGCGCGAGCCCGACTCGGTTACGAGTCGCGTTTTTGGAAGTTTTGCTCGTGGGAAACTTGATGTACGAGTTTTGGAGATGTTTCCTACTGAGATAAGACCACCCCCCTCTATATATAGAGGATCACGGCCGATTGATCCCATCCAATCAATCATCATCCAAACACAACCGATCAACATCGATCAATCGATCTTCTTCTACCTCTAGCCCTAATTTCTCTGCCTCAACCCATCTACTTGCTGTCCGGCGTGTCTCTCCGCGAGTTTCCCGGCGATCCTAGGCGCCATCCACTGGTTCCTAGGAGATCCCCTACGTGCCTCCTCCCGACGGGTCTTCCCGGAGGTGGTTCCAAGGTTTTCACGGCCGTCAATGAACTCCACACTGGCTAATCGATCTCTAGATCGGCCTTGCCGGTTACGCTACGTTGCCGCTGCGTTGCAGGTCGCTTTGAGCTACCTCTAGGGCATCCAAGGCCTGTCTACCATCGGTGTGTTGATCCGATCCGGCGTCAACACACTTTTTGGCGACTCCGCTGGGGAAGGCAAAGCGCCAACTTCAGTTTCCATCTACCGACATAGGGAGCAGCCAAGATGGATCTTCGAGTGAGAGTGAAGATCGTACTGAGGTGCACCCCAAGAACATCATATGCCCTCAGAACATGGATGAGCTTTCAGATGAGCTCCGCGGCAAGCTTCAACAACAACTTGACACCGTTTGTAAAGCTTTCTATGAAAGTTGTTGCAAGGGGCGCAAAAACAGGGTGAAGCAGTACCGGGAGCCCAACTACACTGAGGTGTTGGCTTCATCATCTTCTTCAGGGGATAAGGTAGGCTCCGACAAGCCCAAGTTTGATGATGATCCATATCCTACTCATGCTGATTATGCTGCTGTGCTAGATGGTCATAAAAAGATTGTAGATAATAATTTAGCTACTGCAGTACATATGATCATGGCTAGGTTCGATAAGTTAGAAGGTAAGACAGCCGATTCGGATGAATTAGGAAGTAGCGCATTATGAGTATGGCATGCCTCCTAACTTTTATGAGAATCAAGCCCTTTATGCAAAAGCAAACAAGAGCAAATCGGTCTTCAAAACACAAAAAACAAGTAAGACCGATTTTGCTAATCCTAAGCCTATGGTTACCTTTGTCGAAAATCCGGGTCATTCTACACGAACCGAATCCCGGCAAACAAGTAAGTCTTCGACGGGAAACACAATACTCCCAAACCCACCGAAGTCACCTAGTGTTATCCCTCAACAAAGTAGCTCTGGAACAACCCCTCCTACCGATTATATAGACACATTTAATCGGTTCAAAGAAGATTTGTCTAAGTCTCTTGAGGAAACTCTAGGTGTATCCCTTAGGCCTAGCAAAACGACCTACCACAAACTGTACCCTACGCATTTTGATTTCTTGAAAGCTCCGGAGGGTTGAAAAGTACCGGAGTTTCAGAAGTTTAGTGGTAGTGATAACAAAACCTCCATGGAGCATGTGAGTATGTTTTTAGCTCAACTAGGAGAAGCATGTGCCTTTGACTACATGAAAGTTCACTGTTTTCCTTTATCTCTTACTGGCACTGCTTTTGCTTGGTTTACTTCATTACCCGCATGCACTATTGGCTCTTGGGCTCAATTAGAAGAGAAATTTCATAGTCACTTTATAGTGGAGTCCAAGAAACTAGGTTGTCACATCTTACATCGGTTCGTCAAGGGCGTGATGAGCTTGTCCTTGATTTCTTTAAGAGGTGTAGAGAGATTAAGAACCGATGTTTCCAATTGATGATCTCTGAAAGAGATTTGGTTGATATTTGCTTTAATGGTTTACATTCTAGACTTTGTGAGAAACTTGAGAATGTCCAATTTAATAATTTCAACCACCTCGTCGAGAAGACCATTTATTGGGAATCGCGCCTTAAAGAGCCTCGCGAGTCATATAAAACTCATCGTTCGAATACGCATGCTTTTGATATTGTTTCAGATAATTCGGATGATGATACTAAAGAATGCAATGCCGCTGAAATTAGATGGCCAGCGGAGAATAAGCATGTTTCTTGTCCTTCTCTCAAGCCGATTCAAAAGAATCGGAATGAGGAAGTTAAATACACTTTTGATACTTCTAAATGTGACCGCATTTTCGATGAATTGCTCAAAATCGGACACATTAGAATTAATTATACTATGCCTTCTGCAGATGAGATTAAGAGGAAAGCTTATTGTAAATATCATAACTCTTATTCTCATGCGACTAATGATTGCAATTTCTTTCGTCGACAGATACAATCGGCCCTTAATGAGGGATGATTGAGTCTTGCAGAGATGGAGATCAAGAGAAACCCCTTCCCCACCAACACCATTGAGGCGGGGCTCTGGCTATCTTGATTCGTCCCGACCAAGCCGATGGAGCTAAAGGCAAGAATGTCATCATCGGCGAACCATGTCCTGCACCGAATGTCCAAAAGAATTCGAGGTGGCAAGTGGTGCTTGAGAAGGATGATCAAGGGAAGAACAAGCTCATAATTACTACTGGATCAGCGGAAACACTACGGAGGCAAAGATGGTATGAAGGCCAAGCGGCACAGCAAAGGCCGGCCCAGCCGACCCCTCTGGTCGACCAAGCCGACCTATCCAACACAATGAAGGTGGTGCCCAAGGGTGTCCCAGCCAGCAGCAACCCTGGTACTTCTAAGTCGGCCAAACCGATTGATGCAATCAGTCAAACCGGCTCACAACCTCCTGAAGGCTCCGTCTCTTCTGGCATTCATGTGACCCGCACATTCATTCCACACAAGCCGGAGGTGGGAGTTTGGAAGGAGAAAGAGCAGAAAATCAAGAAACCTAGTGAAGCCACTTTGTACTTTTGATCGGCTTATGGCGAAGTACAAACAACAAAAGGCCGATTCCGAGAATCGGCCGATAAAAAAAGAGAGTCTATGCCTCCAAAGCATGAAGATGAAGACAAGAGGCAAAAGGCTATGACTTTATTGGTTGGTCCTTCGCAGGTTGCTCATGCTCGTCCATCTCGATGGGGACCGCCAGGTGCTCCAGCTCCACCTGTCCTGCCTTTGCCGCAGTGGGGCGCCCAAGGTGTGTGGGTGCCATATTCGAATGCTCCATCTATGCATCAAAGGTTTGGAGGTGTTGCTGGTTATCAAGTGAATCCTTCCGTCTTTAGCCGATTGATTCAGCCATTAGGCTTTAACGGAAGGAGGCAGGAGCTTTCACCCAATGTTCAATCTTTGCAGGGAAAAGGAAAGGCACCCATGCAGCAAGCTTATGCTCCCAAGAAGATTGAGGCTCCAAAGAAGGTGGAGGCGCCTAAGGAAGTTGCACCGAAGCAAGTTCCTGCACCGCAAATCATCATCGGGTCAATGCCGGCTCCGATAGTTGCCGGCAATGAACGGATTGTGGTTGATAGCAAAATTCCAGCAAGTACGCAAGGTGAAATCATGAAGGAAGTTGCTGGAGAAGAGAAGAAAGAGAAGCTGCCAAGGGACCCGAAATATACACAACCCAAGTGGTGCCCACCTAACTTGGACAAGACCCAAAAGCGGAAGTTGCAGCGCCCCAGGGCCAGGAAGTTGAAGAAGCGGGCTCTTGAGAATCATCAAGAGAGCTTGCCGAAGAAGGACGACGGCGTCGCTATGGAGCCGGCGCCGGTGGAGGTGGCCCAGCCGGCGCCAATGGGTGAACCGACCAAGCCAATTGAAGAATCGGCTAAGCCGGTGGATGCTAGTTCGGCTGCTCCGACAATCGTTGAATCGGTTGTGATTTCTTCAGAGATATCCACACTGATTCCAGCGGTTTTCGAGGACCTTAGGGAGGATCCCAAAGAGTTTGCTGCTATGGTTGCTAATGCTGTAGGCATGGAAGCTCCGGAGGAACAAGATGATGAGATGGTGGACTATGAGCCATCTCCCATAGTATATCTATCTTCGGATTACTACATGATTCATCATGATGAGGAGGAGCCACGAGCAGCGGAGTTGGTGTTTGTAGTGGAGGATGCCATGTTCAAGAAGCCAAAGACCCGAGTGGACCATCTTCGGCCTTTGAACTTGAAGGGGCACATCAACGGAACTCCGGTGCATAGCATGCTAGTGGACAGCAGTGTAATTGTTAATGTCATGCCTTACACGCTGTGTCACAAGCTCAGGATCAAGGAGGAGGAGTTGATCAAGACCAACATGACCATCATGGGAGTTGGCGGAGATGCTCCAATTCCAGCCAAAGGTATTGCTAACGTTGAATTAACCATCGGGAGCAAGACTTTGGCTACTTCTTTCTTCGTCGCCGACATCAAGGGAAGCTACAATGTGATTCTTGGGCATGATTGGATACACGCCAATGAGTGCGTGCCTTCTAGTCTTCACCAACATCTCATCCAATGGATCGGCGACGCTATTGAGATTGTCCATGCGAACTCATCGGCTAAAGTTGCTATTGCCGATTCGTCCGAACCCGGGGGGCATGGAGTTCTTGGTTGCTTGTCAGATAGAGATCTCTCTAATTATGATTATGTAGATTACACCAAGGGTGGCTTTGTTCCTGTATCTCTTAAGCCGATTGACAATCGGCTTAATACAATTATGTAATGGATAATCATGAGTGGCTAAAGCGTCGTTTAGAACAATATCAGGCTGAAAAGACCGATGCTTGTGAAGCTATTGATGACTTTGATGAGCTCAATAAGTTGGACCAAGGTTTCACGTCGGCTGACCCTTTAGAACAGGTTGATATTGGGGATGGCACTACGCCGCGGCCGACGTTTGTGAATCAAAACTTGGAAGCCGATTTTAAAGCTGAACTAATCGCGCTTCTCAAGGAATATGTTGGTTGCTTTGCATGGAACTACACTAAAATGCCGGGGGTTAAGCCGAGATCTTGTTGAGCATCGGCTCCTTATTAAAGATGGATTCAAGCCTGTCAAGCAACATCCAAGGCGCTTCAATTCGGCTATTCATGACCGAATAAAGGAGGAGATCAATAGGTTGTTGCAAGCTGAATTCATACGTCCATGTCAATATGCGGAGTAGGTCTCTAACATTGTGCCGATCGAGAAGAAGGACAGCGGCAAGATTAGAGTGTGCTTTAATTTCAGAGATTTGAACAGAGCCACTCCCAAGGATGAGTACCCTATGCCTATAGCCGATATGTTAATTAATGATGCTTCTGGACATAGAATGATTAGCTTCCTTGATGGTAATACGGGATACAATCAGAGACAGCTTTCATTTGTTCTGGCTTTGTCGGCTTATTTGAGTGGATTGTGATGACCTTTGGGTTGAAGAACGCAGGAGCAACCTATCAAAGAGCTATGCACTTAATTTTCCATGATCTAATTGGGGTGATTATGGAAGTATATATTGATGATATTGTGATCAAATTGGCTACCCATAAATCTCACTTAGCTGATTTGCGTCTTGCTTTTAAAAGGATGCGCCACTATGGTTTGAAGATGAAGCCACTCAAATGTGCCTTTGAAGTATCAGCTGGAAAGTTTCTAGGCTTTATCATCCATGATAAAGGCATAGAGGTTGATCCCAAGAAGATCGAAAAGATCAAGAGAGTTGAGCCGCCTACATGCAAGAAGGATATGCAGAAATTCTTAGGTAAGGTCAACTACTTGAGAAGATTCATTGCTAATCTGTCCGGGAAGATTATTCCTTTCACCCCCATACTCAAGTTGAAGGATGAAACTGAATTTGTTTGGGGGGCAAAGCAACAAGAAGCATTCGACAAGATAAAGGAATATCTATGATCACCGCCGGTTCTTCATGCACCAAGAAGAGGAGTGCCTTTCAAATTATATATTGCTGCCGAAGACAAAGTCATTGGGGCTGTGATGACTCAAGAAGATGAAGGGAAGGAGTACATGATTGCTTATATTGGTCGTCATCTTCTTGATCCTGAGACAAGGTATGCCCATATTGATAAGTTATGCTTATCACTGTACTTTGCATGCCATAAGATGAGACAATATTTGCTGTCAAGTACATGTGTTGTAGCATGCCAGGCCGATGTTATTAAGCACATGTTGCATCGGCCGATCCTCAGTGGGAGGTTAGGCAAGTGGGCATATTCTTTAATTGAGTATGACTTGGTCTTTGAGCCATTGCGAGCAATCAAAGGTCAAGTCCTTACTGATTTTATTGTTGAGCATAGCATAAATCTTGATGATAAAGTCAATTACATTATTGTTGCTCCATGGAAGCTTTATTTTGATGGATCAGTATGCAGTAATGGTCAAGGTGTCGGTATTGTCTTAATTTCTCCTAATGGCCTTGTGACCGAGATGTCTAGCCCATTAGATTTTTATTGCACTAACAATCAAGCCAAATATCAAACTTTGCTATTCGGATTGATCATGTTAACTTCTATAGAGGTGCAGCATGTTGAGGCTTACAGTGATTCATTGTTAGTAGTGCAGCAAGTTAATGGGGAATTCCAATGTCTAGATGGATCACTTCATTCTTGCCTTGATTCTTGTCTTGGTCTTATTTCCAAGCTTGCTGAATTTAAGATTCGGCATGTTCCTAGACATGAAAATCAAAAGGCTAACATGCTAGCTCAACAAGCATCCGGCTTTGACGTTGTTAAGCGTAACTTTCATATACAAGATAAGCCGATGCATGAAGATGTTTATTTTTGTGCAGGAATAAGTGAATTGGACCAACCGACTTTAATCGGATTAACCAATTCTTCTGAGGCATACGCCACTGATGATGTCCCAAATCGGTCTAGTTCGGATTCTAGTGATCTTAGTACCGATTTGGAGGATTGGAGGACTCCCTTGATGAATTTTCTGCAGGATCCTAATACTAAAGTTGACAAGAGCATCCGACGGCTTGCATTCAAATATACATTACAGCATGGTGAGCTATATAGGAGAACTGCCAATGGTTTATTGCTTAAGTGTTTGGGATCCGATCAAGCAAGAGTGGATATGGGAGAAGTCCATGAAGGTGTTTGTGATACACATCAATCGGCTCCTAAGATGAAGTGGCTATTGAGAAGGGCTGGTTTTTATTGGCCTACTATGGTTGCCGATTGTTTTTATTACTACTAAGGTTGTGAAGAGTGCCAACGGTTCGAAAATATTCAGATGGTGCCCGCTTCAGAGCTCCATCCTATCATGAAGCCGTGGCCATTCAGAGGTTGGGGGCTTGACTTCATTGGCCAAATACATCCTCCATCTTCAAAGGGACACAAGTTTGTCTTGGTTGCTACAGATTATTTCACTAAATGGTGCGAGGCGGTTCCTTTGAAAAACATGACACATACGGAGGTGATAGAATTTATTACAGAGCATATTATTCATAGATTCGGCATTCCCCAATCATTGCATATGGATCAAGAAATGTCTTTTATGGACAAAGAGGTGAGGGCTTTTGCCGAATCATATAGAATAAAGATTGTTAATTCATCTCCATACTATGCTCAAGCTAATGGCCAAGCTGAAGCTAGTAATAAGACCTTGATCAAGCTCATCAAGAAAAAGATTGCAGAGACCCCAAGGAGGTGGCGTGAAGTCTTGTCAAAAGCTTTGTGGGCATATCGCATATCAAAAGCATGGTGCTACAAAGCTTACTCCTTTTGAATTGGTCTATGGTCAAGAAGCTATGTTGCCCATTGAAGTGAACTTGAGTGCATTCAGGTATGCAAAACAAAATGATCTTTCTGCTGTGGTATACCATGATCTCATGATGGACAATATAGATGAAGTGACCAACAAGAGATTGAAAGCTCTAAAGGAGATTGAAAAGGACAAGATGCGTGTCGCAAGGGCCTATAACAAGAAAGTGAAGAGCAAATCTTTCCAAGTAGGAGATTTAGTGTGGAAAACCATACTCCCTATTGGATCGAAGAGCAATCAGTTTGGTAAGTGGTCTCCTAATTGGGAGGGTCCTCTAAGAGTGATCAAGGTGATACACGAAACTTTCTATGGGCTAGAGACAATGAAGAAGGAGCGTCTCACAAAAGCAATCAATGGGAGGTATTTTAAAAAATACTTCCCAAGTGTTTGGCAAGAGGCCTAGTGCTCTTCCAAATAATGGCCGATACATGTATCGCCCTTAGAACAAAAATGACCGATGTATACATCGCCCTTAGTCACCGGCTAGCCGATGCGATGGTATCGTTGCTAGTTGGTTACAGGTCAAGGAGTGTTTTCAGGTTCATTGATAAATTTACCTGAAAACAGGGGGGCATGTGTTGACGCTCAAAAGTGGCTAGAAGGAGGTCAACGCGTTGACGGACGGCGAGACGGCAAAAACCGACATCCAACAGGCGTCGGACGTGCCGCTCGGGAGCGTCGGACGCGGACGCGGTCCAGAGGGGTCCGCGGGAGGCTTGACCGACGGACGCCGCGTCGGGCGCTGGCCATCCGAGCGTCGGACGCCGCGACGGACGCGGCGTCGGGGGCCAGCGCACGAGCCCCGCACGCGACAACGCGTCGGACACGGGTGTCGGACGCGTCCGACGCGCGTCGGACGCAGTCCAGTGACCCCCGCGCGTGGGGCTGAGCGCCGAACACCGCGTCGGACGCGTCCGACGCGTGCTGCGCGAGCCCGACTCGGTTACGAGTCGCGTTTTTGGAAGTTTTGCTCGTGGGATGTACGAGTTTTGGAGATGTTTTCTACTGGGATAAGACCACCCCCCTCTATATATATGAGAGGATCACGGCTGATTGATCCTATCCAATCAATCGTCAACCAAACACAACCGATCAACATCGATCAATCTATCTTCTTCTACCTCTAGCCCTAATTTCTCTGCCTCAACCATCTACTTGTTGTCCAGCGTCTCTCTCCGCGAGTTTCCCGGCGATCCTAGGCGCCATCCGTTGGTTCCTAGGAGATCTCCTACGTGCCTCCTCCCGATGGGTCTTCCCGGAGGTGGTTCTAGGGTTTTCACGGCCGTCAACGAACTCCACAACGGCTAATCGATCTCTAGATCGGTCTTGCCGGTTACGCTACATTGCCGCTGCGTTGCAGGTCGCTTCGAGCTACCTCTAGGGCGTCCAAAGCCCGTCTACCACCGGTGTGTTGATCCAATCCGGCGTCAACAGCAAGAGATGAAAAATCAACCTCTAACAATCTATTATTCTTGTGCTACTCAGACACAAGAATACTGCTTATATGAGCACAATCAGAATCAACCAGCCAGAAAATGATCCAGCAAAAAGGGCTATAGCGCTTCATGCTCTTTTTCCTTTTGTCCACACCACGGACCTACGATCTAGTGCCACCTATGCTGTGTGCTGCCGTGCCCGTATGACTTGGTTTGCCAGCGTGTGCGTGTCGACCTTATGTGAAATCCGAATTAAATCCCTAAAATACAAGACAAATCAATTTGTTACCTAAAATACAACACGGGTTGCTACACGTGTGAGGAGCCCCTCCTACCAATTACCCCAACGGAGTGACTCTGGCAATTTGGCGACTCCGACTCGGGCGACAAGCGGCGGCCGGCGACGGGCCGGTCGGTGCTGCCGGCCATCTTCCCGACTCGGGAGACACGCGGCGGAAGGCGACGGGCCCCCATCCTGTTGCGGGCCAGGGCTGCCGGCCATCACCGGGGCGCCTACTCCACGCGGATGCCAGCGATTGGCTCCTGGCGCGATTGCGGTCGAGGAAACACTGGGGAGACGCGGCGCCAGGCGACGGATCGGAGCCGAACTCCGAGGCGGATCTTGCGATCTGCATTGGATCGCGCCCGGATCTGCTTCGTGTTCAGCGCCTGCTCCCCGATTCTGGACACATGAAATGAAGACTTTGTTCTTCGCCGTTTGAGGTGCTTTCTTCACCGTTCTTTGCCGTTCTTTCTCTGGTATGAGCCAGGGAGGATGGCGGAGAGGTGGGATCCGTGTTGGTGCTGGGGCTGGTCGGTGTGGCCGCCGGTTAACGATCGCCCCCAGCACAAGACACGCCCTCTTCCCACCTCCGGAACCGGAAGAAATGCAAGATGAAGATGAGCTGTGGCGTAGAGCTGAACGCGGTCGAGAAGAACTGCAGGAGATGGTGGCGGTGGTGGCGTCATTGAGCAAGCGACCTAAACCAGCACATGTCGTCCAGCCGATGCAACTCGGGCCGATCCAAACCAAATTTTGGGTGGGTTCCGATGATCAAGACTCGGACGACGACGTTGATGTAGATTGCACCAAGTCATCATCGCCTACCACTCCAGAGTTCATCCAAGAAGCCATGGACGCAGGCTTCACCATGGATCAGTTGGTTAGAGCTGAGCGTGCTCTAGCGTCAGGTAACTCATCTAACTCGGCAGACAAAGCTCTTCCCAAAGCCATTGTTTCTGCAATGGCAAAGCGGAGATTGGTGGGACCTCCTTGGGAAGGTCCTTTACCATCTCCACGTGTTTCACCCACTCGGACCTTGGATCTTCCCGGTCGCCGGTGAGGTGCTCGCCGTCAAGAAAGTCCAGTGGTTCAAAAAATTTTGAAAGCGCAAAAATCTCGGAAAGTTCAAATATCTCTGTTGACCCGGAGTTACTGGATACCGATCCTACTTTTCCTCCACTCCATACTCTATGGTCATTCACCCGTGGTATGAGTAGATCGGAGGACTCAGTGGACCGGTGTGTTACGTGTACTCTAGGCCCAAATACATTTAAGCTCGGGTATGTTATTTAGGCCCACCAAAGGGTTATGCGCTCTCTTCACCCGGACTGGCACCAGAACAAAAACAAAAACCCTATCTACTCAGCCGCCGCAAACACACAACTCTCCTTCGCGTTCCTTTGTCGAAGTAGTGCGGGAGGGGAAAGCTATGGCGGCGCAAGGGGGAGGCAATGGAGGAGGGTTTGGTGCGCAAGGAGGGGAAGGAGTCGGTGAGGGTTTCAACCCAGGCTTTAACCCGGGTTACAACCCTGGCTTCGGAGGCCAAGGCCGTGGTGGTTTCGGTGGCTACAACCGTGGAAGGGGACGTGGTTATGGCCATGGCGGCCATGGCAATGGCTATGGTTATGGTGGCCACGGCTACCACGGTGGTTACGGCAACAACGGGGGCTACAATAACAACTATGGCTACGGGCAGTTCAATCCGGGGCGCGGGAGGCGCCCCAATGGAGGTCGCTTTGGGGGCCGGGGTCGTGGTGGGGGATTTGGAGGGCAACGATTCATCAATGCTCCTCCCCATCCTGCCACGGCCAATGCTGCCCCGAACGTGGCTGCTCCGATCGGCGTGGCCCCTCAACAAGGTGCTGCTGCGGTCCAAGGTGGTGGCATGGCGGCGGCTGCACAAGCGGCTGCACAGCCGGCCCAGCAAGCTGCTCACCAGCCGGTCACCCAGCAGGCTGCACGGCCAGCAGGGGCGCCCATTGCACCAGCAGTGGTGGAGGCCGGTGGGGTGCTAGGAGGCGCGGCTTCAGCACCCACGGCCATGATGATTGATTCTGAGACGGTGCAAGATCGACAACAACCCAACAAGGCTGATCCTGTGATTCCAGTACAGGGAGGTAAAAACTTAGATATCCCAGAATCATCTGCAAAGGGGGCTCAGAAAAAGAAAATTCCATTTTGTTATCGTTGTCATACCAAAGGTCATACAATTCATGAATGCTCTGTTGTTCTGTGTTGTGAAATATGTTATGGTGACCATGGAAAGAAATCTTGCCCAAATATGAAAAAAAAAAACAAACACAAGTGCTATTCCTTGTGGTTATGCAGTAGAGGGCCTTGGTTTTTACTTCATTCCTGTGGTTGATAATCAGAAAGCTAATGCACAGGAAACAAAAGCTTTGGTTCGTGTTCTGGATGGTTCCTTTACTGTCAACCAAATGGCAGTGGAACTAGAAAGGCTACGACCGGATAAGAATCATAAATGGGGAATTGAGAGAATTGGCACAGATGCTTTTATTATTAATTTCCCATCTGCTGATTTACTGGACACTGTTGTGAACTGGGGCCCAATGGATGCTAAGGAGGTGCAAGGCAGGTTTAAATTTGAAAAAGGTACTGATCATGAGGTTTATAAGAGGGAAATAAATAAAGTGTGGGTGCAGTTCAGAGGACTACCTAGAGAGTTCAAAGAGTTCCAAATTATTTGGGCTATTGGAACTATCCTGGGTGTACCTAGAGCTGTTGATACTTTGTTTACTAAGAGTACTGGAAGGGCAAGAATGAAAGTAGCAGTGCTAGACCCAACACTTGTCCCAGGTTTTGTGGATGTGGTTATTGGGGACTATGTATACGAGCTACAGTTTGCTGTTGAGAGTGGTGACTCCGATGGTGAGCCTCTTATCATTGATATGGACTCACACAAGGAGGGTGCTGACCCTAATGGGGGGCACCAAAGGAGGATAGCAACACTGGGAATCCAGAGGAGAAAATGGATGAGGATGGCAATTTAGGGGATGCACTTGCGCCAGCTAATGGGATGGTTCCTCCTAATGCTGGACAGCAGCTTAGTGCGCCTATGGAGGCGGCACTGCTGAAGAGTAATGCAACCCAGAGCAAGCCTGCAATTGAGAAGCCAAGGGCTATACTCACACAAATAGCAGGAGGCTGGAATGCCTCACTCTTGCCTGCACAGTCTGATTCTGCGATATCTAAGAAACCCAACAATGGATCATCACTAGCGAAATCTAGCAAGAGAACAGCTGCTGTGGCGGATCAGGATTCCACAGAAAAAGCTGTAAGACTCAAAGCTAAAAAGAATCTGGAAACTCCAAAGGACAAAGGTAAATCAGAACTCCCCTCCTCTTTTATTTCCCATGATAATTCTTTTATAATCGATTCAAGCAAAGTCTTTAGGAGTGGTTTTAGGGGCCAATGAAGTACAAGTTTCAAATTTCGTAAAACAACTAAAAGACTTAGAATTTGAAAGATTAGTGGAGAGGAATGTTACAAGGGATGAGAATTTTGTTTTAGTAGAAGATGCGTCAACAGTCTGTTCTAATGATGATAATATTGATCTTGTGTCTTTAAATTTTATTTGCTCGATATTGCCGAGGGCCTTGTTGATGGGGGTTGTGATCCTTTGATTTTACAAACTCCGTATCACAAACTTGTTAAAGGCCCACAAGAGATAATAAAAATAAAAATAAAAAAAGTTAATACAAGATGAAAGGAATATTTTGGAGCTGTAATGGTTTTGCTGATAGTAAAAAGTACAGATTTTTGTCCTATTTAACAAAGGAGAAAAGCCTAGATTTCATAGCCTTATCGAAACTAGTAGAGCCGACATTCCTCAAAATACTCTTAATACCATCTCGTGTCGGTAGAGATTTTATTTGGCATTGTATGGCGCCAAAAGGCAAATCTGGTGGCATGTTGCTAGGCATCCATTTGTTAACTTTTGACATTGGGGAAATTGAGGAAGGGGAATTCTTTATTAGATTTAAATTGCGTCATAAGGAACTTGACTTTAAATTTAATTTGATCTCAGTCTATGGACCAGCCTAGTCAGACCGCAAATCTAGTTTCTTATCTGAATTGGTTAGAGTTTGTTCAAAGGAAACCAACCCTATGATAATAGGTGGGGACTTTAACATTATTCGTAGCCCCGATGAGAAAAATAATGCCAACTATAATGACCGTTGGCCTTTTATGTTTAATGCAGTAATTGACTCCTTGAATCTGAGGGAAATAGATTTGTCAGGGAGAAAATTTACATGGGCGAATAATATGCCGGTCCAAACCTTTGAGAAATTGGATAGGGTGCTTATGTGCACAGAGTTTGAATCAAATTACACTCACACAACTGTCCACGCACTAACTAGGAAAATTTCGATCACACTCCACCGCTATTCTCTACAAATGAACCATCTGCTACTTATCAGCCTCAATTCAAGTTTGAATTGGGTTGGTTGCTACGTGATGGCTTCTGTGAGATGGTGTCAGAGGTATGGCAGAACGCTGAGGTTAGTGGATCTCCAATAGAAAGATGGCAGGCTAAAATAAGAAGGCTTCGGCAACACCTAAGGGGATGGGCAAAGCATGTGAGTGGTGTGTATAAAAAGGAAAAGGCGATTTTGTTAAATAAAATAGATGAATTAGACAAAAAAGCCGAGCTTTATAATTTAAGCGAGGCAGAGCGGGATTTGAAACATGTATTTAATGAAAGGCTTGTTGAGTTACTTAGAGAAGAAGAGATTAAGTGGTACCAAAGAGCGAAAGTGAAACACCTCTATTGACGTTTTTTAGCGCAATCACCAAAGATAGATAAAAAGTCTATCCCCGGCAACGGCACCACAAAACTTGTTGGCACTTCTTAACGTGTGCAGAAAGAATCCGCAAGCGTACGGAAAGTACCGTTGTAGCTTTCACCGAAAGTATTCAGGGTATCGTATTTTCCACAGGGAACGGAGGTATTTCTCCTAGCTAATACGTCCAAGGACAACCCAAGGGTAGAGTTGGTAGGAGGGAGAGAAGGATTCTATGGCTTTTGGGTCTAAAAGCAGATAAACTACACCTACACTTGCTCACTTCGGGCGCCGGATCGCACCTCGGTCGCCAAGTGATGCCGGCCTAAGGCTCTACGGCGTAACCGGACGTGGGGGATTACAAGGGACGGACGGGGCTATCACCACCTGCCGCCTACCACCTCAACCGTGGGCTACGAAGCAAACGAAGGTAGCCGCCAGCCTAGACACCACGTCTATGCTATTAGCTACTACTCTAGCGTCGCGCAGGAACATCCATCTCTATCAGGAGTCCTCTACTAGAGCAACCACCATGGGGATGGTCGACGAACCCGCAAACAAGTATAAGCGAAGAATAAATACCGAAAGACTTATTACCAAAGAAAACACGAACACTCACGTAGCGGGAAAACCCGACGAAGTGTGGCACAGGTGTTCGTTGAGGTACAAGGTTGGGGGAGAGACCGACAAGTCCGGCTCTTCCCCGCTCTTCCCTCACATCTCTCCACTACCAAGCCCTACTAGCTAGCTAGGGCCTAAGCCCATGGAGTGTGGCTCTTTATTCTCTAGGTGTAGTAGCTCTTGATCCTTGGAATAGTGTGTTGAATGAGGAGGAGGGAGCCTCCTTTTATAGGTGGAGAGGAGGGGGCTCTATGCAAAAGTGTCATCCTCACATGGTAGGTTCAAAACTGACCTCATAGGGCGGTTTCGCACCTTCCATTCACAGAAGCACCACCGCCATTCGCATTGGGCTATCGTCATGGGCCACCAGGTCAAATTTGGGCCTGATCGGAGCCCGCGTAGGCGCGGCCGCGCCTGGGGCGCGAGCGCACCAAGTTTGGCTCCGATGGGGCCCATCTTTTACAGGCACATGGGCCTCGTCGTTAGCTTTCCGTAGCCTGGTGAATTGCGTCAATCGGAGTCCGGATGAGGGAGTTATGGCCAAAATACTCAACCCCGCTCCTGCAGCCCAAGACGGAGTTGGACCGAGTTTTGGGCTTCCATTTCTTGGGTTCATGCTTGGCATTTTAGGCTATGTTTGATACTCGAATTATCCGGTAAGTGGGCCACCTTCTAACATCATAGTTTTGCTCCAGTTCTTGGCTCATTTTAGGTGTACTTCGGTGTTGACCGCAAAACAAGAATTCGCGCCACACCGTGGAAATGGTTAGAGTAGAGCCCTATTCTAGATGAGATTTAGTGTTGCCTAGGCTAAAGTTGGCGGGGTTAGAATCGAGTTAAGGACCGCCAACAACTCCCCCACACTTAGCTCTTTGCTCGTCCTTGAGTAAAGGTTGAAGAACTAAGGTGGTTGTATTCTCCCAAGAGTTGACCCGCATACTGCATTATTCCGAGCTTTTTCCTGCATTTGTGAACATTCATGGTGGCTACCAAGTTATCTTATAGCCATTTAAGGAGGAATAGCTTGAAATCAAGTCAACTCACACTACCCATGCTTTGAGACTTGGGGTTTTAGCATTTTCGCAAAGATAGCTTTAGCTCCTCATGTGATACTCTCAAATCGCTCTTTTTAGGTGGCTAGTCCTATCCAGGTGTTCTTGATCAACCTAACTACAGGCTGATATGTGGAGTTTTGGGTATGGATGATGAACAGGTTCCAATGTCAAGCCAACTGGATTCATGAAGAGAAGGCCACATCCCTAGATGTGCAAGTGCAAGTGTAGAAATATTTGTGGACTCCCGATCATGTTTCTCTCTTTATGAAGGAATATGCAAAAAGGTATGGACTCAAAGAACATCTCTAAAACTTGTTTTATTTCTTCCTTTCTTTCTCTCTCTTTTTTTTCTTTTCTTTTCTTCTCTCTTTTTTTTTCTTTTCTTTTTTCTCTTTTTTTTTGTTTCTTCTCTTTTTTTTTCTTTTCTTTCTTTTTTTTTTTTTTATATCTCAAGACCTTGGGGAAAAAAAGAACTCTTCCTTATTTAAGAACTATTCCTTCTTTTTGTAGGATCTTTCTAATGACAAGTCCATACTCTTCTTGAATGAAAGATGAGAGAGAGATGCATGACTTTGTTGGCGGGGAGTATTTTGGTGGAAGAGAGAGAAGATGCGGAATATATGTGCTCAATTCTCGTGTAAGAAATGAGCGTGTTGGTGGAATGATGGGTGCATATGGTGCGCGCCTCTCGGGTGAGAGTCGGCATGTTTATTTGGTGGGTGAATGCAATGATCTTGGGGATAAGGCCATCCCTAACAAGAATCTCAAGACTTGACATCGCTAAAAGTAGCTAGAACAGATTTTTGCACAAGTGTAAGCGTAGATATTTGGCTCTGGTAGGACATAGCACTTATCACATGAGGAGCATTGCTAAAAAAAAGTTTTAAATTTTTGCATAGAAATACCCAAGTCCATTGCACGAGTTGGTAAGCATCATATCATTCTACTATATCTCACCCGCCAAGAACATAGATAAAAACATGGGGTCCCTATTGCACAAGTTGTTCACACAATCAAGATCAGTAAGGAATAAAAAGTATGCAACTCGTTCTCAATTGGTGAAAATAGGAGATGGAGTTTTGCAAAGTTTTTAGTTTTATTTAATCAATTTAAACTTGAAAACTTTAGGAGATGCGAGGGTAGAGTTGCACAAACCACCGTTGAAGGTGAAGGAGCTGATGAAAGTCGTTTGCTCTGTCCTTCTGCATGATGAGTTGCTTGATGTTGTGCATTGTGTTTGGGGAGATCTCGAATGTGAGAGTTAGTTATTCTTGAGAGATCTCCTCCACACTTGTTCTTGTACCAGCTTTTATTTTCAAAGGAACAAAAAAGAAACATACATGGGCTCTACTGGTTGGAAAACCAGGGAGCCAGATTTTTTTTCTTGATTTTTTTTCTATATTTGCTCAACCAACTCGTAACTCAAACAAGGTCAAGATTAAGTTGCAAAGTAAAACAGACCTTGATTAATCTCCATAACAGATTACTTCCTATTGCTTATGGCAACAACTCAAATTCATTAATCAAAATTCAACACCATGCCAAAATTTTGATCAAAGAAGGCAATTTTAACCTAAGCACCATGCTTAATTTAAAAAACCTATGGATGTATTGTATATGGCTATATACAAGCACACCCAAACCAGAGCATATGACATAAACATGAGAAGTAAGAATTTGTATGATCACATGGAGACAAGAATGAGCAAGAGAGTTGGTGAACTTTTATTACCTTTGCTTTATCTGAGTGTTCTTCCTTACCAGCAGCATGTGGATGGGAACTTCATGTGGGCTGCATCGGTGTCTTGTTCTCATGAGCTCCACTCAAGTAATTACCAAGGCTAGGTTATGTGCACAACTAGTGCGCACGGGCATGAGTCTCGTAATTGCAAAGGTCTAGAAGAGGGAGGCTCTTCTTCTTTTTTTTTTCATTTTTTTTGTCTCCCTTCTCTTTTTTTTAAAATCTTTTTCTCTTTCTCCTTTTTTTGTCATCATCATTTTTTTCAAAGTCTAGGGACCTTCATGTGTCCCTCTTTTTTTTTTTTTTTTGAGTCTAGGGACCTTCATGTGTCCCCATTTTTTTCAAAATCCAGGGACCTTCATGTGTCCCTCTTTTTTTTTCTTTGTTTTGTAGCAAGGCAAGACAGCATCAACTTTCTCTCTCTCTCTCTTTTTTTTTCTTGACTCTTGGTGTGAGTGGAACTCAGGATTCTTGCCGTCCTCCCCCATACTTGGACTTTTATATAAAAGTCAAGTGTGTTGGGTCAGGGTCTCCTTTTCTTTCTTGGAGTGTGTCCTATCACCCAAGGCCATCAAAATTTATAGTTGATGTAGCTTCCATGTTCTCAAGCGTCATATGACCCGTGCCCCGTAACGGTTAGCAACAAGAATACCCGAAGGTGCATACGAACTTGACAACATGCCCTTGCTTTTATTGAAAAGAAAAGTTTCTCAAAATATAAATGATAAAAAAAGAAATTAATTATGATGATGAAGATAACAACATTAATAATAATACTGAAATAATTTTTCCTTCTTTTTTTAAGATAATCCGGGGTATCTTCCGGCAGTGCTTAAGTTATGGTCTTAAGCTTGACCGTGGAAACTTTCCCTTGTAGCGATCGATGGTGGTGTAGTTCCCCGTTTCACCATCATTCCTTAGTCATTCAAGATTAAGCTACAAGGTTAGCACCATCATACTACTACGAGATTTGCAATGCTTATGGTAAACATAAGTATCAACAACCATCCTCTTAAAAAGTTTGACAGCAGGAAAGAAGAGGCGGTTGTGATTCTCGTATGAGTACGTGGTGCCAAGAGCAACAAATATTGGAGACTCTAAAAAGGAGCATGAATCTTGAGAGGTTTTAAACGAGAAAGTTTCATGCTCAATTCAGGAATCCTTCTTGGTCTCCAAATTTGGTGCTCTAGGTTTGTCCATGGCTTGTGAGTTTTTGTTCTCAAAGGATATATCATGAGGGTCAAACGTTGATCTTTGATCACTAACGAGATCAACGTTGTGATGGCCAGAGGGACAAATCTTGCGTTCGAGAGAGGGAGTAGATGAATGTTTAGTTTCACAAGGATGTGAAACGAACGAGGAAACAAACTTTGCCTCCTCGAACAGGTTATGTTTACGGAGATGCTCCACCGATGGAGTTCCTATGTGAGTAGAGGGAGCAATCTTTCCCAACATTTCATCAAGGCCCCCATTAGATGGTTCTTCTTGACTAAGACTTTCAAGAGGGTGGCCTATGAGAATATCAAAATCGAGGATGGCGTAGATGTAAAAGTCTATGTAAACCTCGGCCTCATGAATTGTGATTGGCACGGCCCTAGCGATCCCGCAACACTCAAAGATGAGTCCTGATGGACCTCTAAAGAGTTTATCATTCGGGACTAGCGGAAAATTTCCCAACAGGGCTTCCGCAAGGAATTGTGACATGATATTTGTCCCAACCGTGGGGTTGTGTAGGGCTTTCATGGAAGTCCTTTTATCGAACAAAGTATGGTTGTGGATGGTGAAAGAATCTCGAATTGCTTCGTAGGTAAGAACGTTTCACTTCCATCAACCATTCTTTTGATGGGTTTTCATGAGGAAGGCTTCCTTAGAATGAAATGTAGAATTTTCATGCCAGGGAAATGTTCGAGGTTCCGCCATAATCCTCGAAATTGATAGCGAACTCGAAGGATAAAGCATCCCTTCCTTCGGTGTTCGTGGCTCTAAAGTGAGGGCTCATTAGTCGAATCTAAGGATGGCGGGGGTAAGGATTCTACGATGAGGGCTCCTCAAAACTTGACATGCCCTTCTTTTGGAGAGGTTTAGCCTTTACGACAGGAGAAGCATGCTTCTCTAGGAAGTGATTAAGGATTTTCCTCTGTTCCATCGTAGTTTTATGTGAAAATGACCCTCCAGCGGCCGTGTCAAGGCATAGGGCAGCATCTATGTCTAGACCCGAACAAAAGAGATGCAATTGCATGCTTTCGGGCAAGACAAGACTAGGTCGACATGTACCAATGTTGTAAACCTGGCCCAGGCTGCATCTATGGATTCCTTCTCGTTCTGCTCGAAGTCAAGGATTGCCCTTGGTAGAGAAGTGATGTGAGACATGGGGAAGAATGCAAGATAAAACTTGTCTTTAAGTTCATCCCAGTCTCCACTCACACTTTCTACGACATTCGTGTACCATTGTTTTGCCTCTCCCATAAGGGAGAAAGGAAACAATTCCCACATAAGAGTTTCTTGTGTCATGCCAGGAATGCTTTGGCATGAACAAATTTCCTCGAAATCTTGCAGATGGCTAAAAGGGTTTTCGTGATCAAGCCCTGAGAAGGGTTGTGCCCGAACTATAGCTTTCAAACTAGGGTGGAGTTCATAGCTAGATGAAAATTTTGGTTTTGAAAAAGATTTTGGCTCAAAGAACTCCCCCTTTGAAGCAGAAGGATTTTGAATTGGTTTGGCTTCATGGTGGAACAGGTAAAAGGAATATTTCATTTTGGAAAAAATGAATTATAAAACAATATTTTTTTATTTTTTAAAATAGATACGAGGACGAACTAGGTTCGAAGAAAATAGCAACCGTTCTCGGCAACGGCGCCGTAAAGCTTGTTGACGTTTCTTAGCGCAATCACCAAAGATAGATAAAAAGTCTATCCCCGGCAACGGCACCACAAAACTTGTTGGCACTTCTTAACGTGTGCAGAAAGAATCCGCAAGCGTACGGAAAGTACCGTTGTAGCTTTCACCCGGAAGTATTCAGGGTATTGTATTTTCCACAGGGAACGGAGGTATTTCTCCTAGCTAATACGTCCAAGGACAACCCAAGGGTAGAGTTGGTAGGAGGGAGAGAAGGATTCTATGGCTTTTATGTCTAAAAGTAGATAAACTACACCTACACTTGCTCACTTCGGGCGCCGGATCGCACGGGTGCTGTGTGATGCCGGCCTAAGGCTCTATGGCGTAACCGGACGTGGGGATTACAAGGGACGGACGGGGCTGTCACCACCCGCCGCCTACCACCTCAACCGTGGGCTACGAAGCAAACGAAGGTTGCCGCCAGCCTAGACACCACGTCTATGCTATTAGCTACTACTCTAGCGTCGCGCAGGAACATCCGTCTCTATCAGGAGTCCTCTACTAGAGCAACCACCACGGGGATGGTCGACGAAGCCGCAAACAAGTATAAGCGAAGAATAAATACCGAAAGACTTATTACCAAAGAAAACAGGAACACTCACGTAGCGGGAAAACCCGACGAAGTGTGGCACAGGTGTTCGTTGAGGTACAAGGTTGGGGGAGAGACCGACAAGTCCGGCTCATCCCCGCTCTTCCCTCACATCTCTCCACTACCAAGCTCTACTAGCTAGCTAGCCCATGGAGTGTGGCTCTTTATTCTCTAGGTGTAGTAGCTCTTGATCCTTGGAATGGTGTGTTGAATGAGGAGGAGGGAGCCTCCTTTTATAGGTGGAGAGGAGGGGGCTCTATGCAAAAGTGTCATCCTCACATGGTAGGTTCAAAACTGACCTCATAGGGCGGTTTCGTACCTTCCATTCACAGAAGCACCACCGCCATTCGCATTGGGCTATCGTCATGGGCCACCAGGTCAAATTTGGGCCTGATCGGAGCCCACGCAGGCGTGGCCGCGCCTGGGGCGCGAGCGCACCAGGTTTGGCTCCGATAGGGCCCATCTTTCACAGGCACGTGGGCCTCGTCGTTAGCTTTCCGTAGCCTAGTGAATTGCGTCAATCGGATTCCGGATGAGGGAGTTATGGCCAAAATACTCAACCCCGCTCCTGCAGCCCAAGATGGAGTTGGACCGAGTTTTGGGCTTCCACTTCTTGGGTTCATGCTTGGCATTTTAGGCTATGTTTGAGACCCAGATTATCCGGTAAGTGGGCCACCTTCTCACATCATAGTTTTGCTCTAGTTCTTGGCTCATTTTAGGTGTACTTCAGTGTTGACCTGCAAAACAAGAATTCTACGCCACACTGTGGAAATGGTTAGAGTAGAGCCCTATTCTAGATGAGATTTAGTGTTTCCTAGGCTAAAGTTGGCGGGGTTAGAATCGAGTTAAGGACCACCAACAACCTCTTAGAAGGGGGCGCGAACACTAAGTATTACCATTTGTTAGCAAATGGTAGACATAGAAAAACTCGTATTTTTCAGCTTGAGGATGGGGATAGTATTATCACTGGTGATGCTCAGCTTAAAGAGCATATCACTAGTTATTACAAGAACCTATTCGGACCATCTGAGAACTCTCTAATTTCATTAGATGAATCTCAAAGGACGGATATTCCTCAAGTTTCGGATTTAGAAAATAAACTCTTGACTGAGCCTTTTTCTGAAGAAGAAGTAAGGACTGCTATCTTCCAGATGGAACACAATAAGGCTCCCGGACCCGATGGTTTTCCACCGGAGTTCTACCAAGTTTTCTGGGGGCTAATCAAGGTCGATTTGATGGAGTTGTTTGCTGATTTTCATCAGGGAACTCTTCCCTTACATTGACTTAATTTTGGAAATATTATCTTGTTACCTAAAAAGAAAGATGCAAGAGTGGTTCAGCAATACGCACCAATTTGTTTGCCGAATGTCTCTTTCAAGATCTTTACAAAAGTGGCAACAAATAGATTATCATCCATTGCTCGAAACTAATAAGACCAACTCAAACAGCTTTTTTACAGTAGAAACATAATGGAAGGTGCGGTTATTTTACATGAAACAATACATGAGTTACATACTAAAAAGAGAGATGGCGTCATTTTTAAAATAGATTTCGAAAAGGCTTATGACAAAGTAAATTGGAATTTTCTACAACAAACTTTGAGGATGAAAGGATTCTCACCAAAGTGGTGTGATTGGGTTAGGCATTTTACACAAGGAGGAAATGTAAATGTTAAGGTCAATGATCAATTAGGACCATACTTCCAAACTAAAAAAGGCTTGAGGCAAGGTGACCCCATGTCACCAATACTGTTCAATATAGTGGTGGACATGTCGGCCATACTAATTGCTAGAGCAAAGGAAGCCGGTCACATAGATGGGGTAATTCCACATTTACTAGAAGATGGCTTGTCTATTCTCCAATATGCGGATGACACAGTGATCTTTATGAGCCATGATGTTGTCAAGGCTGTAAATATGAAACTTTTACTCAGCACTTTTGAACAACTATCTGGTTTGAAAATTAATTTCCATAAAAGTGAAATCTTTTGTTTTGGAAAAGCTAAAGATCATGAAGAGTTCTATTCGCAATTGTTTGGATGTAATGTTGGAACATACCCATTCAAAAATCTAGGCTTACCTATGCATTTTAGGAAGTTAAGTAACAAGGACTGGAGATACATCGAAGAGAGAATAGGGAAAAGACTTAGTGGCTAGAAGAGTAAATTACTAACGGTTGGTGGTCGTTTAGTCCTCATAAATTCGGTGCTTTCTAGCTTACCAATGTTTATGATGTCTTTCTTCGAACTACCAAAAGGTGTGTTGGAAAAGTTAGACTGCTTTCGCTCTAGATTTTATTGGCAAAATGATCAACATAAGAAGAAATATAGATTAGTTAAGTGGGAGTATATGTGTCAACCTAAGGATCAGGGAGGCCTTGGGATCTTGAATCTACAAATACGAATAAATGCTTACTTAGTAAATGGTTATTCAAATTACTTAACGAAGAGGGTTTGTGGCAAGAGTTGTTGAGGAATAAATATATCAAAAGCAAAACATTGGGAAGTTGTCAAAAGAAACCAACCGACTCTCACTTTTGGAAGAGTCTCATGAACATTAAAGATACTTTTATGCAATTAGAACATTTTGTTGTCAAAGATGGGTCACAAACAAGATTTTGGGTAGATACTTGGCTAGGTAATAAACCACTAAAAGACAAGTTCCCTGGGTTGTTTAATATTGTAAGGAGGAAACAGCAGTCATGGCCCTACCAAACTTAAATATCTCATTTAGGAGAAATTTGGTTGGGGCAAATTTGTCAAATTGGAATCGTATCGTAGCCTCCTTACAACAAATTAACTTACTTCAGGAACGAGATGTGTTTCGGTGGGGTTTACAGACGTCTGGTATGTTTACAGTCAAGTCTATGTATGCGGCGTTAATTAACAATGGTGTTAGGGTGTCACAAGATATTTGGCAGATGAAATTGCCAATGAAAATCAAAGTGTTCATGTGGTATTTAAAAAGAGGGGTTACTTTAACCAAAGATAATTTGGCTAAGCGGAACTGGGCTGGAGATAGAGGTTGCTCCTTTTGTCACCTACCAGAATCAATTAATCATCTCTTTTTTAATTGTTCTTATGCAAAATTCTTGTGGCGTGCCATTCATATGCTTTTTGGGTTACAACCTCCCACTAATATTGATGATCTTTTTTATATATGGTCAAAAAGAGGAACTAAAAAGTATAATACATTGTTATTAACAGCAGCTGCAGCACTACTTTGGGCAGTGTGGCTAACAAGAAATGAAGTGGTTTTTGATAAATGCAAACCGAAAACTTTTTTGCAGTGCTTGTTGGGGGAATTCACTGGCTTCGTCAATGGGCGAGTTTGCAGCGACATGAAGATTTTAAGAATCAATTGGTTGCTGCCGCAGTGCATCTAGAGACGTCGGCTCTAGCTTTTTTTAGTTCCAATGGATGGCTCCATCAAAGACATATTGGTTGCATTTAGTCATGAACTTCTTTCTTTTCGTTCTAGTCATTTGTGCCTGGTGTATACCAGTGAACTTTGTATTTCTTGCGGAGTCTGTAATAATTGGCCTGATTCTATCCTAGGATAGATGAAGCCGGATGTTTATTCCATTATTAAAAAAACATGATTTACGTGTAAGTTACTAATTATGTACTACAAATATTAAAATTTTTATTATATGTATTTTGTTAAATAAAGTTTAAAATGTTTGACTTCTCATAAAATGATATGATACTTTTTATTGGATGACTGGAGTAGAAGATATTGATAGGTAAATTTGATACTCGCAATAATTTTGTTATACTCTCTTTTAAAATGCATAACAATTGTAAAATTATATAGTAGTTGTTATTGTGTGCGTGTGCGTGTGTGTAGCTCCGCCTCAGCGCTGAGCTAGGCCGCCGTCGCCTGTCTCTCGCACTATCCCGGGAGAACTTTTCGAGTCGCAATTGAGCTAGCCTCCAACTGGTCGAGACCCTGCTCTTCTTAGTTCTCACCAATCACTATCCCAAATCCTACGTCTCACAGACACCCCAAATATAATTGATTGAGCCATCCTCGATCCATTTGGTCACCACCGCGTGCAATCCTATAATGGGAGCTTGAGTTGAGACCTGGTGCTTGCGGTAGCTGCGCTACTGCTTGCACTGCACGTGACCGTTGCCGTTGTTGTGGACGCTCCGGCAGGCACTCCAATACTGGAGCCGACGATGAAAGGTATGTTGCATCTTTATACGGGTTCTTCAGTTTTCCATTTCTTTATATTTTGATTTGCCTAGTTGCAGCCACCACCACCAGCACAGGCGCTTCATCACCTCGCTGCCACCTCACCGAGCACACATCCTCCTTCCTCCGAAGGAACAGACAACTTCGACAACAAATGGCCAAATTGGGCAATCATTTTTTTAGCATCACAGAGCTTTCATTAGTTAATAACAGGAATACATTATATATTATAGTAAAAGTATTTGTTGCCATTGGGAGGGGGGCATGGTCCCCCTGGCTCTCCGCCTCTGGTTACCTCGGCGTTGAGCTAGGCCGTCATCGCCTGCCTGGCCAGTGGGCGTTCAATGACGGTGGCAGTGGCAGTGCACTGTAGCCGATAGAACTTTTCATGTCACAGTAGGTGGTAACCATGTCGTCAAGGACTTCAACAAGCAAAAAATTGGTGAAGACCAATGGTCTATGAGGTATCTGATTTACGTTTCGCATGCTAAAAATAGTATTATGGTAAGCCTCATGTCAGAGCAAACATAGGGTGTTCTTTTGGCTAGTTCTAAAAGACAGGATCAGTACTAGGGAGCTGCTTAAAAGGAAAAAAATTCATTTACAGGATTACACTTGTGTGTTATGCAATAACAACATTGAAGAATCTCTGCTCCACCTTCTTCTGGAATGCCCCTATTCGGCCCAATGCTCGGGGAGCATTGGCATTCAAATCGATCTAACAGTCGACCCCTTCCAGATTCTAGAAACATTCAGAGATCAACTCAGAGTGCCTTTCTTCATGAGATCATCATCCTAATGGTGTGGGCCATCTGGTCATCTAGAAATGATTTCATTTTCAGACAATTAATCCTTTGGTACAAAGAACAATTTCCTGCTTTAAGGATGAGTTCAACTTACTGCTGCTAAGAGCAAAGTGAAGATACTTCCCAGAAATTGAACAATGGATTGCAAATCTGAACTAGCAAGATTTTCAGCAGTTCTTGGCCTGCTGTTTTTCCTCTCTTTCTTTGTTTCCTAATTTGGGACCTTAGATTCCCTGTGTGCCAAGCTTCTGACCTGTGCACCTTCATTTTTTCTTTTTCTTTGTAAGTTGTTTTGTAACCTGTAAACCGTTTTAATTTTAAATAAATTCTGCAGGGGTGCAAACCCCTCCGGTTCCCCTAAAAAAAAAGTATTATGGTCCACCTATCAGCTGCACAATCAAAATCCCGTTGTAATGATACCATAGATGACTTCAGTCGTTAGATGGGAAAGCGACATTTGCTGTTATTGGCCACACCATCCTAGTTTCCCATCAACACGGTGCGACGGATCAATTTTTTTCCCCTATTCGACCAAAGCAATGAATATGATTTTGCTCCAATCGATTAAAAGAGGGGACCTGCTAGCGCTAGGACGTCCTAACCTTAGGACGCTCCTCCCGCGCGGCCCAGCTCGGCCCACCAACGCCCCGCGCGCGCGCAAGCGCGCTCAACTGTCCCCACCGGCCCCTACCGCCCCCGAATCCCGCGGCTCGCGACACCAACAGCCCGCGCCACCCTTTGCGCCTCCGCGATCTACGCGCGTACGCCCCCCGCGCCCACCCCCGCGCCCGCGTACGATCCAGCTCGCCAGGACACCGCCGGCCCCTCACTGCAACACACGGGGGGTGCGAACATGTGAAGACTATGTGTGAAACAAACCAGTGGCGCCGATTGAACCAATGGACTCAAGCGATTTGAAACAACATGAGAATATCCGCTGAAACAAAAAAGGAAAATCTGTTGAAACAAAACATTTGCACCGATTGACCAAAGACAAAAACACACACAACAAAAAATGCGGCGTGAAACATAGAGCATGATCTGTTCTTGCAAACTCAAAAACTGGTGAAACAAAATCAAAAAAGAGGTCCGCAAGTCAATTCCAATTAACATACAGAAATATTTGCTTTGCACGAAATTCTCAAGTCAATTCCAATGGACACACAGAAATGTTTTCTTTGCAGAATAGCCCTCAGATTGACAAGTTCGTTTGATTTCCATCAGAAGCTAATGCAGTGGGCTTCAACGCTGGCACCAGAGCACACTCCAAGGGCTCGAAGAAGAGGAGGAGGAAGAAGAAGAAGAAGACGGCTTCCAAGCTAGCTAGCTCCGCTTCCTTGCCAGCACAAGGTGAAAGAGAGATCGATCGATCCAAGTCCAGATGGATTTGCACTTGCAGTGCCAGTAGATGAGACTCATAAGAGGAGGCCGGAGGGAGAAGAGGAGGCGATAAGTCTGCCACAAGGGCAGTCCCACTTTTCAGTAGAATGAACAAGCAAGCGCCCCAAGCCCCAAGCATGCTTCGATATCCAGAAGACGAAGGAGCCAACACTGCATTAGCTATTCACAGGGACTACAACCTTGCAAACGCAAAGGAGTGACCCTATGGAGTTCAAAATCCGACCCGATCTCTGCAAATCTATCCATTCAAAGGGTCATCGCCATCATCATCGGGCAAATGCAAAAATCCATCAAAAACTCAACAAAAACAGTGGATAATCGCCCTGTTCGCTTGAACTTATCATGGTTCTCTCACAACAAAACAAAGATCGGGCGGGCTTATCACCGCAGAAACCCCCAAAAATTGAAAAAAAAAGAAGTAATCTATTGAACCAAAATGAGAAAATCTATTGAAACAAAACGGAAAAATCTATTGAACCATTCAAAAAAGACGTATGTTTGCGAGAAACATTCGAACAAACCCCATGAAACAACATGGGATCTGCGCTGCGCCAAACCAAAATCGTCTCGTGAAACACAAAAAAACAGGGAGAGGGAGGGGGAGTTGGTGCTCGCCGGAATGGAGGAGCACGCCACAGCGGGGAGGAAAGGGTGTGGGGGGGGGGGGGGAGGCCGCCGACGGTGGCATGGAGACACCGAGCAAAACTCCTGCCATGGCCGTCGACGGGGAATGTTACAGAACCAAGAAATGGAGTGAAGCATCGAAAAAATGTGCACTGCAACAATCCAAATCGCATCGCTGAAACAGTGGGGAGAAAATCCAAGCACCACATCCCTGTATCTAGAGGGAGGAGGAGGTAGGAGGAGGATGATGCCCAGAAGGATCCCCTGCCACCTACCGTGCGAGGAGGGAGCTCTCCTCGCCACAATCTGCCACCGTCGCCCCCGCTCGCGTGGCGTACAGGCAGGCTGAGGCCCCGTGCTGGGGAAAGGGAGGGGGGACGGCGCCGCCATTGCTCCGCCCTGAGCCCTCCGCCGCCGGATCCAGCAGGGGCTCGCCAGGATCTGGGCCCCCCAGATCCGTCGTCACTGCTCTGGGCGGGCTAGGGGAGGCCCTCACCGCCGCTTGCTGCCCCAGAAAAGAGGGGAAGATGCCCGTGGCCATGGGTAGAAGCTCGCCGGCACGGCGAGGAGGCACGCAGAGAGAGAGGGAGGGCGACGGCAGCAGATCGAGTGCGAGCAGGTAGCACAGTGGAGCGAGACTTGGCGGCGGAAGCAGCACGGCCGCGTGGAGCGCAGCACGGCGCTCGGGCGCGTGGAGCAGCGGCGCCGGCAAGGCGAGCGAGGAGCGTCGCTTGGAGGGTGGAGGTCGCTCGCGGGACGGCGGCGCGGCGATGGCGATGGCGACGAGCACGAGAGGAGGCGCATGAGTAGCGAGAGGAGAAGAGGGCGGAAATGGGGGGAAGTGAGGACGGCCGCAGCGACCCCACTCCTTTTGCTGTGCCAGGCGGAGCATCCGAGGCGGGCGAGGAGCGCGAGCGACGCGTGTGCGTGTGGTCCAGTCGAGTGCGTGTCGAGTCCCACACGCGGGCGCGGGAGTGGGCCGGCGGGCGCACGCAATGGCCCATTGACGCTTGTCCTGTGATTAGGACGTAAGATACAGAGCATTACCGTTAAAAGAGGGGGTCTTCACCAAGTAAAATGTGGCCCAAGCCCATGCGACATGCACCCGCAAATCTAAGCCCATAAGGCCGGATTTCAGGTCCAGTTCCCAGGCCTATTGATTTTTTTGTGAACCAAAGCATTTTCTTTGCATTTGCGGACTTTTTTTTTTACTTTTTTTTTATCCTTCTTCTGAAATCGTCAAATGTGTTGTAAATTCTTGATGTGAGTACACTGATGAATCACGTGGCACAAAGTTAACTTTGGTGGGGGTGGACGGCGACCATGAGGGCGTGTCCAACGCAACAGGTTGGCGTGCTGCCCCAGTGGCCACGTTGGATACGGCAGTCCAAATCACCACGATCGTTTGCCGCCCCCCCCCCCCCCCAAAAGAGTGTCAGTGCTTCTTGCAGAGGATGCGATCTCCTCGCCTGGAGGCCTTGTTTAGATGGTGATATTTTTAGTCGAAAAGATCAGAAGATTTCGTTTGATTTGACAAATATTATCTAATTATTGTCTAACTAAAGCCAAAAGATTCATCTCGTGATTTACAACTAACTGTGTAATTAGTTATTTATGTTACCAATATTTAATACTCCGCATACGACACAATATTTAATGTGATTGAGGGAGTCATATTTCTGGCCTTTTTAAGGCAACTAAATAAAGCCTGACAAAAGTTCAAGGCAGCAGTCGGAGGAAGCGTTGTGGGGATGAAGCATTGTGCTATGACATCAAAAGGACCGAAAAGTAGTACGGAGTGTGCAGGCGGACAGAGAAACGATGGCAGGTCAGCGTAGCGTACTGCCTAGGCGAACAACAGCCTGCGTACTGCCTAGCGTGTCTCAGGTCTACATGTATGATGACGTATAGGCGAGGCTAAGGGCAGTCCCAACGGCATTTACTCGGCCGTTTCCATCCTCATTAACTCAGCCGCCACGTAAGAGAAAGGACGAGCAAATTTACGAAGAGAGAGAACGATGGAAATCGTTTCTTGCAGGAGAAACGGCGTCGACGCTAGCAACGAGGAGCATCGAAACGACGGAATCGCCGCGGGGGAGAAACGAGTCGTTTCTATCCATCAATGCGCGCTCGCTCCCGCCTTGCCCGCGCCGCGCGCTCGACGGCCGCCGTCGCTGGACGGTGCTCCGGGAACGTGGAGGTAGGCGTCGGGGTCGCGGAGGAGCAGCAGGTCGGCGACGGGTCGCGGCTGCCGGTGCAGTCATGGCCGGAAAGCGGCGGACGACGTCACGGCGGACGGGCGGAGCTCGGAGCTGGCGTTGCTGACGACGCCGCCGCGAGCGCCCTTGTACACCACCTTCTGGTCGTCCGGGTGCAGGCCCGTCTTCTCCGACAGCAGCTTCTTGAGCTCACCTGCATTCACTCGATTCATTCAACAGATGATACATAATCGAAGAACGGAAGCATCGTCAAACTAAAAAATCAACAACCGCACAGCATCCCTGCTCGCGTCCGCCGGGGGCGGCTCCGCGTCGGGGCTCCGCTTCTGCACCAGCATCCCTGCTCACGTCCGCCGCCGCTACGCGTCCGCTGGCGCCCTCATCGCCGGAGCCGCCGCGCTCGCCGCTGGAGCCCCGTAGCAGCCATACACGCGCGCTCGCCGCTGGAGCAGCCATACGCGCGCCCCGTAGCAGCCATACGCGCGTGCTCGGCGCTGGAGCCGCCGCCTTCGCCGCTGGAGCAGCGCGCTCGCCCGCGCGCCCTCATCGCCGGAGCCGCCGCGCTCACCGGTGGAGCAGCGCCGCTTGCTCTGGTTCTGGTTCTGGTTCACGGGAGGAGAGTGAGCATCCGGTGGTTGAAGAGATAAGGGAGAGAGAACAGTGGAATATTTATTGACATTTATTGCTAGTAGAAACTATGCGTTGGAAAGTCTGTAGTTTCTAGATGATGTGGCTGCTATGGAATGCGTGCGTAGTTTCGATGGTTAGGACTGCCCTAACGTAGCGTACTGCCTGCGTTGGCCCTGCCCTGAGCACGTCTGCACGTGTGACCCGGAAGTATCTCAACACTCATCAATACCAAGTGGCGGCCTGCATAAACAACAAATCGCTCAATTTCTCAAATTCTCCAACATGTTTTTGCTCTCACTGATGGGCTACATGCCCTTGCCGACTTAACTACTCTAGAGTTTCGTTGACCATCGACCATGCAACATCAATGAAGAACGAGGAGTACGTAGTAGATGGGAAAAGTAAGATAAAAGTTGTAGTAGATGTGTTTTTTACCGTGCTAGATGGATACTCAATTTGCCATGATTCTTTCTCTCATATAAATAGAGGGGTCGATCTTATTTTTAGTAGGAAATCTTTTGCTCACAAAGTTTTACAAGTTTCCCATGAGATCATATGAGTTTGATTTTCTAAAGAAAACATAATTAGACTCGGATAGTTGGACCGTCGAAACCGGTTTGGGCTGTTTTTTTTTCTCCAGCATGTTGCCAAATATGTCCAAAATTTCTCCCAATTTGTCTTTTTTGTTGCTCTTTTCTTGCCTGCACGTGTTTTCCAGTCTATGTTAAGTTTTTTTTTTAACTCTCATCATACTTCGGTCGCCAACAAATAGCTCGCCACATATATGTGGCTAAAATTCCAAGGAATATTATCCAACAAATCCTATACAAACACATATCCTTCTACACAGATGTCCCAAAAGGAATCATATGCGCCATTTCTTCAGCGTTTGAGATCTAACAAACAGAATATTTAGAAAATATCTTTGACAATAATGTCACTGGTTTAAAGTTTACTAGTGCCCAGTGAGAGCTACTGAAGCTTGCCCAGTGAGAGCTACTGAAGCTAGGCGAGCAAAGCAGAAAGGAACCGGCTAGTGGCAGGCATGGAGAGCGAGCTGCACAAGCACATGGCATGGTGTCCCGCTGTCCGCTGTCCACTGTCATCAACTTAGTAGTACAATCGTACCTTGTGGGGGTGAATGCGCGGTGGTGGTGTGTGATGTCAGTAAATCATGTGGCTGTGCTGCGTTTGTGAATCTCTTGCAAACATGCAAGTAGGTCCATGACTGCGCAGCATGCCAGCTGGTCGATCACATGTTTTCACCTACGGCCTTGTTTAGTTACACCAAATTGGTGGTTGCCAATTTGGTACAGTAAAAGATTCCCCATCACATTAAAATGTCGGCACATGTATGGAGTACTAAATTTAGATGAAATTAAAAACTAATTACACAGTTTAATTGTCTTTGCGAGACGAATTTTTTGAGCCTAATTAATCAATGTTTGGATAATATTTCACAAATACAAACGAAATCTACATTCTGCTACATGACCCACTACCAAATTGGCAAGCCCTAAATTGGGGGAACTAAACAAGGCCTACATAGCACACATACACAACACAACCACACAACACGAGCAGAGCAAGGCTTATGAGTGAAACAGAGCCAAGCAGAGTGGCGTACAATAATGGCGGAGACGGCGATCGCCGCGGTGCTCTCCAAGTTGGGAGGGTTCGCAGCGAGCGAAGCCAAGGTGCTGATGGAGGTGGGAGACGACATGATGGTGCTGCGGGACCGCCTGGAGTGGCTGCAGGCCTTCCTCCGCGACGCCGACCACAAGCGCCGCACCGGCGCCGACCGGCTCACCTGCGTGTGGGTGCGCCAGACGCGCGACGTCGCCTTCGAAGCAGAGGACGCCCTCGACGAGTTCTTCCGCAAGGTAAGCCCGGTTCCTTTCCATCCCCTGCTTGTCATAGTAATTTCTACCTTTATTCATCTGAAAAAAGGTGGTAACTTCGCTTGTACATATAGTGGGTGAAAACAAAAGGTTACCTCAAATAATATTGGTTTTGTTTCAAAAATTTGTACTACAAAGTACATAGCTAAGTTTATATGCTCGAAACTTCTCTTGTACTAGTGCTTGAGATGGATAACCAAGCCTACCAGAGAGTATTTATTTCCAAACAGCCTTATAAATTTCAATTGGACACAAAATAGCAAAGGTGAAACACATCTTTCTTTTCAAAAAGTTTTATTTTTCATATTGCACAGCCATGCGAATTTAAAAATATTTGTCCAAAACCATAATAAAAAAAATACATATTTTAACAAACAGAATAAAAGGTCATAACCACACACGGGTGGGAGGATTCCTTTCCATAGGGATTTTTTGTCCATGAAGACCTTTTTTTAGATTCATGAAGAGTTTTTCAACTAAAGGAATAAGCAGGATGCGAGATTTCTAACGACTGCATTCGTATGTGGCCCCTGAATTCAAGAATTTCTGCCATGAGGCTATATGGCATACATGCAAGCCTTGTGAATAATTGTATGATTTTCCTATGGTTCTACTCCGTACCATAAAACCTATGTTTTATGAAGAAAGCTTTTATTAATCTTGTAAAGTATTACATCAATCTGATGCGAGGCCTTGAAAACGTTCTTCTAGGTCTCTACATAACAAGAGCCACACAACCACAAGACTAAAAAGAGACTGACATATTCTAGTGACTATCAATTCATAGAATAGAATGCAATTCATGTGTCTAGGAGAATATTCTTGGCCACTTGCGCAACTGTTGCAAGGGCACTGCAACCAAGTCATGAGAAGCCACCTTAATAGTCCAAGTACATAGCCATTGAATGACCAAATAGACAATCTGCACAAGAAGAACATTTGTTTTTACTACCAAGCAGCCTCTAACAACCAATAATATTTGGTGTAAGGGACTCTATGCAAACATTGACCACTCGTATGGATAGCTTCATAAATTTACGATTCGTGTAGCCTCAATCCAAAGTTTCTTTTTTTAATTATTGTGTTCCGAAGGAGCACTTAGACTTTACATTATGGTCCCACATGAAAACCTAACTTAGACCTTAAAAAAATAGAACCCTCATCCCTGATAAGTCTGAATAACTCTAGGGAGAGTTGGCTCCACACATGTTGAATTGAGCAAAATTGGCACAAACACGAAGTCTCAAGAAATTCTGAACAAATCACTGTGCTTCCTAGTATTTATGAATTTGGTCATTCCAAACACTGATATAAAGGATTAGAAGCTTTGTGTGTTTGTTTACAAATAAATATTGCCGCTTCATCGTTACTAAGTAATAAGCTTGATCGAGTTTATAAAGAAACACATCACATTAAATTAGTTTAACTAAATCCAACATAAAAAAATATCTTGACAGGGCATCAACTTTTTTTATTCTAGATGTTAATATATTTTTCTAAAAACTTGGTCAAACAATATGATTTAGGACAAAGCTAGACTGACTTAGAACCTGGAACATAGGGAGTACATGTCAAAGGAAGAATTATAAGGCACTGGATGCATAATCACGCCCTCCATTCTAAATTATAAGCCATACTGAATTTTCTAGGTATATAGTTTTTGTTATGCACTAGATATACATTATGTCTAGAACTCTAGATAGATAATAAAATCTAATGTACCAAGAAAAGCCATAATGAACTTTATTTGGAATGGAAGCAGCATTTAACACCAGAATATTATGGCTAAAGATCTAAAACATATCTACATTCGATGTTCTACCATCTAACATAGTCATTATTGTGTTCATTTAACCACTATGATTACAATTAGCCCTTGCTTATGCAAGGGTTTAGAGCTAGTTCTTGATGGTCTTGACCCTTATTCCTGCCTGTAACTCCAGCTACAGAACAGTTCTGACCCTGCCTACAACTTGAAATACTTTTGTTTCCAAGTGAAATGTAGCCAGATTTTACTATCATACCATATATATCATATAAATAAAGGATATGCAGAGTCTAGATTATATGGACAGGTAAAAGTAAAACACTAAAAAAAAGAATAAATTAGAGACTTAAGTTACTTTCTGGGTCTTTTCTCATCGCATACTGCTAATTTTGAGCTGCAAATATATTAGCATGCAAGATTTAGCTATATCTTATATTACAGCTGGTCGTTTCCTGCATTGTTATGAGAATTTTATCTGTTCAGCCCTTTTTTGGTAATATCTACATGAATTTCTGGTGAACAACAGGTTGACCTGGAAAGCATGGGTTACCAACGCTGGATTAAATGGCTCAAAGAATACTTGCTTGGCTGCTGGACCCAAATCCTTCTCCGATATGAATTATCTGGTCGGCTGAAAAGAATTAATAGCAGGCTCAATCAAATCTCGGACAACCAAAAGGAATACAAGATTGAGCATACACCATTAGCGACACTGACATCTTCCACTACAGCCACTTCAGCATGGTATGGGACCTCCTATGTCAATCCTGTAATTGTGAATTATCAGTGTTGCACTTTCAAAGAATATACAAGGAACTGATTTTCTTAAAAGACAAACCTGACTAACCACTGAGTTAATTTTGCCTATAAGCAATGAGTCAATTTTCATTACTAACAGTACTCAATGAACAGGCGGGATGGTTATAAGCACGCTGTGGGTCTTGAAAAAGAAGTGGAGACACTCAAGGAAATGCTACTTGGTACAGATCACCCTCAGCTAATGTTCATCTCCATACTTGGGGAGAGCGGTGTGGGAAAGACAACACTGTCACGTATTATCCTGCATGATATGAAGAATAACAACCATTTCAAGATTCGAGTTTGGTACAACATGCCACCGGATTCCACCACAGAACATCTCCTCCAAACAATCTATGACAGAGCACACCAAATCATTTCACCAACACAAGGAGATCAGCCAGTTCAGGAAGGCTCTTGCCATGATATCGCTAGCATGCTCCGTCACTGCCTAGCCAATAAGAAGTATCTGCTGATTATCGTTGGGATATCGTCCAAGACCATGCTCAACTGTGTAAGGGCAAGCCTACCAGATGACAACAATGGAAGTAGGGTAGTGCTCGTATTGGACATCGAGAACGAAGAGGTAGCATGGCACGCTAATGCCATGAACAAGGGCTTCAGCGATGGAATCCGCCACTTGGGCCGTTTGGATAAAGAAAAGAGTGTGAAGTTGTTCTGTTCGAGGGCCGTCAGGACAAATCTATCAGACCAAACTACGGGAAATAGCATGATGAGCAAGTACAGCGAAGTTGTGTACAATATAACTTGGGGCTACCCTCTGGCTATAGTGGTTTTGGCCGGATTACTACGATTCAAGGAGAAGCCAGGGCAATGGACAGCAGTGCTTCAGCAGCTCAGGTCTGGACCACCAATGGAAGAAGCACATCAGCAAGACGGCGAAGGCAACCAGATAACAGAGGAAAACAGTATTGAGGAGATGATGAGCCCCCCAACAACAGAAGCAGCCAAGATGTCCACAAGAACGTCGATTGAGAGGGTCTTCTGGGCAAGCTTCGAAGACCTTCCCAACGATCTCAAGTCATGCTTCCTCTACTTGGCTGCTTTCCCCAAGGACACTTTTCTGTATACCGACAATATAGTGCGGATGTGGATGGCTGAGGGATTCATCAGGCCACAGAAGGGCAAGACCATCGAGGAGCTGGGTCACAGCTACTTCAAGGAGTTGGCCTTGAGATGCCTCGTTCAGGTTTCAGCAATGAACGATGCTGGCGGAATTAAGATAGTCATCGTTCATGGAAGGCTCCATAGGTTCCTGCATTCAGAGGCTCGTGAGGCGGGTTTCATTGACGCCCACGACATGCATGACGTCTTTGTTCCGCCATCGGTGCGCCGCCTCTCTTTCATGAGTTTTCAAGGCGGATATACCTTCACAAACAAGTTCCATAAGTTGCGTTCCTTCATATGCTGGGCCAAGGAGAAAGATCATCGTCCAAGCAGCAATGGCAGCAGCGACGGAGGCGTGGACGAGGAGCATTGGCATGATCTCAAGTTTCTGCAGGGTTCAGATTTACTTCGTGTGATCGACGTATGGGGACTAAGGATCAAGGAGTTGCCGAATGCGATTGGCAACAAGATCCACTTGCGGTACCTTCGTGTAAACAGTGAGCACCTCAAGGAGCTACCGTCCAGCATTACAAGGCTGCTCAACCTACAGACACTGGATATAAGGGATACTGAAATCGAGGATATTCACCCATCCTTCTGGAAGATAAAGACGCTGCGGCATGTGATTGCAAAAAACCTGACGCTTCCATCAACCATCAACGAACAATTGGGCGAGCTGCAAACGCTGCATGGTGTAAAGCCCAGCAAAGGAGAATGGGATCAAGATAACTGTCCACTGCTCAAGATGGCCAAACTCCGGTCACTGGAGCTGCATGGACTCATTGATGCTATACACGGTGCTGCGCTGAGCACTGCCCTGGGGCAGATGCATCTCCTTGGCCACCTGAAGCTGAAAGGCGATGAGATCTCTTCTTGTGTCTTCACTGCTGGACAGCACCTCCGATACCTTCAGACTGTAGAGCTGGATGGCACTGTGCATTGGCCGTCTGTTGATGCGTTTAATGATCTTCGCTTTGTCCGTCCAAATCTTGTTCAGCTCAGCCTGACTAAGACAAGTGACGCACCAGAAGACATCCAAGAGGAACTGAGAAAGGCAGGCTTTATCCGCTCCGGCAAGCCATTCCAACCAGTTTATCGGCTTTCACACAAACAAGGTGCAGCGAAACCAGAGCAGCAAGGTGAATCAAGCTCCAGCAAAATGAAACAGCAGCAACATGGTGAGGAAGCTGAAGAGTAATGTGGTGTCCTGATTTTTACTTTTGATATCTCTAGTTAAATGTTTCTATTTCGTGAGACAATCTGTTTGTATTGTGTTGTGATGACTTGTTTGCTTCGGATATCTGTATGTTCATGTTGTTTGTTGCTGTTGTAACCGTGAAGTATTATGTAAAATAAAAAAAAATGCTTTTGCATTCAGAACAACACTGATTGTCTTGGAGAAGTCAGGTGGCGGAGCTTGTTAGTTTTCACTCCTAGGGCCATAATAAAAAAATGTGTATAACACTCACACTGGATCTAATACCATTCGCATTGGGTCTAATATAATAGGGATAGATAACATAATAAATTCATATAAATGCATAAGTTTATAACTTTATATTAGATGATATACTCAATTCCATGCTTAAATTCACAACACATACATGATAAAAGTATAAAATTGGTAAGGAAAAAAAATCAATTAATTATGGTTTGGTTCGCCCCTTGCATCTCATATACCATTCTAATTTTAATGTTATAATAATGGTCCTCTTTGTTGTATAATTCTACAATACTGAAATGGGAACTTGGAATGGGGCAAAGACATATTCATGATAAATGTCAAATGACAAGTGACATGAGGATTCCTGGATTTAAGAAATTCGACACTGAAATAAAAAAAAAAAAATGGGAATTTGGAATGGGGATTGGGAGATTTATTACCTTCTGTCGGCTGTCGCTCCCTTGCTAGAGATTGGAGTTGGGCCTGGCTTAAAGTCGACCTGTCTTGGCCTCATACTGGATGCTGGCTGCCGGCCACCGAGCTGCACCTTGCTTCTGTGTGTGTGTGCGCCGAGTGCCGAGTGCCGGCCGGACCGGCGGCCGCTGCCAGTGCCACCACGCCATGCCTAGGCGCTCGACTGTCCACCCCCGACAGTAGCGCCGCCAACTTTTTTTCAGATCAGATGCTCCGGCGGCCTGCGGTGCCGCAGGGTTGGAAGCAGTACGACCAGGAGCCGGGAGGAGAAAGGAGAACGAGGGACAGAGGCGGCGCCGCCGCGGTTTGCGAGTCGCCGACGGCCGGAGGATGCTCAGCCAGGCAAACCAAGCGCAATTTGTCTTGGGCTTTCTGCCTCAGTGGGCTTTCAGCTTTGACAGGACCTGGGCCACTCGAATGGGCCGAACAATCAAGAACGTGCCTAGAATGGGCCAAAAATTAAAAGGCTTTCTGGGTCCATATCCGCCCCGTTTCGCAAGTGCTGCTCACTCTCAGACCATCAAGGGTGTTGCGCACTGGCCGCTGGGCCGGACTACTGGGCCGTAGGAATTATTTAGCAAGCCGTACCAGCCACCGGGCTTTCCCCTAAATGTCGGGCCGTGTGGACGACGGGAAGCTGCGGCCCAGGTACGAGGCCATGCGCGAAGGTATTTACATGTAGTGTTGCTAAAAAAAAGGTATTTACATGTAGTGGTACTTATTATAATTTGGGCTCTGTTTCATGCCTGATGCATTAAACTCCGATCCAACCGTGCTCAGTGTCACTGTGGTTCTCCAGACTGAACTTTGCCGTGGCACTACTATTATGGAAGATGATGCATGCTGCTGCTGATTGCTGCTCTGATAAACCATGGCATCCATGTTAGATTGTTTATTGCTGTTGTGGCAGCAGTGGCATCGGTACTCTGCTATACTAGACATTTGACCATGCATGAATCGAAGATTTTGAGATGAGATGGGTGCTATTTCCAAATGGGACTTCAGCCTGTTTCGTATGTGGAGACATTCTGATTTATCTTGTGCTGTTCAAAAAAAACGCATTCTAGAGAACTCTTCTATCCAAGGACAACTTGAGGCATCCTGATAACTAAACCCGCTACTCTTTATCCTCAACTTGAGGCGTCCCTCACTCAGAGTTCTACAAACCCATCACCCCTCAATTCTCCTTACCATCGGTACAAGTAGAACAACGACAAAGCACACTAATTAACTTTACTTGTGAACACTGACTGTAATGACGCTATAGTTTATCGCTGGTGAACACCAACATCTAAAACAGAACCGCGGTTCTTCATCAGGAATCACAAGGTAATGAGCCTTTTTTTATTCTCCATCATCTTTTCAGTGAAGTTCGATAAAACAACAATATGCATGTCCTCATCAGCATCAGCTAACAAAATACGAGAAAGGCAACTAAGGCCTCGTTTAGTTGCCCAACTCGGGGTGGCCGATTTGCACAGTGCCACCCCGAGACCGTTCATCATTTTGTTTTTTTAGTGCGAAAAATTGTCAAATCTTGATTAATTAGCCTACCAAAATGTTCGTCTGATAAAGTACAATAAAACTGTGCAATTAGTTTTTGATTTCATCTACATTTAGTACTCCATGCATATGTAAACATTTTGATGTGATGGGGAATAGGAATTCTGCATAGTGGAATTTGGGAGTAAATTTTGGGATCTAAACAAGGCCTAACACCTAACGGTTCAAAGAGACACTTGCAGATACTGTCATAACAATGATAAATGCCAACAGCCTGTTTAACACTAGCGCAAAGCAAGGCGTGTCTATATTGGGCACTTGCTGCTCATGAATAAAAATAACAAAGCTTCAACTTTCAGGAACAAAATACAAAACATATTGAATCTCAACATTTGTCTTTAAGATCTGCTAACATTTTGACGATCTCATACAGTACGGTTCAATGGTTCATAAGAAGAAAACACATAATCCATAACAAAGTGCCTAAATTGACAGCTTGGCGTGCTAGTCCTTAGGTGCATAAAGCAACCCATTTCGGTAAAATTTCAAGCATACTCCTGGCCTAGAGAAACTCTGAAACGTTTGGTACAGCTCCTTGGCCTTGACTTCAGAGGTTGAAAAAAATTTGAAATGTACTGTCATCTCTTTAAGCTTTGTCCCCCAATCAAAAAGTCGTTTCACAAAAGCAACTTCATGTTCAGTTCCTCTCCATCCCCAGATTTCTACTTCTTCAAGGTGATTCAATAAGAGATCCTCTGTCTCCCACTCTACTAGCTGAACGCATATGCAATTGGATGAGCATACAGCTTCGTCCTGACACAAGGAAGTCTCAACTTAATAAAATTAAATGATGATAGATAAAACTGGGAGTGCAAATTGTTAGATCTTGAACACTTTTGAGGTGTGCCAATGTGTTGATATCAACAACTTAAAAAAATAAATCATCCTACTAACTTGTTGCAGCAATACAATTTTCTACTAAGAGAAAAGATAGCACATAAGAACATAATTTCTATTTATAAAATCACATAGAATTCCATGTAATAACATGCTATTAACTGCCCAAAATTAAGGATAGTTTGAATCAATCTTAGTGCATAACCTTTGAATGGATATAAAGATCCTTCGTTTTTTTCACATAAGCTAATTACTCCTTCAATATTCTGTTAACTGCCATATTATTTCCTAATTATATACAATAGCAAGGTTGGTCTGCTTTAGTGCCATCCAACGACTCACCAGAAGTGCAAAACTGTATATTTCAAACAAGCCACGAGAGCAACAATTTACAGCCCAATTAGTATACCAGCAGTTAAATCTACAAGGTAAAGTGCTAACATTGGTATATCAAATAAACCGTGCATCTAACAAAAAAAACATACAAATGCAGCTTTCTACCCATTACTTCCCTGGCAACTTAAATACTGTTTTACCTAAGGACCATGTCTAACTAAATGCAAACGCATGTTTTTCACAAAAACAACATAGATCAATCTACTATAAAAAATAGTTTCATAATGATTTAAATTCATTTGGTTTTCGATATATACTACAAAAGAAATTAATCGTCAAAAAATGCCATTTAGGGACCAAAATGCTACCCTTTTTTCTGTGTCTTGGAGAGGGTATTAAGTGAAAAAAGAATAGGTATACCTTTGATACGGCATTAGCTAAATCCAGCTTCAATCTTGTTATACCAGTACATAATCTGAGAACATGGAATGCGCTGGCCCCAAAGGCATGTCCATTTGCTCTTATCATCAGGCACAAAAATGTAATGTTTGGGAGCACTGCCATGCCTTCCATCAGGTAGTCATAGTTCTCTATATCCTGTGTGCATAGAAAGTAAAAGTAAAACAAAGGCCATATGTGACAGACAGAAAGGGAAACCTAGGGAAACCTAAAGTTGTTTCAGTGATTGTTGCTAGCTAACCATTGTGGTGAGCACGCACGAAACTGTCGCTATAAGCTAACAAGTTCATTATGGGTTTCTACACAAAACATGGCCATGGTGAGGTGCTTAAAAGACTAGACTACTTGTTCAGCAATGTTGGAGGAACATGAGATCCTAATGGGAGATAGTAATTAATCAGTGTGTTCAGCAATGTTGGAGGAACATGAGGTCCTAAGCAAACCAAAACATGCTACCAATGGTGGCTTCTGATATCACCATCATCTAGACAATTTGAAAAAGACCAAATAGTGTGGAATGAAACATTCTTTTAAGTAAGCCTTTTGGTTCAATGCACAAGTCAACTTATTTTATCCTAAATTGATACACTAGCATTGTATGGTACTACGGTGGCATAAGAGTTCCACATATAACAGAAATGAGAACTCACCCGTGGATACACCAATGGTAGAGAAAGACTTTTGATCCTCTTAATAAGCTGCAAGAGACTTAAACAAGACTCATTGTGCATAAACATCTCTCCATAAACACGATAACCTTGAACGCTCACACTTTGAAGATGTGGCATCGTGTCAAAGTGGACAGAGCTCGAGTCAAATTGATCGTACCAATCAAGTTCCGTCAGCAGAGGGGCTGAAATGCTGGCGACCGGTAGACTCTTGCGAAAACAATATGCCACAGTCAACTCCTTGAGCGCAGGCGCCACCACGGTGAGCCGAGACAAGGCGGGCAGGTTCCAGAGCTTCATCCACAGCATAGACTCCGAATGTATGGCAAGATCCTGCAGCCCATGGGCGTGCACGACGGTGAGCCTCTGCAGACGTGGGCATCACTGCGAGGACACGGCATCGCCTAGCTCGCGGCCGTGTAACCAGACGTCGCTCATGTAGAGCTCGGTGAGGCGAGCGAAGACACCTGTGACAGGCATGGCGAGGCCCTGATAACCGAGGCTGACGAGGATGGTGGTAGCCTTCTCGAAGCAGGGGAGCTCAAAAGCGCCCCTCTGCGCGGTCTCGTCCTCCACCAGTGGACCCCAAACTCCAAGGGCCATGCGGCCAGAAACGCGGCGTGCGGCTGCGGGGAGCCAGACCTCTAGAGACTCGGGGGTGGCGTCGCCGGCATGGACATCGAGTTCGCGGAGGAGCACGTCGTGGTCGTCGAGCGCGTCGCGCAGCCAGTGGGGCTCGGGGGGCTTAGAGAACCAGAGCACCGGGAGGAGCGCCCAGATGCGGCGCCAGTGGTGGGAGAGGACGCGGGTCTGTGCGGCGGCGCGGGTGCCGAGCTTGAGGAGGATTTGGACGAGGACGTCGTCGTCGGGAAGCGCGCTGAGCCGGTCCTCGCCGCCGCCGGCGTCGGCGCTGCCCTCGCCGCGGCCACCCAGCTCCATCAGCTCCTCGCCGGCAGCAGCAGCGGCGGTGCCCTCGCCGCGGCCACCCAGCTCCATCAGGTCCTCGCCGGCGGCAGCAGCGGCGGTGCCCTCGCCGCGGCCGCCCAGCTCCAGCAGCTCCTCGCCGCCGCCACCCAGCTCCAGCAGCTCCTCGGCAGCGGTGGTGGCGGCGCCGCCCTCGCCGGCGGCAGCAGGGGACTTGCGCTCGCCACCGACAGCCAGATCCATCAGGTCCTCGCCGGCGGAGGCGCAGGCGGCGGCGTCGTCCATCAAGAATGGAATGGAATGGGGGGATTTGGGGATTTAGGTGACGGACGCTAGCATTGTGGCCGTGCTCATGATTTGCCCGTGGTGCAGCGGCCGACGAGGTGTGCCGGCGGTGTGGGGAGCGAGCAGGAGGACGAGGCCGGGGCAGGAAGCATCGAAGCGAGCGAGTGCGGCGCCGGCGGTGCTTGCGAGGGAGGAGGATGCAGCAGGAAGCGAGTGCTCGAGTGCGTGGGGCAGTTAGGGTTAGGCCGCTGGGCTGGGCTGGGCTGCTCAGGCGTGGGAATTATTCAGGGTGGTTTGGAACGCAGGAATACAAAACAAACGAGAGGAAACACAGGAAAGTAGAAAACAAAGGAATGAGTAGAAGTTAGAAAACCGCAGGATTCTAAAATATAGGAATAGAAACTTTAGGCGGTTTGGATCGCAGGAATCCATAACACAGGAATCATAAGATTGCAAATGATAAAGAGTCATTATTATGGCTTAATGAAATGATATACTAGTTGCATGAATTATAATACAGGATTCCCAAAATGTGAGGTGTGATTAAAAGAGATGTATAAATGTTTTATTGTTATATTTGTCATTGCAACGTAAAATTTTAATTAGCAACAAACATAAGAAAGCCGAGTACTTGTTTAATTATTATATTTGCCATTACAGCATCAAATTTTAATTAGCAAATAAATATATTTGTAATTACTACTTCGATTAACAACGTCCGTGATGTTAATTATATGTTGTCCAACGAGTAACCATGTCGGTGATTACTACTTGCGTTCTACACGTGGTGCCTCTTGCGTCTTGCCTAATCCTGTGTTGTCCAACGAATAACCATGCAAGTTGCCTCGGACTTGGCGCGAGGAACAGAAAACAAAGGGCTGGGAGTGGATTTTTTCATTCCCATGAAATCAGCATCTTCCTGCAACATTCCAGGAGGAAAGGATTGGTTGCTTCCTGCGTTCCAAACGCAGCGCATAGAGATTCTTTCCTACGTTTTGCGTTTCCTACGAAATTCCTTTGAAAATCCTCCATTCCAAACAGGGCCTCAGCAGGCCGCGAGAGCAAAACTTGACCAGCAGCGCAGTGGCTACTATGAGCTTGTGCTCTCGATCCTTTCTGGAAGAGATTTACCGTGTAAAAGAAGACAAAGCCAAGGTATTAACATTAAACAAGTACAGCAATATAGTTTGAGCTATGTATCATACTATCATGCCTGGTGCATTAAACTCCGATCCAACAGTGTCGTCAGTGACTCAGTGTCACTCTTGTTCTTCAGACTGAACTTTGATAATGACATTAATTTTATTAAATTTTTTACCAATGTCGATGCATCAAGTTGATACAAAGCACTGGCTTTTCCCCAAAATTTTCTGTCAGCTAATATAACATCATCAGGTAAACTTGTGGCAGCGATTATGGGGAGCCACACGTTCTTCTGCTCCTCACTACCATGTACAGAAAGACAAACACAAGATATTTACATGTATTAGTGTATTACATTCAAAAAGACATGTAGTACTACTGGTAATTTGGGCTCAGTGTCATGCCTGGTGCATCCGATTCAGCCACTGGCGGAGCCTCTTGGAGGCGAAACCGGTCTGCTGCCCCCCCTAGTTTGTACAGGTTTATGAAGCTAAGCTACAGTAATCTTATTTAGCACCAAGCTCAGGCATCGGTTCATCCATTATCCAATCATTAGTGTTATGTTTTGCCCCTGCTTTGTTTTACGTCAGGCTCCGCCACTGGATTCAGCCTTGTCACTGCTGTTCTTCAGACTGAAATTTGCCGCGTCACTACTATGGCAGATGTTAGTACTTGCAGCTCTGATGAACAATGGCGTGCATGTTTGATTGTTTATTGCTCTTGTGGCAGCAGTGGCATCCGTACTATGCTATACTAAGACATTTGACCAGACATTGACCATGCATGAATCCAAGATTTTTGTTTTTAATCTATGAATCCAAGATTTTAAGATGAGGTGAGTGTGCTATTTTGCAAGGGAGTTCAGCCTGTTTCGACTGTGAAGCTTTATTCCTATGCTGTTCAAAAAACACATTCTAGGGAACTCTTCCGTCCAAGGATAAAACCCCAGACATAATCAGAACCAAAATTTAGTATCCTGATAACTAAACCCGCTGCTCTTTATCCTCAACTTGAGGCATCCCTCACTCGAGTTCTACACATGCACCCATCACCATTCAGATCTTTTCACAGTCAGAACAAGACTCTCACGGTGCAACCGGTCAGCACTGGCACGCCGAAGAGCGGCTGGCTGAGCCGGCCCGGGTTCGAGTCTCAGCACCCGCTAATGCGATACCCAAGGGCGTCTTCCCCTTGTGGCTCGCGTTTTTTTTTTTTTTTTTGACAAGGCACACTACATCTTTACTGGTGAACACCAACTGTAACGCCATAATAGATCATCATTGCTGGTGAACACCGACATCAAAAATCAAACCGAGATTCTTCATCAGGAATCACAAGCTAATAACCTTTTTCCTCCACCGTCTTTCAGTCAAGTTGGATCAAACAGCAATATGCAAGTCTTCTTCGGCTAACAAAATATGATAAAACCGGCTAAACGTTCAAAGAGAACATTTGCTGATATTGTCAAAAAAATCTTGTTTAACAAAATACAGTTACGGGATATATATATATATATCGGTATTCTTGTTTCAATGGTGTTATGTGAGAGTGAATTTGAATTATATATATACATTGTTAGGAAGGGCATCCCCGTTGTTTAAATACATGTATGGAGATTGATATTATATAATCAGGTACTCTGATGAATTTGGACGCTGGAGTATTATTTATGCCCACTGCAAACGATATACAATTTCGATCATAATTTCATTTTAGAAAAAAAATATCATAATAAAACCTAGCTGGCAGGGTCAGCGACTCTTTCGTGGCTGCATCCACCTGCTCTTGTGGGAGCAGGAGAGCAGCAGCATCCACCTACACTAAGACATTTGACCAGACATTGATCATGCATGATAATCGAATATTTTGAGATGACGTGAGTGCTATTTCCAGAACGGAGTTCAGCCTGTTTCGTCCGTGGAGCGCTGTTCAAAAAACGCATTTATAGAGAACTCTTCCACTCTATCAAGGATACGACCCAGGTATAAAAGCATAATCAGAAGGAAAATTTAGTACCCTGGTAGCTAAACCCGCTGCTCTTTTAACACTGGCTAGCAACAAGGCTCCAACTTCCATGAACAAAATACAAAACATACTGGATCTCAACATTTGTCTTTAAGATCTGCTAGCATTTTGACGACATCATACAGTAAAGTTCAATGGTTCATATGAAGAAACACATAATGAATCAAAAAGTGCCTAAGGTGACAGCTTGGTGTGCTAGTCTTTAGGTGCACATAACACCTTAATATGGTTCTCATATCGGTAAAATTTCATGCATACTGCTGGCCTAGAGAAACTTTGAAACGTCTGGTACAGTTCCTTGGTCTTGACTTCAGAGATTGAATCATGGAAATTTACTGTCATCTCTTTAATCATTGTCCCCCAATCAAAAAGTCGTTTCACAAAAGCAACTTCATGTTCAGTTCCTCTCCATTCATTGATTTCTACTCCTTCAAGGTGATTCAACAAGAGTGCCTCTGTTTCCCACTCTATTAGCTCAAGACATTTGCAATTGGATGTGCATACATTTTGGTCCTAACACCAAGAAGTATCAACTTAATAAAATTAATTAATGATTGAATGACAAAAATGAGAGTAAATTATCAGATTCTGAACACTTTCAAGTTGTGCCAATGTGTTGATATCAACAACTTAAAAAATAATTCAGCCTAGTAACTAGTTGCAGCAAGCCAACAATATAATTTTCTGCTAAGATGGTAGCACAAAAGAGCATAATTTATGTTATAAAATCACATAGAATTCCATGTAATAAAGAAATATGGTATTATTAACAGAATTATGATATTACTAACTGCCCGAAATTAAGGAAACTTTGATTTAATCTTAGTTCATAGGCTCTGTATGGACCTATATAACCTTTACATTTTTCTTTATGAAAAACAAAAATATTTAGACTATACCAAGGTTAATCTTCTTTGGGAACGTATCATATGCAAACTAGGCAAGCTGTGCAAACTTGCAAACTCTTGATCAAGGCCATAGAATCCTCATCCAATGGACACAGAGATAGGAGAGCTATTTTTAAAATAAACCACCTGTCAGCCAATAACTATTCTAGTTTTTTTCAAGTCACCCCTTCCTCATCTCCGGTACCGTACGTGCCCCGGCCTCTTCGTTCCCCATACGGAAGTCATGCCGCCGCCGCCGCCCACGATTCTCCCGTCCGATCCAGCCGCCCGCAGCGCTCCTGAAGGCCGCGAAGAGCGCGACTCGTGGAGGCCGCGCGCGCTGTACGGGCCGGGTGCTGTAGCCGCGGGTGCGAGGCAGCGGCCCGCCGGCGGCGCGGCGTATGGCGAGGAGATGCGACTGTGGGGCGTCTGCGGCGTACGGCGCTGGTGTACGACAAGAAGAAGGATGGGGTGCGGCCCAATGATGAGGACCCAACAGCGCGCAGGAACGTGAGAGTCCGGCCTTGCAGTCCCGGCATCGTGCGATGGCCTCGCGCCGCCACGACGACGCGGCGGACGGCGTAGTCGATGCCGAGGTCCGTGAGGCGGGCTTGCCGTAGTTGACGCAGCTGATCCGGCGCCCCAGTTGAGTCCGGTGATCATTCATCTTCACGAGCGGCGGCGGCGGCGACAATGGCGTGACTTCCGTACAGGAAAATGAAGAGGCCGGGGACTCACGTACGGTACCGAAGATGAGGAAGGGGTGACTTGAAAAAAACCAGAATAGCTAGTGGGCTGGTGGGCAGTTTATTGTAAAATAGCTCTCCTCTCTGTGTCCATCGGATGAGGATCTGTGGCCTTGATCAAGAGTTTGCAAGTTTGCACAGCTTGCCTAGTTTGCATAGGATACGTTCCCATCTTCTTTAGTGTCATCGAGCGAGTCGGAAGTCAGAACTGTATATTTCAAACGGGCTAACAATAACTAGAAAGAGAGGAACTATTGACAGCCCAAATAGTATACCAATAGTTTTTTTTGACCGAATCGGTCGGGGAGGCCCCGACCTACTTTTTTTTTTTTTTGCTTTTCTATTAAATGAAAGAATGGGGGGTTTACAACAGAGGACTTTACAAGGTCTTCAGACCCAAAGCGAAAAACGACAAGCTCAAGTTAGTCTATCTCTCCAAGCACTAAGAATGGTCCCTCTACTAGACTTGGCTTTTATACAGGCCAAGTTCAGGTGCTCTTTGAACAAGATCCTCCAAGTGTCCACGCTTCTTGGTCCATTATCGAAGATAATTCTGTTTCTAGTGCACCAAATGGTCCAGCAGCCAGCTATGAACACTTCTGAATATCGAGCTGTTAAATACTTCTCGGGCTTTCAGTACCATGTTGAACGGGGGGAAGGCTGAGGTCCCAATCAATGGAGATGGAGTGCCAACAAGCAGTACTGAAGCTACATTCGAAGAACAAGTGAAAGCTAGTTTCCTCTACATTGTTGTCACATAGTACACAAGAGTGATCAGGGATTTGCATGTTCTTCCTCCTCAAGATATTCCTCGTATTCAGTCTGTCTCTTATAAGGAGCCAGAAGAAGAACTTCTGGTTGCCTGGATTGCAAGCACCCCAGAGCCATTTGAAGATGGGCGAGGTTTCAGTTTCTTCAGTCATGACTCTGTATGCCCTCTTACTGCTGAAGATGTCATTGCCCCATTTGTAACTCCATTTGTCACTGATGCTCTCATCCCGGTCATTGGCATCCAGTATCACCTGCAATTCCTGGAGCTACGAAATGGCTTGAACCGACAGTGAAGGGCTGAAGACAGTGTTTAGCTGTTGGTTGAGGAAGAAGAGTACAGAGCACTTCGGTTTTCTGGCAAAAGAGAACATTTGTGGGAACCTATCTTTCAAAGCTTGATCGACCCAAATGTCCTGCCCGAGAAGGAGGCGGAGGCTGCCATTGCTAGGTGAGCAAATTGACATACCTTGGAATTTTGGGAAGAGTTTCATGAGGTCTTTCCACCAAAATGACCCCGGAGTTACGAGATGCGGTGGTGTCTGGTGATTGGCATAGAGCTTGTTCCAAGTGAGGGAGACCCAGGGTACATCAGCATGGTTATAGAACTTGTCTAGGTTTTTGAGGAGGAGGGCATCATTTTGTCTTTCAATATCAATGATGCCAAGGCCACCTTGCTCCTTGGGTTTGCAAGCATCCTCCCAAGCAACAAGAGCTTTGCCTCTGTAATTTAGATCCCCCTTGTTCCAGAGACATGCTTTCCTTGCTTTATCAATTTGGTCGACAACCTGGGGAGGCAACTTGAGACAACACATATAGAAAGTTGGCAGAGCTGAAAAAACTGAATTAACCAGTATGAGTACGCCATTATAACTTAGCATCTTCGATCCCGGTGAGTTTTTTTTTCCGGCCGGCTTGTGAGAGGAGCAAAGTCATCACGATTGGCTTGGTAGTACCCGAGAGGTAAACCCGAGATAGGTGAAGGGCATGGCCCCTACTTGGCAACCAAAGGTATTTGCTAGATGAGTAGCTGTCTTCGGACATGTTAATGGGTACCAGAAAAGATTTGGAGAAATTCACATGTAGGCCACTCGAGTCAGAGAATGTTCTTAGGAGACCTTTGAGATTGAACAAGGTTACTGCATCCCCTGGCAGTACAAGAAGAGTGTCATCAGCATACTGTATAATTGGGAACTCACCTCCAAAGTCATCACTAATTGGATGTTTGATGACCCCAGCATGCCATGCCTTGTTGATGATGCTCTGTAGAAAGTCAGCTGCTAGCACAAATAACGGGGGAAAGAGGATCTCCTGTCTCACCCCTCTTTTACAAAGAAAGGATTTACCAAGGCGACCATTGAGCATAAGCGCAGAGGAGCCGGTGCCTAGGATGTTTCTTATCCTTTGTAACCACTTGTCGAGAGAAGCCTTTATGCTTCGGGATCTCTAGGATGAAGGGGTGCTCAAGCTTGTCAAAAGCTTTTTCAAAATCGTTTAAGTATGACCACCTCTTTTCTTGACTTGTGGCAGAGATGCAAAAACTGGAATGCCCAGGCCAGGCAGTCCTGTATGGTCCTTCCTCTGATGAAGCCATACTGATTGGTGTGGATGAGCTGTAGAATCACTTTCTTTAGCCTGGTGGAGAGAAGCTTTGTGATACATTTTAGGGAGTAGTTGAGCAAGGAGATGGGTCTGAAATCATTAACTGTCTCTGGGTTGTCCTTTTTTGGGATAAGGGCAATCACTGAGGAATTGATGCTAGTCAGGTCCACATTGTTCTGACAGAAGTCACTAAACAATCTGGTGAAGTCATTCTTGAGGATGCTCTAGCATTTTTTGATGAAAAGGCCATTGAAACCATCTGGTCCAGGAGCATGATCATTGGGGAGATCTTTGATGACCTCTTCTATTTCCTCAGGAGAGAAGTCCAGATCTAATTCAGCTACATCATGAGGGTCGAGGAATCTTTTTGCTTAGATCATAGTTTATAGCAGAAAAGTCACTAACTCCCATTCTCCCTTTGAAGGCTTCCCATAGGAGGCTTGCCTTCTGTTCATGATCAAAAATGTTGTTCCCCTCTGAGTCTAGGAGACTGACAATGTAGTTCCTTTTGTGTGCAGTGGTGGCCATGATGTGGAAGAAATGGGTGTTTTCATCCCCTAAGTTTACCCATCTTACTGTGTTCCTTTGTTTCCAGTATAACCTCTTTGATTCTTGCAGGTTGTTCAAGTGGCTGATGACAAGTCTTTTGAAAGCACTTTCTAATCTGGAGAGAGGCCTCTGCTCTTCAAGGCCCTCAAAAAGGGCCAAAACCCAATTGCTGTTAAAGATGAGCTTGCTAAGGTTGGATAACTTCTTGCTCCATTTCTTGAGTCCAAACCTTACTTGCTTTAACTTGGTGCTGATGTGTTTTGCAGAGTTTGCAAAGAAAGGAGCATTATTCCAGTGGGTGCTCACTGTCTCCATGAAGCCTGGGTGGTCCAGCCAATAATTTTCAAATCTGAATAAGCTGGCTTTTGGCATGTTATTACCAATGTGGAGTACAAAAGGGCAGTGATCTAAAACAGGTTTAGTGAGGGGCTGGATGAATGTTGCTGGAAAATTTACTGACCATTCTGCACTTGTAAGAACCCAATCGAGTTTGACCAGGAGGGGATCCTCCTGCATGTTGCTCCAGGTAAACTTCCTGCCACTGAAAGGTATTTCACAAAGGTCAAGGTTAGCAATTAGATCATTAAACATGTTCATATCTGCGATGTCTCCTCCAGGTTTGTTCCTGTCATCTGGTGATCTGTACAGGTTGAAGTCACCGCCCAACACCCAATTATCAAAATTGGAAGTGTCAAAGTTCATCAACCAGCTGATAAAACCAAATTTTTGGTCAGCATGAGAGGGTCCATAGATGTTGGTTAGAAAGAAGCTGCTATTGTCCATCCTGCAAGTCATTTTCACAGTGATAGCATAGGGACAAATGTTAATGATGTCTGCATCAAAAATACTACTGTTCCAAATAGTCAGAAGGCCCCCAGAAGCACCAACCGAAGGTTGGAAAACAAATTTGTCTAGGTTTCTATGGGAAAACTTCCTGATGTAGAAGTTGTCAAAGGACTCCCTCTTTGTTTCCTGAATGCAAAGAATGTGACAGGAACTTTCAGCTATTTTTTCTCTAATGCCATCCCACTTCATTTGAGAATTTATACCTCTAATGTTCCAAAACAAGATCTTGCTACTGTTTTTGCTGATGGTTGTACTATCCATTAAATACTCCGAGGGAGGGGGAAGACAGGTTGCAGCTTAAACAAGCCAACCCCACAGGGGGGATAAAGATAAACAGGATAACAAGCCAACTAAATAGCATGAGTAAAGATAAACAGGATTGGTAAAAAGATAAGTATAAAGGCTGGAAAAACATAAGCCGTAGGCACCAGATATAGAGGAAGTAAACATGATAGACTGGATTAACCAACACTCGAGAGTCTTGGTCCCAAGGGACAAACAAACGAAAGTGACGGAGTACGACGAAGGTTATTAAACCAAGTACATACTTTGGTTTGGTCCAAGGGAACTAAACAAAAGAGATAAAAGTTCCTGCTGCAGGGGCACTACTACCCCACAAGACCGACTACTATGAAGTTTACTCATCGATATCGTCAACCTTCATCAGGCCAGCTGACACAACCGAAGGCTGCATCTGAAGAAACCTCTCTCCCATGCCAACAAGTGCTTCCCTAGGCAGATAAGGAGCAACTGCAGGCTCAGGAGGGATCATGGCGAGGGGCACAGCTTCCACAATTTCCAGGTCAGTGAGCTTCTTCACTTTGGGCTTCTTTGCGCAGTTTTGGGCTTCTTTGTGCCACTTTGGCTTCGAGGAGCTGCTTTCCTTTGGTTTTCTCCGGGTGGGGCCTTTGCACTTTCGGGTTTTTGAAACCCTCCTCTTTGCCGCCGGTCGGCGGCCGCGCTGAAGAAGCGTCATCCGGGGCTTCTGGACCTTGGTCGTTTTCTTCTTCGGGTGGCTTGTGGGGGTCTTGAAGACATCAGGAGCAACCTCCAGGATCTCCACATCAGTATCGGTCTCCTCACTGTCAGAAGCTTCGGTATCCATGTTCAGGTCGGCATCACCTCCTCTAGAGTGGCCATTCCCTCCCTCAGGCTCAGGATGCTCGAGCAACAGCCTTTCCATGGCTCTGTCACCAAGCTGGGGATATGAAATGAAAGCAAGGTGGATCAGGAGCTCAAGATCACAAAAGTAAGAGGGGATAGGTGATTCGATGTTAATCTCAATAAGGGAAAGATTTCTGAGGAATACTGGAGAGGGAATGGTATGAATGAAGCGCAAGAGGTGCATTACCTTTCTGTTCAGCGAGGGCACTGCACCCACCGGGGGCCCCTCAGGAGCAGCCGGGCCAAAGAACAGACGAGGGTTTGAGGAGCTTCCAACGATCTCCATCTGGTTGTTGATAGGAGCGGGGCTTGACGGGTTCATCGAAACCGGTCCGGGTGGTCTTCGGGTTACGCATCAATAGGGGCCAGATGCAGCTCCCACCTTTCTGCACTACTGACTCTGCCTTGGACAACAGGTTCTAGCACCATTCTTGATCCCATTTGAACCCCGAGCACTTGCCATTAGGACCGAGTGCATTGTCGAGCTAGAGCTGAGCCGCGTTGTTGGATCCATCTTCGATCCCATCCGAGTGTGGAGGGTTGCCGGCATTGGGTGCGGCGGTCCATTCGAGCAACAACGTCTTCATCTTGCACTGGATGACATCCTTCTTCTTGAGAGCAGCGAGGGCGGTCCGGGAATGCACGTTTGGGTGGAATCCCACCGTTCATCTTGACATCATCAGGAATTTTAGCATCGTTGTTCAAGTAAACTTTAGCCACAACCTTGCCATTGTCATTCACCCCAAACCAATCTACAAGGATTCCGAATCCGAGGCGCCTTTTGCTACGACGGGGTCACATTTGAGGTCATCCGGGGAACCCAAGCAGCATAACCCAAATTTCCCGATCCAGATCAAAGGTGCGGGCATTCTCAGCTTCGTCATGCTTGATCAAAAACATGTTGTAGTGGTTGCGGAATCGGAAAATAGGGCCCAAGAAACGCTCCCTCTCAAGAGGACTGTTGAACCGAACATAGGCCGCACCAAGTGGACAGCGAACCTCGGCCCGGGTGAACTCGTGGGTGTTGAGAAAGTACCGGCGCAAGGAGGAGCGCCGGAGCGGGAAGTCCGTGGGATTCACCTCGGGAACGAGTTTGACGATGGCGAGGTCCTCGTTGTCTTTGAGAAGCACCCGACGACGAAGACTTCGTGGCGGAGAGGCGGTCGGGGGATCTGCTCCACGAGCTCGAAGCCCTCGGGGACGAATGGCCGGGGATCGACCGCCCAGTTCGCCATCACCGGAGGTGGCGGGGGCGAGGTGCGGGGAGCGGGCGACGACAATGAGGTGAGGGTGGCACTGTAGCTGGCGGTGGTGGGTTGGGAGAAGAATGCGAGGAGCCTTCGCCCCCTGGTTGGGGCGTGCTAGATATAGTGCACGCTTCGGGCCCCTTGCCTTACGGGGAGAGATTTGATTTGATCTGCCGACGATGGCGGGATTTAGAGAGCGGGAGAGGGAAGTGTGACCATAATTAAAGCAAATCCTGCATCTTAGAGATCCTTGACAGTTTTTCCTTAAGTGACCTGGGCTCAAACATTTCCAGCAGGTGACCGGAGGGACTCCGGGCCGAACTTGTTTTGGCCCAGAGGCCTGGCCAGCTAAAGGAGAGAGATGGGCCGACTGGGTCGTATGAGTGGGCTGCTGGGCCGTGGGCTCTGGAGAGGAAACGTTGGGATTTGAATTTGAACTAGGGTCACACCGCGCTGATTGCGCCAGAGGGAGGGGGATTGCTCCCGATTTTGGTCGCCACCGGAGAACACGGCGTCGATCAAGGCTGGGGCGAGGTGGGTGGTGGCGCGGGGGGCGGAACGGAAGACGGGATCGGCGAAGAAGGATTGGAAGTAGTCATCGGGGAAGAGGAGGCGAGTGAAGATCCGGCGGTTGGTAGAGGGGTGATCTGAAGAACGGACAGCATCAGCAAAGCTGGGTTTTGGCCCCTTCTTGTTCTCCACCAATGTCCATTCTGCTTCCTGTTCCTCGAGCCAAGCGGCGAGATCTCGTTTCCAGTTGGGTCCTCCTCCACCCCAAAGGTGGAAGAAGATGGAGAAGGATTTGCAAGAAAAGCTTTTGAGTCTACGTAAATCATAAACCCAACTTCTTTACGAGAAACAGAAAGCGAACATCCATCCGGAAAGGTGAATGACATTGAAATCTTTAGCCAAACCACCCAAGCGGGATTGTAGGATGAGGCCGGCGAATCCACGTTGATCCCGATGGCGGAGCGGCCGAAACTAGCACCGGGTGGAAGGACGAGGAGGAGACGGGGAGGCGGAGGACTCACGGAAACAGCCAAACCGATCCGAAACGATCTTGGAGAACTTGATCCCGGCGTCGAAGGCGAGATCGAGACCCGCCATGATCGGCGGCGGCGAAGGGCGGCGGCGAACTAGCCGGGGCCATGGGCGCCGAGGAAGGGGACGGCGGCGACGGCGGACGGGGTGGTGGGTGGGGGGGGGGGGGGAGGAGGGGCTCTCGACTCTCATGGTTGCATTAGCTCCACCGTACCTATACACCGTACTTGTTGTGATGGAGGGAAGAATGGCTACCGTGGTTGTCATGCTTATCTGGGATGTTTTGTGTATACCAATAGTTAAATCTACATACAGAGAAAAGTGCCATCATTGGGGTATGAAATAAATGATACATCGACCAAAAAAACACAAATGGAGGTTTCTACCCATTAATCCATAAGAAAATAAGTTGTGTTTATACCTAGGGACAACTGAATACAAGCAACATGGTTTTTTTTCATAAAAACAGCATGCTTCGATCTACCTTGAAAAATAGTTTCATAATGCTTTAAATTATTTTGGCTTTCGACCTTGAAAATAAATTTATTGTAAAAGATGCCATTTAGGAACCAAAACGCTATCTTTTTTTCCTGTGTCTGGAGAGTATTAGGTAAACAACAAATAGATTTACCTCTAATTTAAGAGCAATTAACTGCAGCATCAACCTTCTTATACCAGTACAAAGTCTGAGAACATGGAATGCGCTGGCCCCAAATGTAATGCCTGGGAGCACTGCCATGTCTTCCATCAAGTACCCTGTGTATTTTTTTAGGAAGTAAAACAAAGGGGGTCATATGTGACAGTTAGAAGGGGAATAAAACAAGAAGTTGTTTTCAGTGATTGTTGCTAGCAAACCATTGTTGTGAACACGCACGAAACTGTCACTATAAGCTAACAAGTTCATTATGGGTTTCTTACATAAAACATGGCCATTGTGAGCTGCTTAAAAGACTAGACTACTTGTTCTCTAGAAAATAGTTTCGCTCTCATGTATATTAAATGTATAATGAAGATAGTAATTAATTAGTGTGCTCGGCAATGTTGGAGGGACCTGAGGTCCTAAGCAAACCTAAACATGAGATGACTTCTACCAATGATGGTTTCCTGATATCACCATCATCGAGACACTTTAACAAAAAGTCAAAATAGTAGAATGAAACATTCCTTTTAAATAAGCCATTTGGTTCAATACACAAGTCAACTTATTTTGTCCTAAACAAAGACTCTTAAGTAATATGCCCGAAGTACATTATTTACTTCTTGTTATATGTTTGTTCACGCGTTAGGAGTTAGGCTTTTTTTTTTTTTTTTTTTTGATGCCTCTCGCCCGGGTGCATTTGTAGTATACATTCATACACGTACACGCACACCACCCTACACACTCACACCCCACTCACACACACTATACGCGTACAAACAGCCCTACAACTACACTCAGAACTAACAACCGCGTCCTTGAAGAGATCACCGGAAAAATCCGTAGATGACGGGCACGTCAATGTACCATTGTGGCTCCACGCGTGAGAGGCTGCAGATTATTTGGGAACTTACTGTTCCCGGTGGGAAAATCGCGCCGAGCCAGGCTCGAACTCGCGACCGGTGGCGTCCGCAACTGGATCGCTCACCAACCGAGCTATCGCTCGGTCCCAGTTAGGCTTTTATTTACAGAAAAGGGCATGGAGAAAACTTTAATTCTGTGGTAGCAGAGGACCATTCTTAGTCAGCATGTCACATAGAAACCATGGATTTGATACACTATCATGGTATATAACTAGGATGGCATAGGTCGAGATAATAGAAGTAAAAACTCACCTTCAAATACATCAGCCTGTGTGTTTTTATAAATAAAACAAATGGGGTCATATGTGACAGTTAGAAGGGGAATAAAACCGCATGCTGTTTTCAGTGATTGTTGCTAGCTAACCATTGGTGTGAACACGCATGAAACTGTCACTATAAGCTAACAAGTTCATTATAGGTTTTTTTACACAAAGCATGGACATTATGAGCTGCTTAAAAGACTAGACTACTTGTTCTCTAGAAAAATACTTTGGCTCGCATGTATCTTAAAGGTATAATGGAAGATAGTAATTAATCAGTGTGCTCAGCAATGTTGGAGGGACCTGAGGTCCGTAGAAAACCTAAACATGCGATGACTTATACCAATGGTGGTTTCCTGATATCACCATCATCGAGACTATTTGACAAGTCAACTTATTTTTGTTCACGCATTAGGAGTTGGGCTTTTATTTACAAAAAATGGCATGCAGAAAACTTCAATTCTGGGGTAGCATAAGACCATTCTTAGTCAGCATGTCACATAGAAACCATGGATTCGATACACTATCATGGTATGTAACTAGGATAGCATAGTTCCAGATAATAATAGAAGTGAAATCTCACCTTCACATAAATCAGTTTTAGGGAAAGACTTTTGATGCCCTCAAAGCTCTGCAAGAGACTCAAACTAGATTGATTCTGTGCGAAACCATCCACTCCATAAACAAGATAACCTAGAACGCCCAAATATTGAAGATGTGCCATCTTGTCAAAGTGGACAGAGCTCGGGTCATATTCATCAACCCACTCAAGTCTCGACAGCAGAGGGGCCGAAATGTTGGCGACCCTAGACTCTTGCGTAAACAATATTGCACAGTTAACATCTTGAGCGTCGGCGCCACAATGGCGAGCTGAGACAAGGTGTCCAAGCCCCTAAGCTGGATGAGCTTGATACACAGCATGGACTCCGAATGTATGGCGAGATCCCTTAGCCCACGGGCATCGTCGACGATGAGACTCTGCAAGCACGGGCACCGGGGCGAGGACACGGCGTCGCCTAGCTCGCCTGGGCCGTGGAACCAGACACGGCTCAGGTAGAGCTCGGTGAGGCAAGCGAAGATACCCGCGAGAGGCACGGCGAGGCCCTGAAAATCCAGGAAGAAGGAGATCGTGGTGGCCTGCTCGAAGCAAGGGAGCTCAAAAGCGCCTCTTTTCGCGGCCTCCTCCTCCTCGCCCGCGTCTTCCACCGGAGTGTAGGTTTCAAGGCTGAGGTGGCCGGAGACGCGGCGGGCAGCCAGACCGCTAGAGACTCGGTGGTGGCGCCGTCGGCCCCGACGAGCAGGTCGCGGAGGAGCACCTCGTGGCCGTCGAGGGCGTCGCGCAGCCGGTGGGGCTCGGGGGCGAAGGGAAGCTGAGCGCCGGGAGGAGAGCCCAGATGCGGCGCCAGCGTTGGGAGAGGATGCTGGTCTGCGCGGCGGCGCGGGTGCTGAGCTTGAGGAGGATGAGCACGAGGACGTCGTCGGGGAGCGCGCTGAGCAGGTCCGGGCGCCGCCGCCACCAAGGGCGAGCGCAGACGCGAGCTCCCCCGCCGGGAGCCTGGAGCCTGGCCGCGCGGGAGGGATTGTGGCAACGCGCGCAGGCCCCTGAGCCGGGAGGAGTCGCCGACGAGAGACTGAGAGAGCGACACAGGCGGCGGCGCGGAGTCGCCGACGGCCGGAGGATAATCAGCTAGGCAAGGAAACGCTATTTGCCTTGGGCTTTTTTTTTTTTTGTCTCAGTGGGCTTTCAGCTTTGACAGGACCTGGGCCAGTACAATGGGCCAAAGAAATAATTCGAGAACGTGCCTAGATGGGCCAAAAATTAAAATGATATCTACCCGTTCGCAAGCTGCGTATCTCACTAAGAGTGCCGAGGTCAAGGCCATCAAGGATTATTACTCTCTCGCAATAAAAAAAAAAAAAAACAGATTACTCTCTCTCTCCCCCACCCACCCCATTACAAGTGCACATCAGAATATTTACACAACGTTCAAATGCTTCATTCTTGTGAATTTCTACGATTCTGTTTCTTCTTTGACATACTCCTATCTGCACGCAAATGTGTTCTACTCTTTCTGTCCAAAAACAAAACCTTTATTTATATATTTATAATCACACTTAAATTATCATAAGTTTCGCTGGATTTATAGAGAAAAAAATAATATTTATATCACTAATTAGGTAATACTGTAAGTAAAACTATATCACAAATGAGAACACTAATTTGTTATCATAGATATTCATATACTTTTATAAACCAAATTTAGTCAAAGTTATAACAGTTTGATTTTGATTGAACTTAAAAAGCTATGACTTCTTTGACCTTTTCAACAAAGCACGCCTCCATTACCTATCACGCTCAGATTACTGCGTGTGTCTCATGAGTCGCAAGAAGATTCTTGTTCTCATAGAAAAATATTTTTATTCAGATATATTAGTTTAATGCCATCCTAACCCTGTTTTTGAAACCCTGTGCTCTTGAAACATTATAGAGAATAAAATATTGGACGAAAAGACATTGAATTTGTGTACGTGTCAGATCACTATGGCAGGGGGCACAACAAATCACTATATATCGTGCCACAAGGTGATCACGTGTTTCACGTGTAATAAAGTAGGATTATTCCGGAACAGTCGGTAGGTATGATGCCATTGCATGATGATTGCATGAGTCTGCTTCACTTGTCTTTTCGAAGTATATATAAACATATACACTCGTCCTTTTTTTATTTATAGTTCTCATTTACCCAAAAGTCAATATATTTAACTTTGACTAAATATATATAAATTAAAAATGCTAATATTTATAGCACATAATTAGTACTATTAGATAGATTGTTTAATTTATTTTTATAATAAACTTATTTAAAGATATAAACATTATTAATAATATTTTTCTAAAAACTAAGTCCAATTTGAGAAAGTCTGACCGGCATAACTCGATCCCACAATGGCACTTAAATAAGGATGGAGGGAGTATGATTGATGGGTTAATTGGCACTAGAGCAGATGTATATAGTTGATTGACGGATTGAATGAGACAAGTAGGGAAGATCAGATAATATTATCATTATCATGGTGGACTGTAATCTCACATGTCCTTTGATCTTTGGATAGAGACATCACTACAAGGATATTATTTCTTACTAGTACCTTTTAGAGCTCATTAGGATAACCTTTCAGCAATAAGCTATAGATAATTTCTTTGATATTATACATGCTTGTGCTTGTTTTTCATATACATAGCGACCATACACAGTTGCAATCAAATTTGAGAAACTTTATTTATTACAACCTTTTTATTTCCTTCTTGCTACATACTCCCTCCGTCCCATTAATATTGTCGTTGTAGCATCCTACACAAGTACGGCAGGGGAACAATAGTCTGCATATCCCTACGCTTGCCATCACTGTTGAGCCGACCGAGCAATCAGAGGTTGCCACCACCACTAGCTGAGAATAAAAGCTGGGCAGGCTTCCTAGCTGAGGCAAGTTGCAGTTGCTTTTTATAGGTGCAGATGGCCACAGCGACACTCTTTCTGGTACTTAATTTGAATGCTAGAACGACTCTCTTTGTGGTACAGAGGGAGTATGAGTTAACTGACACTACTAGAAATTAGAATTACCTTGATGGCCAAAAATCACCAAGAAAATAAAAACTAACAAAAAACTGTCACGCAAAATTTATCATAAAGAATATAATAGTGGATAAGGGAAATATATTTCCTTGGAAGTTTTGTCCCTCAAGGATAATTTCTTTGGAGGTTGGCCTGCAAGAAAATTAGCACAACGAGAAATTTTCCAGGCAACAAGGAAACACTTCAACCGCCATGTAAATAACTTTTCCTTGGAGGCAAGTAACCACCAAGAAATTCAACACTTGAGATCGTCAAGGCAAAAGTTATTTCCTTAGCTGCCCTTATCTTATAAAAAATGTAATTTTCCTTGACTACCATCAATCGCCAAGGCAATTGTGATTTGTGATTTCCATGGGGGGATACCCTCAACGAAATGCATAACCAATAAAATCTAAAATTCTAGTCACGCCTATTGACCCACGATGACATGCATATATATACATTTTACTATGGATTTGAACCATGATATTGACTTCATATATCAATAAGAACATTACAAGTCCATTCATATTGTAATTTTTCTTGGCAAGAAAAATGCATATAACATCAAGGAAATTACAATTTTCCTTGGCGGTTTTTAGAATAACACCCAAGGAAATTCTAATTTTCCTTTTCAGTTTATAATTTCCTTGGTGGTGCATATAACCCTTAAAGGAACATACATTTTCTTGGACATTGAATAGAACCCCTCAAGGAAATTCCTCACCCTCTAGGTAATTTGGATTTCGGACGGACCATGTGGAGAATGGTCATATTAGCCTAAGATCACGACGTTTTTACTTATTTCATACATGGCACATATAGTACTTGCATGAGATAGAAGTATTGAAACAATATATCATGCATCTTGACGCCATTTTTTGGTTGACACAGCCTCAATAGCGGAGCCTAGAGGCCACACAGCTTCAATGTAGTACTCTCCATGCTTCACCTTGTCCACCACGGTGATCTCCTTGGTCGCCTCCACACCTGCATTGCACACAATTTCATTAGTCAAAATATGTCTGAAATTAGTTGCTATGTGAAGTGTGAACCCCACATAACATTAATATCATTGCATTCTACACAGCCATTGCATTGATGATCAATTACACTAACCAAAGCCATCTACTAGCAGTGTATACTGGTAGGCAAGGTCCATGCATAGGTATGGCACATCGACATCGTTGACATTTGGGTATTCGATTTTGGCTTTTTCAACACTCATCTGGCAAGCCTTCTCCGCGGAATCTCCAAATGCGCCAGGGGTAGTTTTTCCGCTTGGTGCATTGCCATCTATGATGCCGACCTTTTCAGAGGGAACAATCGGGTTTAACTTTAGATATCTTCAATTTTTATGCATGCTTCCAAACTAAATCTATGCAGAGGTTAATAAGTAGATTAACAAAGTAGTCGTTGCTACACCTCTGAGGCCACGTAGTAGAAGCTAGATGCAACATAGAGGTTGTCTTGGCCTGCTCCGCCACCGCCATTCCATGTGCCATTGAAGGTGCAGTTCTTTGTATCACATGGCGCATTTAGGTTCAATGCTTTGCCTATCTCTTCTCTGCACTTGTCGTAGATTGCTCCTTCTGGTGCGGCAGTTGCATCATATTGCTCCTCATTATAGGTGTATTGACCTATAAAAAGATGAAAATGAACAACACAAAGAGACCTAGTTATAGGTTTATTCAAAGAAAACCAGTGTGAAGTATCTACCTATATGTATGTTGCCAACTTATATACCGCTGAATCCACGCAACATGCAGCTGCTGAATGGTCCATTCTTTGCCTTCAAAATCTCTGCTCGTGATGCAAAAGCACCATAGTGCAAGTAACTGCGATGAGATCGAAGGTCACGACACATGTCATCATTCTCTTTAACATAATGGCTCTATAACTAATAAAACTAAAAAGTATATACACCCTCTTCTATAAGACAATATGTTGATCAAAACCTGTGAGCATAGATGTTGTAATCTTTTCCTTTAAGATACTCTCTTATAACGTAGGGGTCTTCCCCATGAGGCGCCACCGGAGCATTTGCAGCGGTATTTGCAGAAATGGCATAGGCCATTTGCACTGATCCACCGCCCATATCAACCACGGCAACTGTCTGTGAGTAGTCCCCTCCCAATTTATCCAACAGATAATTCAGAGCAACCTGCAACCCATGCCCAGAGCACTCAAACCCATATTCTTAAACAGAATGTGTATACATTAAATTAAAATGAGGTGAAAAAAAACTAGCATTTTTTCTTAAAGTTTTTTTTTTGTTTCTGTTTGATAATTCATACCCATAGGTATGATCCTTCTTGAGATCCCTCAATAACATTGATCCACTCAGGCTTGGTCTGAAATTTGGTCTTAGTGTTGACAAGGTTCCTGACCTATATTGAAATTTAATATCAGTTAGCATATTATATTAGTAATTTTGAAACCAGTTGATGAGAAGATGAGGTAAGTGAGAGAAATGAAAACTACCGCTTCAAGAATCTGGTCCGATTGCTCTTCTCCGATAAGTCTCAACCCAGCAGTTGCCTGCAAATTTCATTGGTATATATGCTAAAAATCATGGCTATTACTGTAGCTCGATCCATTTGAGAAGGAGACATTAATTTGCATCAAACTAAAGAAGTCGGGAAATTTCCAATGCAATTTTTAGTGATTAGACTGTCACCGCCCGTAATTATAGTGTACTAGAAGGTGTGGATTTCAATGTAAGTGTGCAAACTAAGTAGTTGCAAACCTATATATGATGGATTGGAAGTTGATCAAACTTATTATAGATTTGTAGTGAATTTGTTCACGTACTCCGAGTCTAAGAGGGGTCCTTTTCATCAGCTGTTTAGGGACGACACTTTTGGCCTTGTCAAGAAGAGGCAGTATGGAATTTGCAGCCTCTTGGGGATGTCCAGCGTATGAGCTCAGCCCAGGCTTCACCTGCAGCAACAAACAAAAATTTGCTCCTTGCCTTAATCCATATATAGACTATAGAGCTTGTACAGCTGTCGAACCACATACACAATCAAGATCATGGTTTCATGAACGGATCCGTGTGTATACCTTGGTGAATACCTCGATGCCTTCCGATCTCGAGGAGCTCGAGCTTCCTGTCGAACCTGAAGACGTGCACACGAGTCCCCGTGCTTCCGGCGTTGAAGATCACGGCGTACCTCCCAGCCCCCGGCGATGAACTCTCGGGCGCCGCCGCCGCCTCGTCGACGACGATGCCAGCTTTGCGGCCGAGCACGGAGTCTGCTGCAAGGACCGCGCTGTTGGGGTAGGACGACGAGGCCATCAGGTGCAGCAGGAGCAGCGCCGCGATGCCGACAACGGAGCGAGCCATTGCTGCCAGCTGCCTGCTATAATGCAGTGGCAACCTGTGTGAAGCGTGCTCAAGTTGTCGCACACGGGCCGGGGACGGAGGACAGGGGAGAGGCCGGCGGCCACGCTTGCTGAAGAGTGAGGAGAACACAAGCAAAGGAGTCGTTTTTATGGAGCTGAAGCCTGAAAGAACATGCAATGGGAGTATTCACATCAGCACCTCAGGGTATGGTTTGCATTGCAATTCAAGTCCCTGACAATAATAGTGATAGTATATAACACTGCAAAGTGATCTGCTGCTTCACGAAGTATGATCCAGATTATATATAATGGCTTTTGCTGCGGTATTCCGAAATGGCTGTGGACCGTCCATTTATTCTGATCTGATCATCTATTACCTCCTAGGACGTAATAGTATTTATTAAATTTTTATTTTATAAAAATAGGGTAAATAAGGACAGTTTCAAAAAAAATTATTTTTTAAGATTTGGTTGATGCATGCTGTCGGTGTTTCGTACCCCGGGGGGTATAACACCAACGAGTAAATTTCTATGCGTGCTCCCTAATCCGGATGGTGACACAAGAAGGACACAAGTGATTTATCCTGGTTCAGGCAAAAGAAAGCCCTACGTCTAGTGGGGGAGGAAACTTGTATTATCTTGCACCTAAGTACTCGTACAGGGGTGAGTACAAGACAGTCCTGAGACTTTGCGAGTGAGAGTGTGAATGTGAACTTGGGGGCCTCAGAACCTGCCCTATACTAGGCCCTGGCGTCCCCTTTTATAGGCCAAGGGGAGGCTCAGGAGTACAAGAGTAGGTAGGGCAATCGTATGCATGACGTCGAGGTATGGCGTCGGGTCGGGTCGTTGGAACTATGGACGCCTCCCTTGATCCGGTTCGAGCCGTGGATCCCCGCTTTTACCCGGGTCGAGACCGTAGCAAAGCATGGTTGATGGAGGCTGTCAATTCCTCACGACACGAGCGCGCAACCGAGGCATGGGTGGTGATGGTCTTCCCCGAAAACCCGTCGAGCGGCTGTCGAGGTGGGATGGACGTGGCACCGTGCACCCCGTACGCCGGCCGCATCTGTCATCATTCCTCGAGCGGTTGAGGGCCGCCTTGAGGGTCGACGATCCGAGCGATGGGGACCGAACGACGTGTTAGGTGGTACGGGAGTTGATAATGGCGAGTTGAGGGGGTGCCATACGCGTCACAGTGCGAGGCATGGCGTAATAGTGGCGCCTGCCATCCTCGAATCCTGGGAATGGGCAGCGTGATGATGGAAGTGACCCACGTGCCATCCACCATTACGAGCCCCGTAGCCATGGAGTTAGGCGGGGTTGGTGTACCGTGGTACTGTTCGAGCCCCGTAGCCATGTGCGTGCTTCGGGAGGGCAATTATTGCATGACTCGAGCGGTCGCTTGCTCGAGCGCTCTCCGTTACTTTGCCCGAGCGGTTTGCTCGCTCGGCGGTTCCGTCACCGTCTCGGCGGTTGCTCGCTCGAGCGGCTTCCGTACTCCCTTCTCGATCGGGCGGGCGACCGCGCTCGAGTCGGTGGTCTTTGTGGTTTTGTGGGCACGATACGCGTGTCGGCTTAGCTCGAGGAGGATTGGGGATTTCTTTTAGTAGCTTTTGGGATTTAGAGAGGGGTGAAACAGGTTTGCCTGTCTCTAATCTTTCTAGTTTAGGACCCCCTAATCTAGGTACCCGACAGTAGCCCCCGAGCCCTTGCTTGACTGTGAAAAACTTCAAGCAAGGGATCATGAAGTGGAGTTGAAGTACCTAGACTTAGGGTCATGTTGTCTCGAGGAGTTATTTTGTCCTTTCTCCGTGGGGGGGGGGCGTGCGAGCGTCCCCCGCGGGGGTAGCCCCCGAGGCCCCAGAGGAATGAGGCATTCCTCTGGGGGCTTTGAGATGAGCGGTTTTGAGTAAGAGTATTATTAACTGGAGTTGTGGCAGCTCGAGGCAGGAGATTTCTGACAACTCTTCGAGCCCCCGAGTATTTCCTGCTCCTCCCGTGTCGAGGGAGGTTGTTTATGTGACTCGAGCCCCCGAGCCTCGAATGGCGGGGCTGGAGTCGCGATCCAGTTTGTCGCTGGATCCCTTGGATCTGATCCAAGGGGCGGGAGGACTGACGCTACTCGCGGCCAAGTGAGCGCCAAGTCTCCCTGTGAGCTGGTAGCGGGGAATCCAAGTGAGAGTCCGTCTCCTTTCGAGGGGAGGCGGCATCGAGGCCCGGGGGCGCTCTCATTAGAGCTGGGCTCATAGCTTTTAGAGGACCGGCCCTGTTCGAGGGGACCGGCGGCTCGAGTGCCTCCCATCGACGGGATCTCATGGAAGCTCAGCGCCCTGCCTTGGACGTGCTCTTGGGTTTTGAGAGTTCGTTCTCGAGTGGACCCTTTTGAGGGATCCTTCCCAGGGGCACCCCTAACTCGGGTGCTCGAGGGCGGCTGTTCGAACCCGTTCGTGGGTCAGCCTCCGCTCCCTCGAGTCTTACGAGTGGGACCGGAGTCCCAAGTTGTCTTACCGTGTAAGGAACCGTCTGTCGAGACGTCCCATCGTTGCGCCCGTTCACAGTGAATCCGTCCGTTACTGGCGGCGCGCCTTTTTAGGCGGAAACCGGTGCGTCATGATGATCGTGGCTCGGCGATGGTTCCGCTCCGTCTCGCGACGCGTGCGCCCTGTGAGTGGAGGTAGGTGGTGGTTGTCAGATGGAGTAAATGCAATTACCGTTTCTCGTCGAGTCCGCGGGGGGCGCGCGTCCGTTGGATGGCGTGATCTGGGCCGTCGGATGCGAGTGACGCGGATCGGTTCGGGCTCTATAAATATGGAGGAGTGGGCTCCTAGTTCCTCTTCCCCGCATTCTTGCCTTTTTCGCCATTCTTGCCGCCGTCGTTCCGCTCCTAGATCCAATCGCCTCCGCTTCCATCTGCAACCGCCGCCGCCATCGTTCTTGCTTGCGACCACCGCCGCCGCACTCGCTTACGGCTACGTCCGTGCTTTGCGCCGCTGTTCTTCGCGTCGCTGCCCTTCTCGTTTGGCCGCCGCCCTACTCTCTTCACCGTTTCGCCGTCGTTCTCCCGTTGACGCCATGGTGCGGATAAGCAAGAAAGCGAGCAAGGGCTCTGGTCAGGGCGCTGGGGGTAGTAAGACCGGTGGCAAGGGTGCCGCCGGCAAAGAGCCTGCCAAGCCTCCCACGCCGGTGGTGATGCACGACGCGCTCCCGTGGCCTCGGTCCACGGTGACCGAGGTGACGTTGATCAACCTCGTCAACGGCGGGTTGCTTCCCCCCAACCCGGTGGAAGGGCCGCCGGAGTGGCGGGTGCCGGACCACGACCACCTCAAACCCGTGGTTCCGCCGGGCTATGTCCTGAGCTTCGTCAAATTCCATCGGCGGGGGCTCGGGGCGCGGCCGAGCCGCTTCATGCGGGCGCTCCCCCACCACTTTGGGGTCGAGCTCCAGCATTTTAATCCGAACTCGATCGCACACGCGGCCAGTTTCGCCGCCGTGTGTGAGGGGTACCTGGGCATGGCGCCGCAGTGGGATCTATTCACCCATGTCTTCAAGGCGACGCTGTTCACTAAGGCGGTGAGCGGCGGTGCTGACGGCGACGACGGCGACGATGGCGACGAGGAGGGGGAAGAGGAGAAGGAGAAGGAAAAGCCGAAGGCCCGTCGCTACGTCCGAGCGGGCTCCTGCTCGATCGGCCGAAAGAGGCAGGAGGCGGCTGACCGGGCACATGGGCGTCAAATAACGCCGGGTGGGACGCGGAGTGGTTCTACCTCCGTAATGAGGGGAATCACTTCCCGGAGTACACCGGCGCCGTGCTGACTGTGCCCGGCGAGAATTGGATCTGGGGCCAGCCGAAGAATCTTCAGCCCCGTCTCGACCCCCTGCTCGATGCCATCGCGAGTCTCCGTCGTCGGAGGGCCGGCAACCTCACCTTTAACCTTGCCCACGTCGTCGCCGAGTTCCACTCCCGTCGGGTGATCCCGCTCGCCGAGCGCCCACTGCGATTGGACCAGATGACGGAGGACGCCGACCCTGAGGTGCTCGAAGCCAGCAGGGTGTTAGACGTACCCCTCTCGACTGTCATGATCGTGGCTCGAGTGCGCGAGGCGATCGACGGCGGGAGGAACTTTGGGGAGAATCAGGTCGGCCTTTTCCCCATGCGCCCGGTCAACAACCTGCTCGGCTATGTAAGTCCTTTCGAGGTCTTTCTCGTCGTTCCTTTTATTCGAGCCGTCCTCATCGAGGTATGCTTTTTCAGGATATCATGGACCACGCGGACTCGGTGCCCCCGGTGAAGGAGGACGCGCCCGGCCGTGAGGTAAGACGCCTAAAAAACGACCGAGAACACGCGGCGGCGCTCTTGAGAAAGGAGGCGAGAGCGAGGAAGGCTCGCGAGTTAGAGGAGAAGGAGCAGCGTAAGTCTAGGCGCCGCCGGGAGCGGATGATGCATCTGGATGCAAACCCGTGCGACTGGAGCCCCAGTCTAGAGTCGACCGACGAGGACGAGGGGGAGGACGACGAGGCGACTGACAGCGACGGCGCCACCGCCCCTTGAGCGCTGACGCCTCCTCGCTCTCGCGTGCAGGGGTTGATTCTAGCGGCGCCCCTTCTACGCGGTGACTCGTCGTTGGTTCAGACGGGCCAGCAGGAGGGGTCGTCTCGCCGTTCCAGCCACGGCGCTCGGACGCCGTCGCCGACCCAAGCGGGGCAGCGGGGGGGAACATCTCACCGTTCCAGCCACCGCGCCCGTTCACCGTCACCGACTCGAGCGGGTCGGCGGGAGGAGTCGCCTCGCCGTTCTAGTCATGGCGGGCGGGCGCCCTCTCCGACGCGGCGGGACTCCTCCTCCCGTCGCCATTCGTCATCAATGGGCGCGCACACCCGGCAGCATCAGGCTGCAAATGTGCGCAGATCATCTTCTGTACAGCCCGGCGAGCAACCCGTGGAGCGCCGGGCTCCTTCCAGCGGTCGCCAGGCCGAGCGGACCTCGACCCGCAGGACCCAAGGTCCCGTAAGGGACTCCGTGCCCGACCCGGCCAAGGAGTCGGCGGGGGCGGGGGAGGCCACCAAGGTCTCGAAGCCCCCGAGCGGTACGAGCGGCGGGCTCGAGGCTCCAAAGTCCTCGAGCGATTCGAGGGGGCCAACTGAGGCTCGAAAGCCCCCGAGCGTCTTGAGCAAGCCGGGTAGCTCGAGCAATGCCACCTCGACTACAGGGTGAGTTTTTCGATTACCCCTCCCTTTATCGCCTTTTCCGATTGGCGTGTGAATGCGCCGTCATAGTAATTTTTTGTTTTTCTCTTTCTTTCAGGACCAAGCGCCCCCTGCAGTCACTCCCATCCCTCCCTCCCATGCTGCCTACCAAGAGGCTGAAAATCACGGGAGGGTCGAGTGGCACCCCGTCAATGCCAGGTGGAGTGACCCTTCCTCCTTCTACTCCAGTTTGGTTAGAGCGGGCCAAGGATGCAATTAGGCGTGGCAAGCTGATGGCAGCTGCGTCTCGTGCAGGTGCCGGGGCCGTGACCAAGGCCGCGGGGGAGAAGGACACCACCACCACCACGGCCTCGACCGTCCTCCCGCTCGAGACCCCGTCGTTGTCAGGCGCGCTGGGCGACGCGGCGGCGGGCGACAAAGGGGTGATGGTGCCGAAGCCGGCGGCCTCTATTCTGGCGACGGGGGCTGGATCGGAGCAGCAGCCCATCGTGCTCGAAGACGAGAGTCCGAGCTCGGGCTCCAAATCCTCCTGGTCAATCGGCCTGCACCAGCTCGAGGAGGAGCGCAAGGAGAAGGAGGAGGAGGAGGAGACGCCGGCAGCCACCGATCGGCCGGTGGGGATGTGGAGATGCAAGAGGCGGGAACGGTGCCTGAGCCTCAGCCGAGCCGGGCCCCAACCCCTCCTCGGGATATGGAGGTCGACTCCTCTGCTGGGCAACGGGTCGAGGAGGGGGAGGCCCAAACTACCGCTCGAGAGGGGGCGCTCGAGGAGCACCTCGCCGCCACGCAAGAGGAGGAGAAGGCGGAGGAGCCAGTGGAGCAGCAGGCGGAGCCGGTGGTGCAGCCTGCTGCCGCAGGCTGCGAAGAGCATCAGCTGCAAGCGGAGCAGCAAGCGGCGCTGGTGGAGCAGCAGGCGGAGCCGGTGGAGCAGCAGCCGCGAGTGGGGCAGCAGGCGGAGCAGCCCTCCGTCACGGGTGGCGATGAGCGCCAGGACGGCGAGCGAGAGCTCCGTCTGGTGCCGTACCAGGCGCCGCCGCAGCCTCTGCAGCTGTTGGGGGCCCTGGTGCCCCACCTCGTGCCCGACTCGGAAACGGGCGAGGTGAGGTTCGAGGACATGACCGACGCCGACCAGTGGGAGGAGGCCCAAAGGAAGCTGACGGCGGCTGCCATCGTCGACAGCCACATGCGGTTGGTCGGCCTCGGGCCCACCGAGCCCACTGACATCTCTATCGAGGAGCGGAGGCGGATCGAGGCGCGGGTGCTCGCCCAAGAGGCGTCCTCCTCCTGGAGTCAGCCGCAACGCCCGCCTACCCTGGCCGAGCGGGTGGTGACGGCGGATGTCGACTTGGAGGCGGTGAGGAGACTCCACTCCTCCGTCAACAAGGAGATGCGGGAGGAGTTCCCTCTTTGGGAGAGGCCGCCGCTGGTGCTCTCCGACCCCCTCGACCACGAGGCTCCTCCGATCGTGATGAACGATCAGAAGGAGCTCGAGGCGCACGTGGAGGCCGAGGAGCGCCGGCAATGGCTCGAGAATGCCTTGAAGACCGCTCTGTCGCTCGTCTCCGAGGACCTGACCCGGCTTCTCTCCGTGAGTGCCCTCGAGTTTGGTTGCCTTTCCTTTTAATTTATCGTAGTTTATGTTTTAACGCTTCCTTTTCGTGGTTCAGGCAACGCAGAGCCGCTCCTATGCCAAATCTGCACACATCCATGCCGTGCAAGAGAGCGAGCACGAGATCCGGCGGTACGTGCGGATGGGGCAGGATGCGGAGGGCGAGCGGCACCGCTTTGCTCGGCTCCTTCGAGAGGCCAACGCCGCCCTGGACACCGCCAAGGAGGATGCCAAGAAGGCTCAAGATGAGCTCGCTCGAGTGGCGCAGGGGGCCGAGGTGGCTCAGCGGGAGGCAGGCGAGAAGCTCGCCCAAGCCACGCAGGAGGCGGAGACCGCTAGGCAAAAGCATGCGCAGTTACAGGAAGTCTTCGAGCAGCTCAAGAAAGATGCAACCACGGCGGTGCAAGCCTACAGGGCCAAGTGCCGGGATATGGAGCAGCTTGGAAAAGACAAGGCCGCCGTGGAGGCGTATGCAAAAGATCTGCAAGCGGCGGTCACCCGAGCAACCGCCGAGAAGGAGGCCCTCGTGAGCGCGCTCGACGCGGAAAAGAAGTGGGCAGACGACTTCCAAACGGAGGCGGCCAATCTCCGTCAGACGGTGATGGAGAAAGACCTCGCCATCCAAGGCGCCGGCAAGGCCTACGAGGAGCTGCGGGCGGAGAAGCGCGACCTTGGCCGCGATCTCAAGGGGAAGCAGGCCGAGCTTTTGAGCGTGCTCGAGCGCGAGCAAGGATTGTCGACCCGTTGTACAGGTAAGTGTTCGAGCCGCCTTTGACCGGGTCCTTGGGCGTGCTTAAGGTACTCTTTCTGCCCGTCGACTTGAATTCTCCTTTTGCTGACTTGGGTTTTGCCTTTCAGCGCTCGAGGCTGATTTGTCCGCGTCACGCACGGACCTCCAAGTCGCCCGGAGGACGTTAGGCACCGAGGTGGATGCCCGGGCTCGGATCTGCGGCGCCATCGACACCCTCAGCGAACGCTGGGGATTCGAGCCCGTGGTGGACGCCGAGGGGCCAGACGCTGGGCGTGGCTACGCCGCTCGTGTCTTCGCCTTCGGACTCTCGCGGCGGGACTGAGTCCGGGACGCCCTTGTTTTCGCCGCGCGCCGGAGCCTCGCCATCTTCTACTCCGGGTTCGCCCTTACGAGGGAGGAGGCTTGAGATGGGATGGAGGCCGTTGCCGGTGGCTTCACTTATGCTGAGGGTGAGCAAGAGGGAGCCGCGAACCCGAGGCATGATCAATTCCTTGTCGACGCCGCGGGGCCTGGAGAGCAATTGGGCCGAAGCTTCGAGGCGTTCGTCCTTCCTCCCGCCATGCAATAATCGCAGTCGTCACCGGCCTGCGAGCCGAGATCTGGGCAGAAAGGCCCTTGTAAGAAAAATTATCTTGGTCGTGGGATGGCACAAGTGGCCTTTAAACGTGATGTTTATAACTTAAGCTTGTTTGTGCTTTAGTTTTTCCTTTGTGCTCTGAATCGTCTTCCATTCCTTGCCTTGTTTCTTTTTAACTGAGTGCTAGCGTTGTGCTCGAACTGCTCTAAGGGGAGATGAGTTGGGGTGCCGTAGCTCAGAAGCATAGGAAGCCTTGTGCTCGATCGTCCCGGCTCGAAGGGCTCGAGGTGACGCTCATACTTAGTTTTTATAAGAAAAACTTCGAGGCGAGAAGGAAAAAAGAGTGCTTTGAGCGTCTTTGAAAAAACTAGGCGCGTTTTTTCGAGGATTTCAGGGGGTCCCCCCCGGTCTAGCCCCCGAGGGGGCTTGGCTTTGTGAAAACAAAGTCGAGCCCACCTTGCATATGAACGAACAAAAAGTAGGAAACTGGTTGCAGGGTTTTTATTCATTCATACTAGCGGTATATTTAAGCGAAATATGTACAAGGCATCGAGGCCTAGGAGAAAAAACGACGTAGCTGTTCGATGTTCCATGCGTTGGTGAGGGTCGAGCCGTCCTCATTAGCTAACTTGTAGGTCCCTGGCTTCAGCACCTCAACCACGATGAACGGGCCTTCCCAAGGAGGAGTGAGTTTGTGGCGCCCCTTGTTGTCTTGTCGTCGACGGAGCATGAGATCGCCGACCTCGAAATCTCTCCTGCGCACATTCTTCTCGTGGTACTGTCGTAGCTTCTGCTGATAGCGCGTGGAGTGTAGGAGCACCGTGTCTCGAGCTTCCTCGGCTTGGTCGACGGCGTTGGCCAGCCTTTCCTCGTTAGTCTGCTCGTTGTAGGCTTTGAGTCGAGGGGAGCCATATTCGAGGTCGGTGGGGAGGACGGCCTCCGACCCATAGACCAAGAAAAATGGAGTGAACCCCGTGGCTCGGCTCTCAGTCGTCCGTAGACTCCATAGAACGGAAGGGAGCTCAGCCATCCACCTCTTGCCGTGCTTGTTAAGGCGGTCGAAAATCCTTGGTTTGAGCCCTTGCAAGATCATGCCATTCGCGCGCTCGACTTGACCGTTAGTTCGAGGATGGGCGACTGCCGACCAATTCACACGGATGTGATGTCGATCGCAGAAATCCAGGAATTTTTTGCCTGTGAACTGAGTGTCGTTGTCAGTGATGATGACGTTGGGGACCCCAAAACAATGGATGATGTCGGTGAAGAATTCGACCGCTCGCTCCGAGCGGATGTTAGTGATGGGCTTGGCCTCGATCCACTTGGTGAACTTGTCGATGGCCACGAGCAGGTGGGTGTAGCCTCCCATCGTTTTCTTGAGTGGTCCAACCAAATCGAGCCCCCGGACCGCAAACGGCCAAGTGAGGGGATCATCCGGAGTGCGTGTCTTTGGGAGATGCGTACGCTTGGCGTAGAATTGGCACCCCTCGCACGCTCGAACAAGGTTGATGGCGTCAGCGGTCGCCGTGGGCCAGTAGAAGCCTCGACGGAATGCGTTTCCGACAAGGGTTCTTGGCGTAGCGTGATGGCCACAAGCCCCCGAGTGCATGTCTTCGAGCAACTTCCTGCCCTCCTCGATTGAGACGCATCGTTGGAGTATGCCCGTAGGACTGCGGTGGTAGAGCTCTTTGTCGTTTCCATAGATGACGTATGTTTTGGCTCGACGCGCCAGTCATCTTGCTTCTGTTCGATCCTCTGGTAGCTCCCCTCGAATAAGGTATTCAAGGAAGGGAGCTCGCCAATCTGCCGGTGGGTTTGAATCTTGGTCAGTCTCCATGACCTCAGCCTCCTCCGAGGGGGGCTCGGTCGTAGGAGCGGGCTCGATGACTGGTTCCACTCCAGCCCCCGAGTCCCACTTTACAGATGGCTCATGAAGGTCTTTCGAGAAGACGTCTGGGGGAATGGTCGCTCGAGATGATGCAATTTTGGCCAGTTCGTCCGCAGCTTCATTGAAGCGCCTGGGGATGTGGTTGAGCTCGAGGCCATGAAAGTTGGCCTCTAATTTGCGCACCTCGTTGCAGTATGCTTCCATCTTTTCGTCATGGCAGCTCGAGGCTTTCATTACCTGGTCGATGACGAGTTGCGAATCACCTCGAGCGTCGAGGCGTCGGACTCCGAGCTCGATAGCGATACACAACCCAGTAATGAGCGCCTCGTATTCTGCCATGTTGTTCGAGGCCGTAAAATGGATGCGCACCACGTAACGCATGTGTACTCCGAGGGGCGAAATAAAGAGTAGGCCTGCGCCCGCTCCTGTTTTCATGAGCGACCCGTCGAAGTACATGGTCCACAGCTCGGCCTGGATCTGAACTGGGGGGAGTTGGATGTCGGTCCACTCAGCGACAAAATCTGCCAGCACCTGAGATTTGATAGCCTTTCGTGGGGCGTAAGTGATGGTCTCGCCCATGACCTCGACCGACCATTTAGCGATTCGACCCACTACTTCCCGGTTTTGGATGATTTCCCCGAGCGGGAATGAAGATACCACTGTCACCGGGTGGCTCAGAAAGTAGTGTTGGAGCTTTCGACGTGTGAGCACGATTGCGTAGAGCAATTTCTGGATTTGGGGATATCGAGTCTTGGCATCCGAGAGCACCTCACTGACAAAGTAAACTGGCCGTTGTACGGGGAGTGCGTGCCCCTCTTCCTGCCTCTCCACCACTATGACTGCGCTAACCACCTGAGTGGTTGCAGCAATGTAAAGGAGGAGGGGCTCGGGCCGGGTTTGTCCGGGTGTTGCTGGTCGAGGTGGCACGAGCACGGGAGGAGGTGAGCAAGCTCTTTGCCCTCGAGAGGGCTTCCTCCGCCTCGGTGCCCATGCAAAGTGCTCGGATTTTTTGAGAAGTCGATACAAAGGCAAGGCTTTCTCCCCGGGCGTGCGATGAACCGGCTAAGGGCGGCTAGGCACCCCGTAACTTTTTGCACCCCCTTCGGGTCTCGAATCAGCCCCATTCTCATGATGGCCGTGACCTTCTCGGGATTGGCCTCGATCCCGCGCTGGGAAACGATATAGCCTAGCAACATGCCTCGAGGCACACCAAAGACACATTTTTCGGGGTTCAACTTGATGTTCTTGGCCTTGAGGCACTCGAACGTCAATTTGAGGTCCTCGACAAGGTTTTCGACCTTACGTGTCTTGACAACGATATCATCTACGTACGCCTCGACCGTCTCTCCTATGTGTTTGCCGAAAACGTGAAGCATGCAGCGCTGATATGTTGCCCCGGCGTTTCGAAGGCCGAAAGGCATCGTGACATAACAAGTACATGCCCACGGGAGTGATGAATGAAGTCGCGAGCTGGTCGACTCCTTCATTTTGATTTGATGGTAGCCGAGTAAGCGTCGAGAAAGGAAAGTACTTCACAACCCTTAAAGTGGAATCAACTATTTGATCTATTCGAGGTAAAGGAAATGGAACCTTGGGACATGCTTTATTTAAACTAGTGTAATCTACACACATCCTCATTTTCCCGTTCTTTTTCCCTACTAGTACAGGGTTAGCTAACCACTCGGGATGATGTACCTCCTTGATGAATCCGGCCTTCTCGAGCTTCTCGACCTCCTCGCGGATGATCCTGCGCTTCTCTTCTTCGAAGCAGCGCAGGCGTTGCTTGACAGGTCTCGAACCGGGACGGATCTCCAAGGCGTGCTCGGCGACATCCCTCGGTATGCCAGGCATGTCCGAGGGACTCCACGCAAACATGTCAGCGTTTGCGCAGAGAAAGTCGACGAGCACGGCTTCCTATGCGCTGTCGAGGGAGGCGCTGATGATCAGCGTCTTCTCGTCTGAGGAGCTTGGATCAAGCAGGATTTTCTTGGTGTCCTCGGCGGGCTCGAAGTTGCCAGCCTGTCGCTTGGGTGCTGGCGCAGAAGCCTCGGCCGCCATACGGTCGAGCGTCTTGGCCAGATCCTTGGATGCGGATAGGGATTCCCCGTACTCGACGCATTCCACGTCGCAGCAGTACCCGTGCTCGTACGTGGACTCGACGGTGATGACTCCCTTTGGTCCTGGCATCTTGAGCTTGAGGTAGGCGTAGTTGGGGATCGCCATGAACTGGGTGTAGCATGGTCGGCCCAGGATCGCATGGTAAGTCCCCTCGAAGCCGGGTACGTCGAAAGTGAGGATCTCCCTGCGGAAGTTCGAGCGTGTGCCAAAGACGACGGGGAGGTCGATGCGGCCGATCGTGAGCGCCTTCTTGCCGGGGACGACTCCATGAAAGCCCCCGGCGCTCGGCTTGAGCTGAGCCCTCGTGATGCCGAGCAGCGTGAGTGTCTCCATGCAGATGATGTTGAGGCTGCTGCCTCCGTCCATGAGGACCTTGGTGAAGCGGGCGTTAAGGATGATTGGGTCGATGACGAGGGGGTACGCGACGGGATTGGTGACATGCTCTGGATGATCATCACGGCCGAACGTGATAGGAGCATCCGACCAGTCGAGGAACTGAGGCGTAGCAGGCTTCACAGAGAAGACCTCTCTGCGCTCGTTCTTCCGCTCTCGACGCGTCATCTGGGTGGTAGGGCCACCATAGATCATATAGCACTCGGTAATGGGCGGGTACCCATTGTCGTCGTTGTCGTTGGCTCGATCGTCGCCACCCTTATCCTTCTTATCCGAGGCCGAATTTCTTGAAGTAGCCTCGAAGCATACGACAATCCTCGAGGTTATGCTTGACCGTCTCCTTATGATATGGGCATGGCTGTTTTAGCATCCTGTCGAAGACGGCCCCATCCGGAGGGGGTCGAGGCTTCTTGCGCTCGGCTGCGGCTACTTCGCCTTTCGCGACCACGCGCTTGCCTTGTTGGTTGCCCTTTTTCTTCTTCCCGTTTTTCTTCTGGGCCTTGCTCGAGCCCTCACCATCCCCTGGGGGCGGCGCGGGCTTGTTCTCAGCTCCGCCAAAGAAGGCCCCCACGGCCTCGTCACCGGCAGCGTAGTCGGCGACGACGTCCATGAGCTCGTCGACCGTCTTTGGGCGGTTGCGCCCGAGCTCCCGCACGAGCTCTTTGCAGGTGGTGCCTGAGACGAACGCCAAGATGACGTCGTGATCTGGGATGTGCGGCAGCTCGGTGCGCAGCTTGGAGAAACGTCGAGCAAAATCCCGGAGAGACTCCGTGGCATTTTGCTTGCAGTTGCGGAGATCCCACGAGTTGCTGGGCCGGATGTAGGTGCCCTTGAAGTTCCCCTCGAAAATCTGGACCAGGTCGGCCCAATTGTAGATCTGATTGGGGGGAAGCTCCTCGAGCCACCGTCGAGCGGTGTCAGAGAGAAACAGGGGAAGCTGGCGTATGATTGCCCTATCCTCTCGAGCCCCTCCCAGCTGGCAGGCCAGCCGGAAATCGGCCAGCCAGAGCTCTGGCTTGGTTTCCCCGTTGTATTTGACCACGCTCGTGGGGGGTCAAAACGGGTTAGGCAATGGCGTGTTGCGAATAGCTCGACTGAAGACTCGAGGGCCCGGCAGCTCGGGAGCCTGCCGGTCCTCGTCGCTGTCGTAGCGCCCCCCTCGATGGGCCTTGTAGCCACGGTCCTCGGCACCCGCAGCCTTACGTCGTCGGTTGTCGTTGATGTCGTGACGCGCATCTTGAGGCGCGCGGTTGTCGAGGATGCGTTCTCGAGCGGGGGCTCTACCACCTCGAGGGGGTGCCTCCTGGTGGACGGAACCCTCCCGCTCGTGCCGTGGCTGTTCTGGGGCTGCCTCACGCTGTCTTGAGGCCGAGCTCTCGGCCTGCTGGACGGCCGCGACTTGGAGGAGCCCCTGGATCTCATCTCGTATCCGTAATGCGTGCGGATTCGAGGGCGCCGGCATGTCTCGCAGCAGCATAGCTGCTGCAAGTACATTCTGGCTTGCTCGAGGGAAGTGGGCCGGCTCGGGTGGCGCTTCCGGTCGCCCGTCGTTGACGATGCGGTTGAGGACGCTCGTGCCTTTCCTCGAGCGCCAAGAGGTCGAGGTGGAGGGAGTTGGCTTAGCTCAAGGGTCCTTTTGAGTAAGTCCAAATTCGCGCGCTCCGCCTCCATCTTGGTCTCGATTTCCCGGATCTGGGCCCATTGAGCTGCTAGTGCATCGTCTTCAGGTCGTCGGTTATCTTGGGCTTGTGGTGGTGGTCCGCGTGGCTCGATCACCTGTAGGGCTCCAGCTGCCGATGTCCCGACCACTGGCGTTACGTCTGCCCGGTTGGCTGCAGGGACGGCCGCGGTGGCGCCATCTCTGGTCTCCTCATCCGACGGGACGTCGCCGTCGAGATGAAAACACTCACGAGCCGGGTCATAGCACCCTGAGTCCGAGTCATCGGAGTCTGGGTGAGCACTGGACGGCGTCCAGGGCCTCCCCGTGCTCTCCTCCTCGATCCAGCGGCGCATATTCCCGACCGTGTTGCGGCGTTGCGAGCCAGGTGCTCTGTCAAACCCACGGTCCACTGATGCCGGCCACACAATCTCCAAGTCCATGGTGGCGCGGTCGGCGCGCGGCCCCACCAGCGCGTGGGGGTGACGAGCGTCCCCCTCCTGGTTCACCGATCGAGAGTAGAGCCATGTCGTGGCCTGGGCCGAGCGACACGAACTCTAGACTCCCAAACCAGATCACCGTGGCAAACGAAAGCGAGGAAACGGGTGATGCCATCCGGAAAATGGCGGGAATCGAGCGAAAAACACGCAGTACCCCTACCTGGCGCGCCAACTGTCGGTGTTTCGTACCCCGGGGGGTATAACACCAATGAGTAAATTTCTATGCGTGCTCCCTAATCCGGATGGTGACACAAGAAGGACACAAGTGATTTATCCTGGTTCAGGCAAAAGAAAGCCCTACGTCCAGCGGGGGGAGGAAACTTGTATTATCTTGCACCTAAGTGCTCGTACAGGGGTGAGTACAAGACAGTCCTGAGACTTTGCGAGTGAGAGTGTGAATGTGAACTTGGGGGCCTCAGAACCTGCCCTATACTAGGCCCTGGCGTCCCCTTTTATAGGCCAAGGGGAGGCTCAGGAGTACAAGAGTAGGTAGGGCAATCGTATGCATGACGTCGAGGTATGGCGTCGGGTCGGGTCGTTGGAACTGTGGACGCCTCCCTTGATCCGGTTCGAGCCTGTGGATCCCTGCTTTTACCCGGGTCGAGACTGTAGCAGCATGGTTGATGGAGGCCTGTCAATTCCTCACTGACACGAGCTGACGCAACTGAGGCATGGGTGGTGATGGTCTTCCCTGAAAACCCGTCGAGCGGCTGTCGAGGTGGGATGGACGTGGCACTGTGCACCCCGTACGCCGGTCGCATCTGTCATCATTCCTCGAGCGGTTGAGGGCCGCCTTGAGGGGTCGACGATCCGAGCGATGGGACTGAACGACGTGTTAGGTGGTACGGGGAGTTGATAATGACGAGTTGAGGGGGTGCCATACACGTCACAGTGCGAGGCATGGCGTAATAGTGGCGCCTGCCATCCTCGAATCCTGGGAATGGGCAGCGTGATGATGGAAGCGACCCACGTGCCATCCACTGTTACGAGCCCTGTAGCCATGGAGTTAGCCAGGGTTGGTGTACCGTGGTACTGTTCGAGCCCTGTAGCCATGTGCGTGCTTCTGGGAGGGCAATTATTGCAGACAGACTCGAGCGGTCGCTCGCTCGAGCGCTCTCCGTTACTGCCCGAGCGGTTTGCTCGCTCGAGCGGTTCCCGTCACCGTCTCGAGCAGTTGCTCGCTCGAGCAGCTTCCGTACTCCCTTCTCGATCGGGCGGGCGACTGCTGCTCGAGTCGGTGGTCTTTGTGGTTTTGTGGGCCTGATACGCGTGTCGGCTTAGCTCGAGGAGGATTGGGGATTTCTTTTAGTAGCTTTTGGGATTTAGAGAGGGGTGAAACAGGTTTGCCAGTCTCTAATCTTTCTAGTTTAGGACCCCCTAATCTAGGAACCCGACACATGCGATTCTATAAATGATATAGAATTTTTTATTATTTTATATTTTATACTTGGTATAGTACCGTTATTAGCTTATAATTTTGTACGTGACATGCGTACCAACAGGAGTCTGAACATCTAAAAACATATGTCAAACGGCCGAATATACAACATCTAAAAAAACATATGTCAAACGGCCGCACGTGTGTTAGCGTGACAATTCAGTTATCACAATATAATACCAATTATCGTGCCAGTCTATTTAAAAAAAATGCGTGCCAGTCGCAAGGCTGGAGCAACGCAAGGTCGACGTTTTTTTGTACCTGTAGGTCGAAGTTGAAAGTTGTGAAAATTCGCGGCATGCAAAGACATTGAAGATCCAAAATTCATGGCATGCGCATCTGTGCAAAAATGTTGCCGCTCGATGCGCTCCACCGGAATCCGATGCTAGATTACGAGAAACGACAGCGGGATTTTTTTTTTCCTCCCGTCATTAGCGGCATGAGGTGTTTTATTTTTTTTGTTGAATTTATTAATTTATTTAGTAAATCATTAAATTGAGAAAAATCAATGGTTCAGATCGATTTAAGATATTACCTCCATATAGGTAAATGGTGTACCTGAGCATTGCCCATATATAAATAAATCGAAATAGCAGGTTAGGTGCATGGGCTTCATCAATTATTGAAATCTAGCTAGCAAGGCTGCCTTGCATATAGCATGAACAGTATATGCCGGGTGATTTATGAGTCCGCTTCACTTGTCGTTTCAGTAGTATATATAAAAAAAATATATGTATAATAGAGTGCTTAATTGGCACTAGAGGAGATGTATGCATTTTTTTTTTTTTGTAACAGGAGGAGATATTTGCTTGATTGATTGATTCAGATTTCAGACTAGGCGAAGATCGTCAGACATTGTTATCATGGTAGGTTGGAGTCTCCATCTATAGCTCTGTTTGGGAAGAATACCATACGCATCACTAAAAAAAATATTTGCTACTACCTTTTAGAGTTCATTCATTTTCTGTGAGAAGGTAACGTTGTGAGAAGGTGGTCTGCTAGAAAACTAGAGCAACGACAAATTTGCAGAGCAACAAGGAAACACTTCAACCACAAAGTAACTTCTCCCTTTAGTAGCCACCAATGAAATATTTTTGACCGTCAGGGTAAAAGTTATTTTCTTGGGTTGCCCCTATCTTTCAAAGAATTTGTAATTTTCCATGACTACCATTAACTTCCAAGGCATTTGTGATTTCCATGGGGGCTAGCCCTCAACGAAATGCATACTGCAAACAAATTAAAAAAAGCGCTTATCATAACCAATAAATTCTAAAATTTAAGTCATTCCCAATTGACCCATGATGGCATGCATATATACATTTTATTATGGATTTGAACCATGAAATTGATTTAATATATCAATAAGAACTTAAGTCCATTCATGCATATTGTAATTTTCCTTCACAAGGAAATTCAATATAATTCCAAGGAAATTACAATTTTCCTTGTCATTTTATTATAATAGAATAACACCCAAGAAAATTCTAATCTTTCCTCACATGTATTTTATAATAACAATCAAGGAAAGGCTTAATTTCCTTGCTGGGTGCATATAACCCGCCAAGGAAACATCATTTTCTTGGAGGTTGATTAGCACCGTCTATAGGAAACTATATATTTCTTGGCCCTCAAATAAATTCTTTATCCTCAAGGTAATTCGGATTTAGCATGGACCATGCTGAAAGTGATGGTATATTAGCCTGAGATCACGATGTTTTTATTTATTTCATACATGGCATGTACACTACTTGCATGAGATCGAACCCATATGTGTCATGCATCTTAACGCCATTTTTTGGTTGACACAGCCTCTATAGCAGAGCCTAGAGGCCACTCAGCTTCGATGTAGTACTCTCCATGCTTCACCTTGTCCACCACGGTGATCTCCTTTGTCGCCTTCACACCTGCATTGCACATAATTTCATTAGTCTGAATATATCGGAAATTAGTTGCGTGAACCCGACATGACATTAGTATCATATTGCATTCTACATAACCATTGCATTGATGATCATTTACACTAACCAAAGCCATCTACTAGCAACATATACTGGTAGGCAAGGTCCATGCATAGGTATGGCACATCGACATCCTTGACGTTTGGGTATTCGATTTTGGCTTCTTCAACACTCATCTGGCAAGCCTTCTCTGCAGAAGCTCCGAATGCGCCAGGGGTAGTTTTTCCGCTTGGTGCATTGCCATCTATGATGCCGACCTTTTCAAAGGGAAGAAATGGGTTTAACTTAAAGATCTTCAATTTTTATGCATGCTTCCAAAGTAAATCTATGCAGGTTCATAAGTAGATTAAGAAGCTAGTCGTTGCTATACACCTCTGAGGCCACATAGTAGAAGCTGGATGTAACATAGATGTTGTCTTGGCCTGCTCCGCCACCACCATTCCATGTGCCATTGAAGGTGCAATTCTTTATTTCACATGGCGCGTTCAGGTTCAGTGCGTTGCCTATCTCTTCTCTGCACTTGCCGTAGACTGCTCCTTCTGGTGCGGCCGTTGCATCATATTGCTCCTCATTGTAGGTGTATTGACCTATATAAAATGAAAATGAACAACACAAAGAGACCTAGTTTTATAGGGTTATTAGAAAAGAAAACCAATGTGAATTATGTATGCTGAACCTATATACCGATGAATCCACGTAGCATGCAGCTACTAAATGGTCCATTCTTTGCTTTCAAAATCTCTGCTCGTGATGCAAAAGCACCATAGTGCAAGTAACTGCAAGGAGATCAAGGTCATAACATATATCATCTTTATCTTTAACATAATGGCTTTGTAATTACTAATAAACATTAACCTAAAAGTATATATGTTGAGATAATATATTGAGCAAAACCTGTGAGCATAGATGTTGTAATATTTTCCTTTAAGATACTCTCTTAGAACGTAGGGATCTTCACCATGAGGCGCCACCGGAGCATTCGCGGCGGTATTTGCAGAAATAGCGTAGGCCATTTGCACTGATGCACCGCCCATATCAATCACAGCTAGTGTCTGTGAGTAGTCCCCTCCCAATTTATCCAATAGATAATTCAAAGCAACCTACAACCCACAATAGATATACATATTGTTGTTCTTTTGAGGACAAAAGGTAGATGCCACAAGAGTGTTATGTGCATACCCATAGGTAAGATCCTTCTTGAGATCCCTCGAGAACAGTGATCCATTTGGGATTGTAATGAAATTTGCTCTTGGTGTGAACAAGATCTCGGACCTGTATTAAATAAATCAATATTTTCTTCTATGTAGATTACACATGAGACATATAATTTGATACACAATACAACAAGATGAATTTACCGCTTCAAGAATTTCGTCTGCCTTCTCGTCTCCAATTAATCTCAGACCGGCAGTTGCCTGCAATTTTGGTATGCAAAACACTTCAGTTTGAGAAGAAACCAAAGATTTTTAATCGAATGGCACAGATATATATGCTTATTATTTGGCTTTATCCACTGTCATGTGCAGCTTATAAGTATACATAAAACATGAATAATTACATATCTATATGGAGGAAGGGCACTAAGATTTTTTTCCATATATATAATACTAGATGACCTTAGATGAAGGAAACAATTACCCCAAGTTCAAGCGGAGTATTTTTCTGAAGTCGGAGAGGGACAACCTTCTTAGCCTGCTCAAGAAGGGGAGTATGGAGGTTGCAGCATCTTGAGGTTGACCAGCGTATGAGCTCAGGCCGGGTTTTACCTGGATCACCAAATAAATTACAAATATGTATGGATATATGGTTATCAATAATCCAATTGATTTTTCTTTACATAATTAAGACTTGTTTGGCACAGCTCTTATTACTCAGAAATCTAGATAAGATTGGTGGATCTGTATTTGTAGATTAAATTAAAATGTCTGAATATTTGATTACTACCAGTTTTTTTTTAGATAATGGAATTACATCCTGGCCTCTATGTATCCGCAGGAAACAGACACATACACAGCCAACCTATTTTTAGATGAAAGAAGAATTATATTAAAATATAGCTGGGTACATCATCACATTACAAGTGTTCCGCATCTATCCAGAAAACGAAATTCATCTATATTGTGCCCACGCTGTAAAAGGCTCCAAATCTCAAATCCGAACCTATTTGACGCTTTGTATGGATGATCGCACAGCAAATACTCGGCAACAAATGTTTTCAGCCGACAATAGATGCCCAACGGACGGCCAACGTTCCTGCGGGCGGAGTTGAGAAGCTTCTTCTTCCGTGTGTCTTCCTTTTTTTTTTTTTACCACCGAAGAATGAGGAAGACTCGACCTGAAAAATATTCTCCCTAGTCCTTCATCATGGCCAGATTCAACCACAACAAAACGAAGAAGGGACTGGAGAAAATTATTTCATGGCGGCGGCATCATCTTCGCCTTGATGCCGCCGTTCGGAAATAAAAATCTCCATGTCGTCATGTCGATGAAAATGCTGATGTCGAAATTGTCGCCTCCATCTTCAATGAATCCGCCACGGAGAAAACGAATCCAACCTTCTCCTTCACCGTCGCCGGAGAAGAGAAGGAGGAAGACATAAATCGCCCATACCAAGAAACTTGGCATGGAGAAACTCTAACCCTAAGACTCAAACCTGAGAGAAAAACTTAATTAAAAGCGATGGATCCCCACTCCCTCCGGCTTCCGGTGATGTACCGGAGGAGGAGGGAGTGTCAATGCATACACAGCCAACCTTATTACAAAGACTAAAAAGGAAAAGAGATATCTTAATTTAGTACACAAAATCGGTACTAAATTAAGGTCGCCTATATCCAGTATTGGATTGACTAGAGGCACAAACTAGCGATAGCAAGCCCTCCAAACATACGGAAGGTTGCAAAAACCTTCACAAGGATCTCTAAGATGAAGCTCCAGAGAGTATGCGACGCCGAAAGCGCCTCCGACGTCCATCCATAACAGGATCAGGTTTTCACCTAGTGATCTGACATCTGCCAATTGAAGGGATCAAGGGAGCGATCCATCTGCTGCCATCAAGTCTGCAATCCCTTTGCAACCATGTCACCAAGATCTGTACACGGGTTGCACATGTTTTACGACGAGCTTCCACACAAGACGAAGCGGTCGTACGATCCGACCAAGTGGTGGTTCTTGACAACGACATCCTAGCCACGTATTAATTAGCGGCAATGCGACCTCCGGTGGCGGCGCGACGCAGATAAGGTCGGCGGCGACTGGAACGGGGTGAGTCCCGAGGACGGAGGAGAAGTTGGGCACAGATCCAGCTCCTCGCCCGCAAGGTGGTCGTCGTCGAAGATCCACCATCTCCGCGTCGACGGTCGCCATCACCGCCGCCTGGATAGGGCCGACGCACGATATGGCGATCCGACTACGACGCACGACGAAGACGTCCCAACGGCTCTTGATCTGCCAACGGGACACGCAGGCCGGCGATGCGACCTTCGATGGAGGCGCTTGGATCGTCTTCGGGGGGAGGGGTGGGAGGCCACCTCGCGACCCCGACTGCCATGGCCGATCGGATCAGGCCAAGGGAGTAGGATCCGAGGAGCCCCACCTCGGTCTGTCCTGGCGAGGTTGCGATCTCGCCCGTCGCGGAGTAGCGGACGTCGGGCGTCGCGGTACCCGGCGGAATCGCGGACGCGGACGAGCGGACGAACAGGCGAAGTCGCGGACGTCCTCGCGGTCGAAGTCGCCGTCGCCTAGCAGTCTCACGCGCGGAGCGTCGCGGATGGACGGGCACTTCGCGGCGGGCGTCCGTGATCGGACTGAGGTCGCGATCTAGACTGGCGTCCGCGATCCGGCGTAGTCCTGTCGATCGTGGACGGACTGGAGTTGCGGACGGACAAATCTGGGCGATGGACGGACTGGAGTCACGCAGTTTTCGATCGTGGACGAACGTAGGGCGTCGGGCGACGAATGAAGAGGCGAGGCCGGCGAGCGGAGATGTGCCCAGCGACGGTGGCACGGCGCAATCGCGCACATATGAGGGAGAGAGGCCGGCGAACGGAGGATGTGCCCAGCGGCGGCCTGGACCAACCGATCGTGGGGATCGGTGGCGGCTAGGTTAGCCCTCGAGGCCTACATCAGTCCCTCCCCGAAGATTACTACCAGTTGGATCTAGAGCTCTGCCAATCTAGATTTCCGAGTCCAAAATAGTCGTTTTATGCTCTGCCAATCTAGTCCAAACTACTACCTAACCGCTCGAGATCTAGCCTGCCAATATAGGTCGAGCTCTGCTAAAAGCCATATATATAGGAGTAAAAAAGAGACAACTGAGCAAACAGACAATGTATGTTTATCCTAAAGCGAAACTTTTTAATATTAACTAGCAACATCTATGAAATTGCATTATATTAAAGAAGAAGAGATGGCTGATGAGTCAGTAGAAATGTTACCAATCAAATTGCAAATACATTAGCTTTATTAGCTAGACGTAGTAAACACTCTGGGCATTTGGACTTTCCTTAGTACGGATTGTAATTCACCAGTTGCTAGCTAATAAAAATTTCTCTTTGATTGCAAAAAAAATGATTATAAAAATATTTTTAGTATTTCCGTTAGTTTGAATGGGAATGGAGAATCCCCCACATTTAAAAATATATATATTTTAGATTCTAAACCTAGTAATGTCAGTCTTCTTCTATTTAATCTATGGAAGTAGAGTCTTTTTCTAGGCCCTCTATATATTGCATAGGTGCGTTAAAAAAAATAACATTTGTGTAGGGAAAGAAGCCACAGCTAAACTAAGGAGTCGACGCACACTCTTCTTCTTTTCGTGTGTGTGTGTGTGTGTGTGTGTGTGTGTGTGTGTGTGTGTGTGTGTGTGTGTGTGTGTGTGTGTGTGTGTTCTTTTGAAGCTGAAGATAGATTGGAAATCTGAATGCCATTGCTGACTCTTTTATATACCTTGGCAAAGAACTCGATGTCATTACCAATGTTGACGAGGTCGAGCTTGTTGTCGAACTTGAAAACGTGCACTCGGCTCCCCGTGCTCCCGGCGTCGAAGATCACGGCGTACCTCCCCGCCGATCTTGGAGGAGCTACGACGTTGTTCTCATTCTTCACTGCCGGAGCCGACTCATCGTCGGCGTGGCTGCCCTTCCGGCCAAGAAGCGCGACGTTGCCGCCGGAAGCGGCGGCAGTTCGGCAAGGCAAAGCCGCCGAGGCAAGGAGCAAGAGGAGAAGCAGGGCAGCAAGACCGGCGAGGCGAGCCATTACCGCTGCAATGGCCTATCTAGCTAACTAGCAAAATTAGCCGGCCGGGCACGCGGCCAAGGTGACCACTCACAGTCACACTTGACTCGTGTCTGAGCTAGCTCTGGAGGGGTGGACAGGACAGTTAGCTATATGTATACACGAGGCGTCGAGGAGCAGCTTTGCATTGTGATTCCGATCTGACCTCGGGGAACCCACAGGTTTGTTTGTTTTTTTTGACTCACCCCATGTCTGTTATTTAGATCTATGCTATGAACTCATGTTGCACGCTATGCACTCATGTTGTTAGTTGCACGCGACTGGACTGGAAAGAAAAGAAACGAAAGTACACACCAACAACTGGAGCATCTCTAAAAGACTCTACTTTCCTCCCATAAATAATGTTATGGGATGCGTGTCAATCAGATTTTATTAATTTTAACTGGATTTATATAAAATATGTGTAATATTTATATCTCTTAATAAATTTATTTATAAAAGTATATTCTACGATCTTTCTAATGGTACTAATTATATATTATAAATATAAATATTTTCATATATAATTGGTTAAAGTTGACTTTCTAGGAAGCGCAAATGACTTATATTTTCAGACCGAGGGATTGTATCCTTTCTAAATGCCACATATAGAGATTTTCACATATTCTCCAAAAATAGCCATCTTCTATGCTGGATATTTCACTAGCCAAAATTAGCAGATGAGAATGAATCTCTAAGCTGCGCAAGAGATGTAGAAAAATTGTTAGAGGGTGAAAAAATAGAGAAAGCGATTTTAAAGCAAATAAACTCTCCAAATGATGGTTGAGAGAGTGAGATTTAATAAGACTCTTGGAAATGCTCTTACATATTTTTTATAAATAAATAAATTCACAAAAATACAAGCACGTGCATTAAGTTCGAAACATTAAAATCCGGTTAAATAGGTCTTACCAAGAAAGCTAGTGAACTGAGATTTACATGACACCTATTACAGCAACTCCAGCAGTACTACCTATATTTTCTTGTCTAGGTAGTCAGTTATTTTAATTCTACCTATTTTTTCCTTCCAACTCCAACGGGACTACCTAAACCATGGCAGCAAAATTTATTCTACCGATCCATGACATGTGGAGCCTACCTCTCATCCTTTTCCTCTACTTCCATGGACAAATTCGGCCAACGCCCACAACTGCACGCGTCGGGGGACAAGGCAGCGCATCGGCGACCCCCGCCCACGCCTGCCAGTGCCGGCGACCTCCGCCCATAGCCGTCTGTGTTGAGAGCCGTCAGTATGGGGAGCGCCACCCGGAGGCCCGTCGTGCCAGAAAATCGGGTGACGGCGGAGCATGGAACCAGTTTGGGGAGTCGCGTCGGAGGGAGCTAGCTGCCGCGACCTCTGCCCGCAGCCGTCCGTGCAGGGAGCAGGGAGCGGGAAGTGGCGCCCAGAGACCCGCCGTGTCAGAAAAAATCGGGTCACGGCGGAGCAGGGGAGCCGGGGACCGCGAGTCGCGCAGGCGGAGCAGGGCGCAAGGCGGACGAGCGTCGGCGCCGGTGTTGACGGTAGACAACTCCTATTTTTAACCGTCAACTAGACATGAAAAAGGACCTAAATATAATTACCATCTAGATATAGGGCTTACACTAACGGAATTCCACGAGTTTTGGTGAATGTCCTGTTTTCGCGGGGTGTCGCTGAAAATACACAAGGAAGGCCCACATGTCAGGTTTACATAGAGATAATCGGGAACCGGTGAAAATTCTGTAATCTGGAAGGTTCGAGAAGGCTCTGGACCAAACGGGAGCCCGAACCGGCTCGGTGGAGAGGCGGCCGCCTCTACCCTAGGGTCGGCCGCCCCGGCATCTCGACCAATCAGAACGAGTCTCGCGGATCCCTGTTCCACCGCCTTTGAGGATGAATAAAAATCGTCCATTCAGGTCAGTTTGATCCGAGGGCTGTGGTGCATCCTAGAGGGCTATATAAACAGGGCCCCTGGCCCCTGGAGGAGGCATCCCGTGAAACCCTAATTCATTATTTCTAGAGAGGATCAGGTGAGGGGGTCCCTTGAATGGATCTCCTCCCTAGAGCCTAGCATTCAAGATAGATAGAGAGAGTATAGGGTGGAGGTAGGGTTGGAGGAAGCCCGGCATGTCGGTGTCTCCTCTCCGGTTGTACCTGCGGGATCAAGGCTCCTAACCCGAGGCTTGGTTCTAGGATCATTTACGCAATTCAACTTCTAATACTAGTAAGTTCTTGTTATTATTGCTCTTTGGTTTACGAGTTTACTTTATTCGCTTCCGGTTGGGAATAGAGTAATCGTTCGTAGCGTAAGCGTGGTGCTTGGGCTAGGTTCACTCGTAGATGCTCCCTATCTAGCCGGAACCGTGGTAGTATCGAGGGAAGTGACAGTCCCTTTGTTACCTTTGTAACCCACTTCCCGTCAGTAGGTAAGGTAGGTCCAAAAGTGCTAGGTTAAGCATCCTCTGTGGTGTCTTTTCTTAGGTGCTCCCATAGAGTAGTAGTTGCAAAGCTTGCCATAGGTTAGAAGAAGACTGTGGTAGTTATCCTCTCTATATCGCTCATTACCTTGTGTGTAGCTCAGGGGTTAAGTATAGACTTGGGTTAGTCAGATGCACGTTTTCTCCTAGCGGATAAATAAATAACGATACTCTGGAATATCTCCCGGGTGAAGTGCTCACCGATATCCGTGCGCTTGCGGATTATTTCTCTTGATTCTTTCGTGTGCGTATCTAGTATCAACAAGCATTTCTGGCGCCGTTGCCGGGGAGAAAAACGGTCTGCTGAGATAACCTTAAGTCATCCTTAACCTTGTATTATACTTTTATCTTTTTGTATTTTTCTTTTGCCTTTTATTTTATACCCTTATAGATAACCCAAATTCCATGCCTATCTATCAATTTCTTGCACCCATGAGCGAAAGCTTAGAGCCTATAGAGCCCATGATTCTCACATCTAGCTATGAGCTGCGCCCATGTGTGGTTGCAATAGGTCAAAGCCAACCCTTTTCTACAGCTAGAGTCCTATCTTCTAATCAAGAGGGTAATGTACCCAAGGTCCTATCCTCATCCAGGAGAGGGTAATGAACCCCAAGTCCTATCCTCTGATCAAGTAGGTAATGAACTTTTGGCCACACTAAGGGAATCTTCCAATTTTCCTATAAACTTAGGTTTAGACCTAGCCTTACAAGACCATGTTCTTCTTCAACATCTGTATATGGGTCTTGATCATAATATCACCTTTGGAGGAGTTTTCCTTTCTTTACCCTTTAGTGAAGTGAGGTTTGTCCTTATTATTAATGGACATACTCCTTGCACTAGACTTCATGATAACATCCTAGGGGTAGAGAAGGAATCATCCCCCAAACTAGAAGAGGAAGTTTCCATAGCCACTTTACAAACATTCCAATCCCATGATTTGGCAATCCATCCCAAACTAGTAGTACTCCAAAAAACCTCTAAGGCAAGAAGTAATTCTATCCTTAGAAATTCTTTTTGATGGCAAGTTTGGGAGGAGCATAAACTTCCTGCTTCATAAGAGATCTTTTAGTGCATACATTGTCAATCTTCTCAAGAAGAGATCTCTTAGAAAGCGTCTCACACTCAATCCCTTTGAAGGACACTTAGAAAGACTCAAGGATGGCATGTCAAGTGATGCCATAGAAGGAGAGCGAAGCCATCTAGAAGCCACTCTTATCTTCTCCCCTTCTATGCCCACATCAAATATAGAATACGAACCCACCTTTAAACCCATCCTTGACCCCTATGACTCATTCTATGCTCTTTCTCCTAAACCACCCGATGATCCTAGAAATACATCTAGCTATCCCACGCATAGGAATCATCAAGACCATATAGAGGATCTTGAAGAGCAATATCCATGGCTAGAGAGCATTAAAAACCTATGTGCTATTGCCATTGAATGGATGGATAAGGCCTTAGATGAGATCATTTCGAGAGACGATCCAAGGGGAATTTTGGACATTTATGTCGAGTCACCCTTGCAAGTGGAAGATGATGGAGGCTTCAATGAGCAAAGTAGTTACTTCTTAAACACTCCATCAAGACCTTGCTCATATGAAAAATCTCCGATTCACTTAGTCTCTCTAACATTGCCCCACACGAGATCTTCAACCCCCTCATGCTCCTTGTTTCTAAAGACATTGAAAGGGTGGTTGTAGACGCATATGTTTTCCATAAACATTGCAGATCTCGTCATGTTGAATCTTGAGATAGTACACATAGATTGGTGTTGGAGGGGGAACCACTTCACCAATTCACATCTTGAAGGTTTCCCAAGGACAAGCTTAGTGTCCTAAAACAAGCACTGTTGAGACCATGACATGAGTGTTTACCTTTTGCTACCCTTGTTAATTGAGCATAGAGTTATAATTGTGAAAATATTCCTTCGGGTATTCGTGTCACTAACCTTTCCAGGTTCGAAACAAAAAGATCAAAGGAATAACAAATGCAAGGTATGTCCAACCAATCATTATGCAACATTAAATTACATTCATCCAATCTTGATTATGCAAAATTCAAGCTTGGGGGATATAAATCCATAAATAGATTCCCTTGCCATGTTGCTACATTATCTTGGTTGTCCCTACCTTTGGCATGCTCAATTTGCTAAACATCAATCATGCTCGCCATCACCGTTTGAGTAAATCTCCGTAGTGCTTTCATGTTACCTTTATCTACCATAGTAAGTGTTGGTTTAGAAGTACTTGGACATACTTCTATTGGCTTTTAAATTAAGCGTGGTGCTTAGTTTAAATAGCCTTCCTTAATCTGATTAGACATGGAGTCTAGTTTGGTTATTGAGCTAAAAACTGCTTTAGTAGACATTGGTATATTTTGTTGGACTAACCCCTATAGAAAAACTCCCAAATCCAAATTGGGAAAGTCCTGAGATGAACTCACATTAGAAATGAAGCAAGGCATATGATGAACTCAAACAACTTCGCACAGAAGACATAGTTCATTCATCATCCAAGAAAGGATTGAAAGAATTTATGGCGTGCCTGTTCATGGTGAACCTGCCAAATCACCACTTCAGTGATGGAACAAAGAAGGAGACAAGAGTGCCCCAAGAAGGATCTACATCAATAGCACTCACCCAAAGGAAGTGTATGAACAAGGCGACAAGCTATGAGCAACCTTGAAGACATCATAGCATTGAGCCAAAAACTCGACCTAGGACACCAATAAGAAGCTGGGAGCAACTCACCTCATTTTGGCTAATCAAAGACCTGCTCTCGTTGTTCTTGAAGATACCATCTTGCACGTCGGTAGCAAGGACAAGCATGACATGATAAGCATGCATCCTTGTGTCAACCAATCACCATCAAGGGATTGACTACCGACCAAGCCCAAGAAGGCCATGAACAACTACATTTGCAAGATGATGTCCCTAGGTCATTTGGAGATGAAGCTCGCATACAAATATTAATGAAGTCCCTTCCTTGATCATCAAGGCGAGATGGCGTATCATTAACCACAACTCTTCGCCATGCCGCTAGAAGACAAAGACCATCAAGGAAGAACTCGAGTCTACATCTCCAATGAACATCAATTAGTCGACCAAGGCTCAAAGAAAAAATCAAGAATGGTTGACAAAAGAAGATCATGCAACCGTCCGTCCTAGATTGGATAGTCCAAAGAAAAGAAGAATGCCAAGGAGAGATCTTTGCTCTAGAATCGAGATCCCTCTCCGACGACTTGAACGAGGATGGACAAGTGTCTAAAGAACATAGAGTTACAACACACTTCGAGGGATGATTCAACACACACACTTGGCTTCCAATGATGAGCAATAACAAGCTTGGGGGAGGAAGGCCGCCGACTCCTCTAATGATGATCCAACAATACTCTTCCTCTTTTCAAGCCCTCGTCGCTTTGGCACACTGGTTTGCAATCCCTCCATTCGCAATTACTTCCTCTCTATAAGTTTGAGTGTTTTCTACAGACTTCATACACCAATCAAACTTAAGATAAACTAAAATCAATCCTTAAGAGAAGAAGTAATGTTGAGCAAATGTTCTATGCTAATTAAAATTTTCAACCCAACTTTCTTTGTAGCATAGAATATGATCTTAGCTCTATGACAAAATCTACCCTTGTTATTATATTCCTTCGGGTATGTGTTGTCCACTAATCCTCTGCAGAGAAGAAACAATAAGTGGAGCATAAGGTCAAGGGAGAGGCCCACTAGAAGCATCTACTCTCCGTCCCAGGGTGCTCCAATGATAAAGTTCTGAAGCTGCAACATGCACACTAAAACAGATGCTCCCAGCATCACAATTAAAAGATTCACTTCAGACCGTGGACAAGGAAAGAACATGGATGACCCCTTCCTCAAGAGATATCAACTCAAGAGGTGCAGTTCTCAAGGTCTTTACCTTTGAGATCAAATGAAGCACCGAAGGATTGAACACGACAAGAAGTCCTATTCAGAGGACTTAAAACACCGAACCCTCGCCAAGGAGGTAACTTGGTAGTTATCCATATTTCCCATTTTAGCATTGCACAAGTTTTTCCTTTAGCATATTTACTTTTTGCATAATCAATCCTTGTTATTTACTTTACTACATCTGCATTAGAAAAGAAAATAATTTTGTCTTGCATTGCATCCAGAAAATGCTAAGCCCCATGCGAATAATTTTGTGGTGCCATTGGCCCCACAAAGATATCCACCGTGGTGGCATAAAAATAAGTTTTCATCTTAGTTGCATTTTTTCGCATGCATATCATAAATATAAAATTGTAAAAATATTAAGATCCTACTAAAAAGATTTTATGTGTTAAGGAAGTTCTAGACATCCAAGGCTTAAAGGTTTATCACTAACGCTTAATCAGTTCCACAAGCTTTGCTGTCTATTTTGAGCCTCACGGAATTTAAAGGATCAAGAAGAGCTAACAGGCAGAAGGATGTCCTGCCCCTTGTCGGAGTCTTGTCTTCAAATGATCGCGATGTTGTCTCTGACCATTATCCCCGACACTCCGGGAGGAGCAAGACGCCTTCACCGCGCCAAGCAACACCAATAGACTATGTCAACATCCAGCTTGGGGGAGAGCACCCCCTTGTATCTAGCTAAGTATCACTAGCTTATCTATCTTTCTATTTATTAAGTTTGCTAAATAAAATATAGAAGAGTATGTGAAAGTCTGCCTGCTAAAATGAACCCTACAGAATATGCTCTTATATGGAAATGATGAATAGTTGCTCTGCCGTAATTCCTTTCAAGTACCTAGTTTTCAACCTTGCACTCTCCCGAGTTTTGGACACAACTTGTTTAGATTTGAGATTTACTCGAACCTAAAACTTGTGGGTAGCGAATGCTTGATCAAAGTCTAGGTAGTTGACGGATATGATATGGGAAAGTTTTGAGTCTTGTCCATCTTGTTCCTAGAGATGCTAGAGTTCGGAGAGTTTATCTTTTAAAATCTTAAAATTTCTCGCATGATGAGTTCCTGTATGACGAGAGTTCAAAATTCCTACCACAGCCATACATTCATGCTTGCTAGATTAGGAAAACCCATCTATTTATATAGATCATATTGTAGGCTTGAGTGTAGTCTTTATAGGCATTGAGTGTGGTTATCTTTTGTGGACCCATAAGGAATCATCATGCGGTTAAAGTCAATACTATGTGCTCTCCATCCATTGATCTATGCTACTTCTGTCCTCAGAAGCATGCACCCACTTTATAAATACTACATTCATTCTGTGCTACTTCTGTCCCTAGAAGTACCACCTACATATAGATCCATATCCACCACATATTGTGCTATCTCTACCCTGGAGATACGCACCTATGCTGCACCTATCTTGGGAGTACGTATTCCCCCACATATTGTGCTGTCTCTACCCTGGAGATACGCGCTTATGCTGCTCCTACCCTGGGAGTACGCATCCATCCATCCATCTATCCATCCACATATACATACGCCACTTATTCCACTTCATCCAGGAAAAGGTTCTACTCCTATCCTGGGAGTGAACATCTAGAAATAATTATCGCCATTCCATTTGCCTACATAAAAGCTCCAGTCATTATCATTTCAAGTTATACACTCCTCGTTGCTAAAGTTCGTTTTCAGAGGATTGGTTACTCTAAAAAAAAGAAGAAGAAGAAAGAAAGAGTAGCCAAGTCCTTCCTTTCAAGAAGTTCAAGGTTTCCGAATAAAGGGAGTCATGTTACCCCCAAAGGAGCAAGTGTAGAAGTAGATGTTCACCAAGTGATTACCCCTCATAATCATTTCCTTATCATCATCATCTTATCATTCATCCCATTTCCTCATTCACATGCACATATGACTTTATTATTATTTTAGTTCCTATTGGATCCATGGTTTAACTGTGCAACTTATGCAAGTGAGTTTGAGTTGTCTCCCCACCTATGAGCTCCACATAAGCCTATTAGAAGTAGGGTGAGAGAGAGAAGGCAACCTTACTAGGCCTTAATTCCAAAAATACCACATATTCTGAGAGTAGAGAGAAGGCATACGCTACACATGCCTTGGAGAGGATCCAGAAATACCACAAATGAGAGACTTGAAAGGGTCATACATGGAATCTCTGAGTTTTATTTGAAAATCTTACAAAAACTCCGGAATAATAGTTGATCAAAGAGCGAGAAACATAGCGCTTGACTTGACCGTTCTGTCTTTCAACTGCTCAAGACCCAAGTGACGGCTACAAGCCCCATGGTGAAAGGTAATATGAGTAAGTTTTGAGTCAAAATAGTTCACTCTAATCCGGAGGAGAGTTCTTGTTTGAACGCATGTGTACTTTTGAGGCATGAAAGCATTGTAGCAACTCCTGATCCATCACTGAGTTTATCTTTGCTCGAGACGAGCAAAGGGTAAGCTTGGGGGAGTTGTTGACGGTAGATAACTCCTATTTTTAACCGTCAACTAGACATAAAAAAGGACCTAAATATAATTACCATCTAGATATAGGGCTTACACTAACGAAATTCCACGAGTTTTGGTGAATGTCCATTTCGTAGGGTGTCACTGAAAATACCCAAGGAAGGCCCACATGTCGTTTACATAGAGATAATCGGGAACCGGTGAAAATTCTGTAATCTGGAAGGTTCGAGAAGGCTCTGGACCAAACGGGAGCCCGAACCGGCTCGGTGGAGAGGCGGCCGCCTCTACCCTAGGGTCGGCCGCCCCGGCATCTCGACCAATCAGAACGAGTCTCGCGGATCCCTGTTCCACCGCCTTTGAGGATGAATAAAAATCGTCCATTTAGGTCAGTTTGATCCGAGGGCTGTGGTGCGTCCTAGAGGGCTATATAAACGGGGCCCCGGCCCCCGGAGGAGGCATACCTTGAAACCCTAATTCATTATTTCCGAGAGGATCGGGTGAGGGGGTCCCTTGAATGGATCTCCTCCCTAGAGCCTAGCATTCAAGATAGATAGAGAGAGTATAGGGTGGAGGTAGAGTTGGAGGAAGCCCGGCATGTCGGTGTCTCCTCTCCGGTTGTACCGCGGGATCAAGTCTCCTAACCCGAGGCTTGGTTCTAGGATCATTCCGCAATTCAACTTCTAATACTAGTAAGTTCTTGTTATTATTGCTCTTTGGTTTACGAGTTTACTTTATTCGCTTCCGGTTGGGAATAGAGTAATCGTTCGTAGCGTAAGCGTGGTGCTTGGGCTAGGTTCACTCGTAGATGCTCCCTATCTGGCCGGAACCATGGTAGTATTGAGGGAAGTGACAGTCCCTTTGTTACCTTTGTAACCCACTTCCCGTCAGTAGGTAAGGTAGGTCCAAAAGTGCTAGGTTAAGCATCCTCTATGGTGTCTTTTCTTAGGTGCTCCCATAGAGTAGTAGTTGCAAAGCTTGCCATAGGTTGGAAGAAGACTGTGGTAGTTATCCTCTCTATATCGCTCATTACCTTGTGTGTAGCTCAGGGGTTAAGTATAGACTTGGGTTAGTCAGATGCACGTTTTCTCCTAGCGGATAAATAAATAACGATACTCTGGAATATCTCCCGGGTGAAGTGCTCCCCGATATCCGTGCGCTTGCGGATTATTTCTCTTGATTCTTTCGTGTGCGTATCTAGTATCAACAGCTGGGTAGATGCAGCTACCGACGGGGAGGTCGGGCGCCGGTCAGGGATTCCCGCCGGGGAGGCCGTGCGCCGTGAGCAGGCCGCCCGCCGGGGAGGCCGCACGTCGAGGAAGCTCCGTAGCTACCGGACAACAGCGCCGATGAGCAGGGCGCGTGAGCAGCGTCGGCGAGCGGCGTGTGTTCACGCCAACGTGGAGAGAGAAAGGCACGAGGAAGCGAGAGAAAAAAAATAGCTGCACTGGCGGTTGGCCCAATAGAAATAGGTAGAGGAGGGGAGGATTTGTTGGGCCAACACATTTAGGTAGGCTGATTGGTAGTCTGCTAGAGCACGTTTTTTACCCCCACTACCTAAATATAGGATAGGTGGCCTATTTAGGTAGTCCGCTGGAGATGATCTTACATACTATCTTTATGGACACCCATAATACTTTATCCTTCTAAGCACACTGAGACTAGATTGATAGATTCTGAGACCAATAGAATCAGACACATGCTATTAAGAAATAGGGTAGTTAATTTTGATGGTATGATTTTGGCCACTTTTTAAAAGCAGGTTAGGTTTGTTTTATTTAGATCTGATGGTATCTTGTTTTGAAGCAACTTCCTTCAGTCTGAGTCCAGCTTCCCCGGGCCACAGAAGAAGGGTGAAGCAGATCCACTCCATGTCGACTTCATCGAACCAACGCCCTGTTCGTTTGGTCATTTCTGGCTGACTGGTTCTCGTTGCTGCTGATTTATTATGAGAGAAAAAATAGTGCTTAATTGCTGGTGGTAAGCATTGATAGACCAAACGAACAGGGCGCAAATTTGATCATCATGGATTTGTTCTATGGTTTAGGTACATGGTTCCTGAGCAAATGGGGAGGGAAAGATTGGGAAGGCATCCATAGGGCTCGCGAGGGGGGAATCACATACCATCCTGGCATAGGGCCATTTTAGTTACAAAAATCTTGGGCACAAACAATCCAAATAGCCTAAATGCTGAGAAATGCTGATGTTTGTGACAGAATGAGACAACAGTGGTATATGGGGAATATAAGTACAAGTGGATGGTCAAGTGATGCTAGGTCAATAGTTCTAGGCACTCCGGCGGCGCTTCCTAGGTCCTTAGTTCGAATCCTAGTGGAAGCAAATTTGAAGCTGGGTTAAAATAATCTCCTCGCATGCCCTCATACCAAAGCATTGGTGGAGCTCGGTCCAATTCTCACTTGAGCAACACAGGCCACTGTGTATTGATGGGACGAGGGTTCGGGGTTTTTCTCGCCGGGTGACATCGAAGGCAACTTCTTAATTTGAAAATTGCAGCGGCATTCTTAACCACCCTGTTTGAGTTTATTTTAAGTACAAGTGAATGTATGGTAGATAAGAAAATACTCCCATTCCAAATTATTAAGTTTTTCTGACTTTTTTAAGAGTCAAAACATCTCAAGTTTGACTAAAATTATAGTAAAAATTACAAATATTTATAACATCAAAATGTGTACTATGAAAATATAATTCATGAAGTATCTAATGATACTTAGTTAGTATCATAAATATTAGTATTTTATTATATAATTATGGTCAAAGTTAAGATGATTTAACTCTCTCTAAGAAAGTTGGTATGATTTTTATTTATAACTAGATAAATACCCTGTGTGTTGCCGCGGGATTTAGAGATGAAAAGGATAAATACTAAACAGGTAGATTATTTTATCATACTTTTCCTAGAAATAATAAGTTAAAAGTCTACCTACAAATACATGTACAACATTTAAATATCAATTTGAAAACAAAGAACGAACAAAGAAATGAGAGAAAATGGTTGATTGAATTGCCTTGTCTTGTGCAAGCATTTAGCTGAAATTGTTGTTGATTACTTTGTGTAGTAATTACCTGATGCTGTCTACACGAATGGGAAGGTCTAGGGGCCAGGAGAGAGAGGAAGGGGTGGGCAGGGCTATCAATGCACGGTTCAGGATTTTTTTTTTTTTTTTTTTTTTTTTTTTTGACAATGGTTCAAGACGTTTTATCTGCATGGTTTTGGCTACGTGCATGCATATTATGTTAAACACATTTGGGATTACTAAAGGATTTCTTGGAAAAATAAATGATGGAATAGAGAAGTGGATGATGACATGGCGCAAGGGTTGGCTAGAGAAATAGACTATTGGGCATTAGTTTTATAGGAGTTTAAAATTTGGGATGGAGAGAGTAAAATTCTATGGCATAAAGGTCATTAAGTTAACTTTAGAACACAATAAGAAATAATCTTGAATGAACAGTGAAAATAGTGGAGCATCGAACAGGACGATAGCGAAACAAAAAAGACAGGAATGACCCATGACCCTCGATCGCTCGCCTGAAAGGATCTATCATTAGGTGAGCAGAATAATCAGTCCACAATTTTTCACTGATTGCTGCTCATCTAATCCTCATCCCTCATTCTTCACAGACTAACTCTGATAAATTAAGTTTCTCCTCGTGAGCTAGAAACATGGATCATCACTACAAAGTGGCTTGTCATAAGAGATCGGTTATTAATATGATCAGTGCAAAATCCATGAACAACAAAGATGCCACCATCGGGGACAACAAAAGCCCTAGCTAGGGAGGACTAAGGACCCCTCTAAAGGACACCAATCATGCATCTTGGCTCATCTTTTTGGGTGCAACAGCCTCAATGGCAGTACCCAAAGGCCATGCTGCCTCAATGTAGTACTCTCCATACTTCACCCTAGCCACCAATGTAATCTCCTTTGTAGGAGCCAAACCTGTATAAACCACATTGTTTAGACCGCCTAAATATTGTCAGGCAAGTAGTAATTTTTCTGGGTATACAAACTTTACTTACCAAAGCCATCTACAAGCAATGTGTATTGGTAGACAAGATCCATGCATATGTATGGCACATCAAGGACATCAGGGTATGCAGCTTTAGCTTCTTGCGCGCTCAGTGAGCAAACCTTGTCTGCAGCAGCTTTGAACGCCTCAGGGGTGGACTTTGCACTGGGTGCCTTGCTGTCAATGAAGCCAAACTGCGACATGATTTCATTTAACTTTTAGAATTAGACCTCACATTCCATATGTTTCTCTTTTATTAGAATTTGAACAAAATTTGTTCTCTAATATTTTTGCATGTTTTCTATTATTTTAAGAGGAATTGCTATGTATACATCTATATATACCTGGGCAGCTTTGTCAAAGAAGAAAGATGCAGCGTAGAGGTTATCTTGGCCAGCTCCACCACCTCCATTCCACACACCGTTAAAAGTGCAATTCTTGGTTTCACATGGTGCACTTAAGTTTAGTGCCATCATTATCTCTTCTCTACACTTGTCATACGCTGCACCTTCAGGTGAGGCTGTTGCATCATATTCATTCCCATTGTAGGTGTAATTGCCTTAAGAAATCATAATAGAACACCCAATTAAAGTTTGGTTTTATGTAAAGTTTGTATTGAGAGAAAAATGAATCAACAAACAAGGACAAAGTTGCTTAATTGTCCATGTCAGCATACCACTAAATCCACGCAAAATGCAGTGGCTAAATGGGCCACTCTTTGCCTTTAGGATCTCAACACGAGCGGCTAAAGCACCATAGTACAAGTAACTACACATAAGCAAACAGGAAACATTATTTTTTGAGGAATAATCCATTATGTCATAAAATAAACCTTATAAATCTCTTACCGTGTGTTTGGTTGGAGGATTGGGATCAACCCGGATGGGTTCGACCCGCTTTTTGGGTGTTTGGATGGGGGTTTCGAAAGGAATGGGTTGGTCCCCGATAGAATATTCGGCCGAGATGCGGGTTGGCCCCGTCCGCCGAAATCTGGCGGACGGAGCGGTTCCCTCCGGGTTGTGCGTTCCTTTCACCCAAACCTTATCCCTTCACCCCACCACTCCACCTCTCTCTCCCACCAGCGCCTTCCCGTATCTGGTCAAGCGCCGCCGCTCGCCAGCGTTTTCCCCGCGCGTCGGGGCCGCGCGCCGCCCAGCAGGTCCGGCCCTCGCGCCCCGGCCCTCGCTCCAGCAAGCCGCGCGCTCGCGCCGGTCCTCGCTCCAGGAGGCCGCGCGCCAGGAGCCGCCAAGACCGTTCTCGTCAGGGCCGCCGCCAGCCCCTTCTGCTGGAGCCGCCAGGTCCTCGCGCCAGGTCCTCGCCAGATCCGCCAGGAGCCGCCAGGAACCAGGAGCCGCCAGGTCCTAGCGCTAGATCCTCGCGCCTGGAGTCACCTTCGTCGATCCGCTGCCTGCCCTCGATCCGCTGTCTCGATCCACCGCCAGCCCAAGGTTCGTCTCTCCCTCTAGTCTACATCTCCCACCTGTCTGAGCCTTGGTTGTGCTTGATTGTGGTGTTGTGCTTTTCTGTGCTGCTGTATGTAGATGAATAGCAGGCTCAAGGCTTTTGTTTTTGCTGCTGCTGCACATTGGTTGTTATGTGTGATGACAGTTGTTGCTCGGTCTAGAAAACGAAAACGAGTTGCAAGAAGGGAAGGGATTACTTATGCCCCAATAAGGGGTGCACCTCAAGGGGACAATGGGGCAACTTCATCGGCTACCAACAAGGCGACCATTCCTAACAAGAGGGACAAGGGCAAGAAGAGGGTCAGGACTGACCAAGATGAGTTGGTGGCTGCAATTAAATGGGGAAGTACCAAGTTAGCCAAGGCGATAAAGGAAGTTGGGAAATCTGACAATGATGTGCCGGCTGATTTGTATGACAACGTGATGGGTATGCCTAGTTTCGATCCAACTTACTTATCCTTCTACCATTCCTATTTGGTGGCACATCCTCACATAGCAAGAGCTTTCAACTCCTTGCCTTTTGAACACAAACTCAATTGGGTTGCAAAGCACATTGCAGACAACTATCCTGCTGCTCCTCCTCCTCCTCCTCCTAACAACTTTCCTGATCCTGACCAGTAAGGGTAAGTTGTAATCATGGGATGGTTCTTTTGTTAGTACCACATAGAACTTTATATTTGTGGGCTAAGTAAGCTTGTACCTTGCTATGCGGAAGCCTTGAACTTGCTATATATTGTGTAAGGCTTGAACTTGATGCATGGTGCAAGCATCAGACTTTATATTATTAGTGTGTAATGTGCCTATGGATATGGCCTAAGACGTTTATTTGTAATATGGCCATGACTTTTATATGTGGCTGTTATATTATCTTGTGCTGAAATGGTGCATGGTGCTATGGTGTTTAAATGTTTGGAGTTGCTGAAGAAATTATATTGTGCTGGTGAAATAATATGTTGTGCTATGGTGTTTATAAATTGAGGGTAACCTCACCAGAAGTGACCATATTCAGGTTTGGTTCGAATCCATCCAACCAAACAGAAAATGGGATGGATCCAACCCCATCTGAATCCTCCAACCAAACAGACAACGGAACGAACCCACTCTCGCAACCAAACAAAGGAAGGGTTGGAGCCGTCCCCAAAACGTGGGATGGAACCGTTCCATCCCACTCATCCCAGAACCAAACACACGGTTATATGCCACTATCCTTGATTGTGGATCGAGGCCCCATGTGTCATATATAGACATAGTGATGGAAGGGAGTTCTCTTGGTGGTATATAATATATAAAGAAACTACCAGTATATATTTTTTCAGGATTTCAAAGAGAATATATAATGACAAACTCTTAGCATGGTTCAACTTTTATTGTATATTATAAGTATTAAGATATGTATTTATTTATATAATAAGGACTAATCACCATTATTGTTAGTTCTTTTTATTAAAGATAGATAAAACAACGTCATAGCGGTGTAAGTTCAGTTAAGACAATATTGCTTAACCTGTGGACATAGAGGTTATAATCTTTCCCCTTGAGGTACTCCTTTGTAATGTATGGATCCTTCCCATCAGGCACAGCTGGGGCACTTGCAGCAGCATTCGTGGAAATGGCATAGGCCATTTGCACTGATCCACCTCCCATATCAATTACACCAACCGTTTTTGAGTATTCCCCTCCCAACTTACCTAACAGATAATTCAAAGCAACCTACAAAATTAAATGCACACGCATCACAATTTGCAAACTGAGTACATACAAGTGATACTGTAGGTGTTTTTTTTCCCCTTTTAAAGACCAAAGTAGATAAGTAATGTACATACCCATAGGTAAGACCCTTCTTGGGATCCCTCGAGAACAGTGATATATTTGGGGTTGTACTGAAATTTGCTCTTGGTGTGGACAAGATCTCGGACCTGTATCGAGAAAAAATATATGTAAGCAATTTTTTATCGCACATAGATTACACATATGAGCCATAATTTGCTCCAAAATATTAGAAAACGAACTAATCTACCGCTTCAAGAATCTCTTCTGCCTTCTCATCTCCAATTAATCTCAGACCAGCAGTTGCCTGCAATTTTGATATTCAATAAACACTTTGTGAAGAAACTAGAGACTTTCAACGGAACGGCATGATATGCTTAATATTTAGCTTTATCACTGCTATGTGCTATCTTATATACATATTTAAAACATGAACAATTACATATTACATATCTAGTCCCTTCATTTTGGAATCATCTTTTATAAGTAATCAATCTTAAAGCTAACCAAATATATAAAAAGATTACTAATATTTATGATGCACAACAATTATCATTAGATTAGTTGTGTTAGTACAAATGTTGTAGACATAGTGTTGATTTCATTTTCTATAAATCTAGTAAAAGAGAAAGTTTGGCTTAGTACAAACCTAGAATTACATTCTCTTTTGGATTAAGGTATTATATTGGGAAGGGACATTGAAATTTTCCTTTACTTTAAGGAAACGATTACCCCAAGTTTAAGCGGAGTATTTTTCTGAAGCCGGCGAGGGACAATATTCTCAGCTTGCTCAAGAAGCGGAAGTAAGGAGCTTGCAGCCTCTTGAGGTCGACCAGCATATGAGCTTAGCCCGGGCTTTACCCGGATCAACAAATAAATTACAAACATGCGTATAAGCTTATTGGAAATTTTGCTTTACTATGGGCTCGCTTGGCGTAGCTACATCTTGTCTCGGTGATCCATGTTGGGTTTGTACTTTTAGGTTATGGTTTAAATATTTATCTCTCGTTCGAAATATAAATAAAAACTAACCATCTACATCCTCTTAATGCATCTCTATTTTTAGATCAGCCACCTAGCTAGGTCTAAGATATCTACACTATGTTTTCATTTTTTTTTGAGCATTTGTTTTTGAGCAATATCTATACTATGTTTTCTTGCAAATTGGAGGCAGCGCTTGGGGAGGAGACGGTGACAACTGCGGGCATATTGGGCCTCGACCCAACCCAACTAAACCGAGGCCTGTGCTGTATCCGGCGGACAATGGAGCCCATGGACAAACACGGCACGATCTGCTAACAGAGACGAACCGGGATTAGTGGGCCTCCGACCCAACCCAAGTAAGCAGGCCGAGCTTTTTAGCTCTTAATCGTTTTTCTCAAAAAAAAAAAAATCTCTTATCGTTCTCTGCACGCCCCGATGTGACAAAAAAAAGTGTATATCTATGCTCATCCCATGTTAAACTTTAGTAATTTTTAAAGGTAATGACTATATTTCACCGAGCGTGTGGTTGTTTACTCGTACGCATGCTCCTCCCGCCGTCGATCGATCATCCCGCTGCCTGGTGGCGTTACGGCATTTTATCGCTCCCCACGGCCGCCCACGTGCTTTATCGCTCCACAAGCGCAGACCTTCTCCTCCCTTGTCGTCTTCCACCTCCCACTCCCTCCATCCCTCTCGCCCATGGCGTCCGGCGAGCTCCTTCCCGACGCGCTCTCCTCGACGGCGACCTTCTCCGGCGAGCCCGCGCGCCCACCACCTCCCCATGTCTGCTTCCCACCGTCTCTCCAAGCCAACCATGGCGGATCCGGCGGACCAACACTAGCAATGGCGGATCCGGCGGATCTAACCCCGGCCATGGCACCTCCGGCGACTTTTTGCGGCCGGTCGATGCTGAGGATGTGCGGGTGCTGCCTGATGCGGGCGGCGGATGCTGCAGCCTGCAACTCATTTCTCCGAGCCCCGGCGTAAGCCTCCGTTCGCCGCCGCCGCCGTTCCAGCTTCGTCCATGGCTTCCCTCACCGGATCCGCTCTCTCCTTTGCGAGTCCCGTCAAGGTATAGCGCCAGATCGCCTCTCGAGTTGTCTAATCTGTGAGATAATCTGAGTATTAGTTTCGGTTGTTGTTCTCTTCTCTCGTTTATGCCTGCATGCTTATTGGTTCATCTACGGGGTCATCTCGGTCACGTTTGAGATGCCCTTTGATGCAAAGCCATTCACGATGATTGTATTGGTCAATTGTAGAGTTCAAATCGAGCTGCACCGACTTGAGTTTATGCATTTCTTCATCATTTTTGCATTATTGGAGCAGTGTCTCGTGATGCTTATGGACCTGTAACCGACGGAGCAGTGTCGTGATGCTTATGGACCTGTAACCGATTGTTTGTGGAGTTAGTTCTGTACGGCTGTACCCGTACCATGAGATTTTTGGGATTTTCTACCTTTAACTTGGAGACAAATCTAACATTGTCTCACCTGACTCATTGGTTTAGGGGTATATTGGTGACATAGCATTTCCTTGCTTATACGTATCGACACCTTCTTGCTTAGCACCTGTGTATTATTAACAGTTCATTCATGGTTAAGGCATGCACTCCTTTGTTTGACTGATGTCTACATACATGATTCTAGTTTATCAGAAGAAAAGCTAGTTTGCATATTTTAGGTTCATGATGTCAGGAAACTATAAAGGATACTGATTCTTTTCACATAAAAAACAATGAAAACTACATGATATTGTGGCTGTTATGGCTCCTCAGTTGAAGTATGCTAACCTATGTGCATGTTAGCCTATATATGCTAAAATATGAATATGTGCAAATAGTTTGATAGTCTGGGTTTCAAATAAGGAAGTACTTTGTATATGTTGACTAATATACTCATGCTATGTTGCACATTCCAAAAACACAATTGCATGCTGATGCATACTTCATGGGTAGGTGATATCAGGAGCTAAATGGAGTCATTGCTCTTTTTACTTGAGGTGTGGTTTAATTAGTCAGTATACCATTTTCTCACAAGTGCAGCTTTCTTGTTACTTGGTGTTCTGTTTCATCATTATCTAGCGCGACATCATATTCATAGCATTGAGCTTTGTAAATTGCATGTGATGTGTTCTTGGGAGCTCGCTGGTTTTATGCCTCACTTATTTTATTTTCCTAGCAATATGAATGAATCCGAGGTGAGGTTATCTTCTGTTTTCAACGAGTTACGGTGCTTATTACTATCATGGCATTGGTTCTATTTCCTTTTGCATATCGTCCCTGCATCCTAGGATTCAATGCCTGGAACTTTGAACTATTTTTTCTGAATTTATTGAACTATTTTCTAAATTTATTGAACTGCTTTTCCAAATTTATTGATTCGCTTTTCTGAAATTATTGAATTTCTTTTCTAAAATTATGGGAATTACTTATATTTATGTCAAATGAGCTGAACCTTTCATCCAACTTGCGTTTGTGAGTGCTGCCTTGTGTTAGGCATGGATATAAGACAACAACACGCTGCTGCTTCCTCTTTAGCGGTTCCTAAGGTATTCGGTAGCAATTTAGTCAAACCAAGTTTTAGTATAAGTATTCTGGTAGCAGTTAACTTAGTAAATAGGGAAAGACAATTCACACTAACTGCTACAATTATAGGTAAAGGCTATTGTATGGAATTTATGATCAATACCACTTTACTAAGTAATCTTGTAAGAAATTTAATACCATTGGTGAAGAAAGTTATTAGTATTTTGGTAGCAATTTAATTTCATTGGCCAGGCAAATTATTAGTATTTTGGTAGCAATTTTTTTTTCAAAAAATCTACACATTTATCTTGTGGCCATCCCGTGCAAATCGGTCTAGAATCCTTTTTGGTAGCTGTAATGTTCATACCAGCATAAGCATCATAGAGGAACTATGACTAACGATTGTCTTATAAAAGTTTATTTCTTGATCGCCCTGGTTGATGGGAGCTAACGTACAGAATGCTGGACAAGGACAATAGTGGATTTAGTATGTTTGGCTGGCTGCTCAATTGCATTTGACATAGGTGGGCTGATTGTTCTTAGCATGCCTATGGGTGCCACGCTCAAAAGAAAATACAATACAATATTGCTAGTAACAACTGAATTGATTATTGTTGGTATAAATTAAGTGCAACTAAAATATAAAGGATTCAAGCGCCTGAGAACATACCATTGTAGCATTTTACGGGAGTAAACCAGGTATCGTTATTTATATTTTACCACGGGGAAGCAAGGGTTAAAGAATCGATAACTCACCATCATGTATCTACTAACGTAGTAAACCAACTAGACTAAAGCAGGGGTAAATGATATCTATAAGGTAATATAAATAAGCACACATGAGAATTCTATAATAATTGAGTAGCTAGCTAGAGTGAGAGGACAACGGGAGAGATTAAAGTTCTTAAATACTTCTCTATTACTCTAGTTCTGTGATAACAGGGGATGGATAGATATAGCAATCATACAATAACACTTCGGGACATCACTAGACGGGAAAGCACCACAAAGGATAACTCTACCGACGTGACTACGGTCCTACTAATTTAAGAACCTACTCAATTCGGTGTGGACGGGGCTGTCACCTCCCGTAACTACCACACAACCGAGAGAATAGGGCGCAACCTCGTGTAACCTATAGTCTAGACACCATGCCTACACTATCGATTACTACTCTAATCACTATAGATAACTAGAGCACTCGATGCGAGCGAAGATCCCATACTAAAGCATAACAACTATACTAACAATCACAAGATAGGCATAAAAGTAAATAGAGAAGATAAATATATTAAAGCATAAGTCTTACAAAGAGTAGATACAAAGACATACCAAATCTCGAAGACTTCTCCGAACCGGAGCGCAGCTCCTCTCTCCCTAACTCTCATCTAGATCTAATCTACTACATTGGAATATCTAGCTCTAATTCTCTAGAGAAGAGAAGTCATCCATTCAAGGGACGCCTCTACAACTCTGATCCCGCTGGGAGATAATGAATTAGGGTTTTAAGGGATGCCTCCTCCAGGGGCCAGGGGCCCTGCTTATATAGCCCTCTAGGATGCACCACAGCCCTCGGATCAAACCGACCTAAACGGACGATTATTATTCATCCTCAAAGGCGGTGGAACAGGGATCCGCGAGGCTGATGCTGATTGGTCCAGGTCATGAGTCGGCCGACCAAGGGTGGGAGTCGGCCGACTCTCCACCGAGCCCGTTTGGGCTCCCGTTTGGTCCAGAGCCTTCTCGAACCTTCCAGATTACAGAATTTTCACCGGTTCCCGATTATCTCTATGTAAACCTGACATGTGGGCCTTCCTTGGGTATTTTCAGCTGACACCCTGCAGAAACAGACATTCACCAAAACTCGTGGAATTCTGTCAGTATAACCCCTATATCTAGTTGGTGAACATATTTTAGTCCTTTCTCATGTTTAGTTGACGGTAAAAATTGGTACTTAACGACCGTCAACAACTCCCCCAAGCTTTCCTTTTGCTCGTCCCTGAGCAAAGATAAACTCAGTGTGGATCAGGAGTTGCTACAATGCTTTCACGCCTCAAAAGTACACATGCGTTCAAACAAGAACTCTCCTCCGGATTAGAGTGAACTATTCGACTCAAAACTTACTCATATTACCTTTCACCATGGGGCTTGTAACCGTCACTTGGGTCTTGAGCGGTTGAAAGACAGAACGGTCAAGTCAAGCGCTATGTTTCTCGCTCTTTGATCAACTATTATTCTGGAGTTTTTGCAAGATTTTCAAATAAAACTCGAGTTCCTTGTATGAACCTTTCGGGTCTCTCATTTGTGGTATTTCGGATCCTCTCCAAGGCATGAGTAGTGTATGCCTTCTCTCTTCTCTCGAATATGTGGTATTTGTGGAACTAAGGCATAGTGAAAAGAGCCTTCTCTCTCTCACCCTACTTTCTAATAGGCTTATGTAGAGCTCATAGGTGGGGAGACACTCAAACTCACTTGCATATATTGCACAGCTTAAGACATGGATCCAATAGGAACTAAAATAATAATAAAGTCATATGTGCATGTGAATGAGGAAATAGATGATAAGATGATGATAGGATGATGATGAGATGATGATAATAAGGAAATGATTATAAAGGGTGATCACTTGGTGAACATCTACTTCTACACTTGCTCCTTTGGGGATAACATGACTCCCTTTATTCGGAAACTTTGAAGACCTTTGAAGAGGAGGACTTGGTTGCTTTTTTTTTTCTTTTTTTTTAGAGCAACCAATCCTCCGAAAATGAAACTTTAGCAACGGGGAGTGTATAACTTGAAATGATAATGATTTGGAGCTTTTATGTAGGCAATTGGAACGGCGATGATTATTTCTAGATGTTCACTCCCAGGATAGGATGGCCATGAATATTTTTGAGTGTTCACTCCCGGTGTAGGAGTAGAACATTTTCGAATGGAATAAAATGAGTGGCATATATATATGTGGAAGAATGGATGGATGGATGGATGGATGGATGGATGCGTACTCCCAGGGTAGGAGCAGCATAGGTGCGTATCTCTAGGGTAGAGACAGCACAGTATGTGGGGGAATGCGTACTCCCAGGGTAGGAGCAGCATAAGTGTGTACCTCCGGGATAGAGATAGCACAATATGTGATGGATGTGGATCTATATGTGGGTGGTACTTCTAGGGGACAGAAGTAGCACGTAATGAATGTAGTATTTATAAAATGGGTGCATGCTTCGAGGACGAAGTAGCATAGATCAATGGATGGAGAGCACATAGTATTGACTTTAACTGCATGACTGATTCCTTATGGGTCCACAGCATAACCACACTCAATGCCTATAAAGACTACACTCAATGCCTATAATATGATCTATAAAAATAGATGGGTTTTCCTAATCTAGTAAGCATGAATATATGGTGTGGTAGGAATTTGAACTCTCATCATAAAGGAACTCATCATGCAGGAATTTAATATTTTCAAAGATAAATTCTCGAACTCTAGTATCTCTAGGAATAAGATGGACAGCAGACTCAAAACCTTTCCATATCATATCCACCAACTACCTAGACTTAGATCAAGCATTCGCTACCCACAAGTTTCGGGTTGAGCAAATCTCAAATCCAAACAGTTGTGTCTAAAACTCGGGAGAGTGCAAGATTGAAAACTAGGTACTTGAAAGGAATTATGGCAGAGCAACTATTCATCATCTCCATGTAGAGTTTATTCTAGGGATCACTTTAAAGACAGTTGCAAGAGCTCTCCAAAAGCGTAAAAGAAATCTTTACGGGTTTCTATAGTTATGCATCTTTTTTAGTTGTTTTAACAAAGCAAACTCTAACAAACCATAGATAGATAAGTTGGAAACACTTAGCTTGGTACACGGGGATGCCCTCCCCCAAGCTGGATGTTGACATAGTCGCTGTTGTTGCTGACGAGTGCGATGAAGACGTTCTAGTCCTCCAGGAGTGTCATAGATAGTTGCCGTTGGAGACAACATTTGAATGTTGCGGACAAAGACCTCAGAGACCTGGACATCCTTCGTCTCGTTAGCTCTTCTCGATCCTTTATGTTACGTGAAGCTCAAATAGACAACAAAGCTTGTGGAACTGATTAAGCATTAGTGATAAAAACCTCTAAGCCTTGGGCGTCTAGAACTGCCTTAACTCAAATGTCTTCTAACAGGATGACAAGAAATATTTTTATCTTTTTATAATAAAGGATGCAAACAGAGAAAATAGATATGCTGAAAAATTATTTTTATGCCACCACAGTGAATGATTATTCACATGAGGCTTAATAGTTTTGTGGATGCAAATGCACAACATCTTTATTTTCTTTTTCTAGTGCGAGAGATAGTAAAGCGAAGATGCAATTAAGATGCATGTAGGGAAAATAAATATGCTTAAAGGAAAATGCAATCTTTGTGAAAGGAAATGCTTGATAAATACCAAGTTACCTCCTTGGCGAGGGTTCAATGATTTAAGTCCTCCAAACACGGGACTCCTTGTCATGTTCACTCCTTCGGTGCATCATTTGATCCCAAAGGTAGAGACCTTGAGAACGCACCTCTTGAGATGGTAACTCTAGGAAAGGAGTCACCCATGTTCTTTCTTGTCCAAATAGTCTTTATCACCGGAGTACCTTGTGATGAAGAGTAGATGCTTCTAGTGGTCCTTTACTTCTTCTTGGAGTTTGCCTTGCTTGATTGACCTCTCTCCTTGAGCATCTTGTCTTCTAAAATTTCACTCCTTCTTTTTTTTCTTCCCTTTTTTTTTTTTGTTTTTATGCCTAGACCTTGTGCTCCACTCATTGTTTTCTTCTCAACGTGCCGAGCGACGGGGCTTGAAAAGAGGAAGAGCATTCTTTGGATCCTTGTTTGAAGAGCCATCGGCCTTCCTCCCCCAAGCTTGACCTTGTTGTCGCTCGCCACGTGAAACCAAATACGAGTGTTGAGTCATCCCTCGAGTGTGTTGTACTCCTATGTCCTCGACACCGTTTGTCCTCTGTTTGTAAGCCTTCATGTATCACGAGAGGGACTTCGATTATAGGTCTCGTTGAGTAGAGATCTCTCCTTTGCATTCTCGCTTTTGTTTGGACTATCCAATCCGGGATGAGGAGGCAGACGGTTGCATGATCTTCTTTCATCAACCATTCTTGATTTTCATTGAGTCTTGGTTGACGCATTGATGTTCATTGGAGATGTAGACTCGAGTTCTTCCTTGATGGTCTTTGTCTTTTAGCGGCATGACGAAGAGTTGCAATTAATGATACGCCATCCGTCTTGATGATCAAGGAAGGGTCTTTATCTCCAATGGTTTAGGGACATCATCTTGCAAATGTGGTTGTTCCGGTCTTCTTGGGTTTGGTCGGTAGTCAACCCTTGATGATGATTGGTTGATACAAGGATGCAAGTTGTCATGCCATCCTTGTCCTTGCTCTTGACGTGCAAGATAGTGCCTTCAAGAACAATGAGAGCAGTTCTTGATTGGACGGGATGAGGTGAGTTACACCTGCTCCTCATTGGCATCATAGCTCGAGTTTTGGGCTCAATGCTATGATGTCTTCAAGGTTGCTCATAGCTTGTCGCCTTGATCCACTTCTTTGAGTGAGTTCAAGATGTTGATCCTTCTTGTGGCACTCTTGTCTTCTTCTTTGTTCCATCATCGAAGTGGCAATTTCGAAGGTGATGCCAATCCACGAACAGGCACATCATAAGTTCTTTCCTACAAAATGTTAGTGGACACATACCCAAAGGATTGCAACAATTTCACACTATGGGCTATTATCCACTATCTATTTGAATTTCATCTATGCTAATAAAGAGATGGTTTTCGAGTTACTTTAGCATAGGATTTATTCATCATGTTTTCTAGCAACTTTTTTTTTATGGCACTGTAACATGGTTCAAGGCAAAGGTAACTCGCACAAAAGACAATGTGAATGATATTTGATACTTACAATTCTTCCTTGGACGATGAATGAGCTGTGTCTTTTTGTGCGAAGTTGTTGGAGTTCATCATATGCCTTTCTTCATCTTCGAAGTGAGTTTATCTCTTGATTCACCCAATTGGATTTGAGAGCTTGCTCATAGGGGTTAGTCCAACAAAATAACCAGTATCTACTAAAGCACATTTTTAGCTCAATAACCAAACTAGACTCCATGTCTTAATTGGGTTAAGGAAGACAATTTAACCTAAGCACCACGCTTAATTTAAAAAGCCTTTGGAAGTACCATCGATAAGCACAACCAAACCGAAACATACTCTAGCGAGAAAAAGGTAGCATGAAAGCACTATAGAGATTTACTCAAATGGAGATGACAGAGCATGATCATGGTGAGGAAAACATATATAAATATTTTTTTATTTTTAGATGCAAAGCGATGTGAATGCATGCAAGAAGCTAAACATGCAATGGATGAGCAAACATAAATAAACTAAACGGAGTGAATGCATGAATTGTTAAAAGTAAACATGCAATGAGATGCAAGAATTTAAAAGATAACTACTCATAATTTTAAAGTCCATGAGCAAGACTATCTCACCTTTCTAAATTAGCAGACATCAAGATCATTATCAAAAACTTAACACCGATTGCTTCCCGGCAACGGCGCCAAAAATGCTTGTTGGTATAAATTAAGTGCAACTAAAATATAAAGGATTCATAGCGCCGAGAACATACCATTGTAGCATTTTACCGGGAGTAAACCAGGTATCGTTATTTATATTTTACCACAGGGAAGCAAGGGTTAAAGAATCTGATAACTCACCATCATGTATCTACTAACGTAGTAAACCAACTAGACTAAAGCAGGGGTAAATGATATCTATAAGGTAATATAAATAAGCACACATGAGAATTCTATAATAATTGAGTAGCTAGCTAGAGTGAGAGGACAACGGGAGAGATTAAAGTTCTTAAATACTTCTCTATTACTCTAGTTCGTGATAACGGGGGATGGATAGATATAGCAATCATACAATAACACTTCGGGACATCACTAGACGGAAAGCACCACAAAGGATAACTCTACCGACGTGACTACGGTCCTACTAATTTAAGAACCTACTCAATTCGGTGTGGACGGGCTGTCACCTCCGTAACTACCACACAACCGAGAGAATAGGCGCAACCTCAGGTAACCTATAGTCTAGACACCATGCCTACACTATCGATTACTACTCTAATCACTATAGATAACTAGAGCACTCGATGCGAGCGAAGATCCCATACTAAAGCATAACAACTATACTAACAATCACAAGATAGGCATAAAAGTAAATAGAGAAGATAAATATATTAAAGCATAAGTCTTACAAAGAGTAGATACAAAGACATACCAAATCTCTGAAGACTTCTCTAGAACCGGAGCGCAGCTCCTCTCTCCCTAACTCTCATCTAGATCTAATCTACTACATTGGAATATCTAGCTCTAATTCTCTAGAGAAGAGAAGTCATCCATTCAAGGGACGCCTCTACAACTCGATCATTTCGGGAGATAATGAATTAGGGTTTTAAGGGATGCCTCCTCCAGGGGCCGGGGCCCCGCTTATATAGCCCTCTAGGATGCACCACGGCCCTCGGATCAAACCGACCTAAACGGACGATTATTATTCATCCTCAAAGGCGGTGGAACGGGGATCCGCGAGGCCGATGCCTGATTGGTCCGGAGTCATGAGTCGGCCGACCAAGGGTGGGAGTCGGCCGACTCTCCACCGAGCCCGTTTGGGCTCCCGTTTGGTCCGAGCCTTCTCGAACCTTCCAGTTACAGAATTTTCACCGGTTCCCGATTATCTCTATGTAAACCCGACATGTGGGCCTTCCTTGGGTATTTTGGTGACACCCCGTGAAACGGACATTCACCAAAACTCGTGGAATTACGTCGGTATAACCCCTATATCTAGTTGGTGAACATATTTTAGTCCTTTCTCATGTTTAGTTGACGGTAAAAATTGGTACTTAACGACCGTCAACAATTATGCAAAACAATTGAATTGCTTATGCATAAGAACTAAATTTCTTTACCAGTTTGTCAGATCTGCTTCTAGCAACAGATCAAATGTCAGGTGATGCAAACACAATTGAATTGGGTTGTCGTATCAAAATGTTGAGGCTTGTCATTTTTTCCTCGGTTTCCTCACTATAATCTACGTGCTTATCATATACTTTAGTATCAAACTGTAACTTCTAGTGTAGGAAAATATGCCTTACTAGCTTCTGAAGCTCTGGTTCTGATATAGGTCGCGGAACCAGAAAATTTGATTATTCATGTTGGCTCTGCTGATTTGTGAAATCAATTCCTTAGCATGCCTAGTTACCTTCAAGATCCTCATTTCATCACACAATCGACATTTTCAAGCATTACCAAGAGCCTAGCCTTTGTGTACATCCGAGTGAACCCTAATGAAAAACACAATGGGTTAATTAATTTGTTACTATGTTGACTCGATTTGATTTCCATTACTAATGCATGATCACAGTGGACTACTTTTCATCATCACTTGTGTAGTATGTGGATCCATCCTTGTTTCGTGATGGCCATGACTTTCATGAATCCTATGTTCTTACCGGCCCCATTTTAGCATCTTCCTATTTTCTTTGGCCATTTAAGTGTCATTCGCTAGGCAACAATTTGTTCCTAAGTAGGCAATTTAGCATATTCTTACTAGTAAAAAAAGACATCCCTTTTGTTGCTTATGTGATTGCTTAATAAGTCTACTTATCTCCCCCCACCCTCCATCATGGGCCTGCACAAGCTTTGTATGAATCTTGTGGTTACCACCCATTGTTCTTGTTCACTTTCACTCCTTTTTGGTTTTTGTCTAAAATTTGTGTGGGGTAGTTTCATTTCATTACTTTCACCTATTTTTTCTTTTTTTCTTTTTTGTCCTTTTTTGCAGAAAAAAGTACGCTCAACACTACTGTTAGCTGGTTCTGCTGGTTCAATTAGCTTCTCAGTATATTTTTTGGAAAATTTTTATAAGGTGAACCTAATGCATCACAACGTGTGGGCAGTTCCAAGCGTCCAAGGGGCAACTCTTGGTTAGTCAATGTTTTTCTTCCATTATTCTTCTAAATCTGTACCGAAGCAATTCTTCTTTTAGTATCAAGTATATTTTACATTCTTTATAAGCAATTTTCTTAATTTGTTAATGCAGTTTTGTGCGATGCCTGAGTGTTGTGTTATGGATCTGATTACCCAGTTGCATGTAATCTATGGCTACTACAGCTCCATGAATTATAGCAACAATAATATAGACTAAGAGGAGCAACCATCTTTGCTTTTCCACAGTAGTATTCAAAGCCACATTGACAACGCCTTTTTCTCTCCAGTACCACTACTGCAACTTTGTTTTGTTTTGCTGCTGCCTTACCCTGCCACACCTACTACATGTGCTTTTCCTTCCACTATTGGTAGGAACAGCTAGCTGACAGCGCCAAGTGTTGAGAGAAGTATAAATCTGTATAGAAGCATTTCTTTAGTACTAAAAATTAGCTAAGAACTAGGAGTTCATCTGAATACCATATGGCCTGGAGATATGGGACAAACTTGATCTTGTGACTTGCAGGGAATTATCACCTTAGCTCTGGCTATAACTGTGGTTCGATAATGCTCTTGTTTTGGGGGTATTGTGACTTAAATTGCTGGGTTTCAGTTTTGCATTATTTTGACTTACTCCGTAATTGATGTGACTAAATAAATATGTATGTGCACAGGATGACATTCTTCTCTTGTTTGTTCTCGACTGCATACAAGTTGAACTATCTACTATTTTAGCTCTTAATGTGTGTCTTAGGCGTGTGCATCATTGGAAGCAAATTACCAACTACAGGTAACTTTCATTGAATGTCTAAACCATATATGCTTGTAATTTTCAGTGTAGCTGTGCTATATTTATGTCATTTAGAGTGTATTAGTGGCTGCACAATCTACTAATAGTAAGGCCCATGATCACTGCAGAGTTGAGAAATGTGTGAATATGAGAGATCAAATCTGTCAGCCTTTGAGTGCATAGCTCTGTCTTCTTCAGGTCTGAGCAGCAGCTTTACCATGTTTCCCCTGGCTTTTTTGTAGTTGCTTGGCATTTTGTATTGATCTATTTATCCGTTTGTCTGACCAACTAGCTCTTTTGAGTGCTTGGTAATTTGTAGCAGTAGCAACAACTAGGTAATTTTGTAGCAGCAACAGTTCTCCTTTTAGAGGGCAACTTAAGCACCTTTGTTAAACAATACTACTACAACATTCAGACAAAAATGCCTTCTCAAATAGGCAATTTAAGGTCTTACATCTCATTATAGTCTTTTTCATCACTCTAGTGCATGGTGCTCCTCTAATTTGTCCCAATTGTGTTTCCTCTAATTTGCTCCATTTCTGTTTGTGCAATTTGAAGATGTGTGATGTACTGATCATGTGATGTTCTTTTCGCAGACTTTGCCTCATGATTAATATACCGAATGGTACCTAATATGTTGTTTTGATCCATAGGTTTTTGCGATAAAAATGTGATTTTTTCACCGATGGATGAAGAATGATGCTACGGCTGAAGATATTTGCACAATAGCATTACAAAATGTGTAGTAAACAATAGGAACATGTAGGAATCAAATTTGCTTATGCAGTCAGTAGCAGGAATTGCATTACTATTTTTTGTGAATTAATTTGCTCAAGCAAAACAACTGAATTGCTTGTGCAAAAGAACTAAATTGCTCTATCATTTTTTGTCAGATCTGCTTCTAGCAAGATATGAATTGCTTTGCAGGGACAGACCTAGGTTTGGGCTTGGTTCTTTTTTTGTTTTAGTGATTTTTGTGTAATTTTTGTGCCGAAGAAGTAATTTGTGAAATTGGCATTTGAGCATGGGCCACACGAGCCGACTGACCAGCTTGAAAACGTCTGGAAAGCTTATCTTGTGTGTGAACAAGCTGAAATTAGCATCTTGCCGAAAATAGAAATATACTGAATAGTACTTTTACCCAAAATGGACCGTGCATGCTAGAAGGCAAACGCATGCCGTGCGTGCGTTAGATGCCTCCATTTTTAAATACAGCTTTCCTATCTTCCAGGCGACCGAGACCTTCAGGCGATGCTCCGCTCTCTCTTTATTTCTACCTCCCCGATGCGCATGCGTGCCCATTTTAGAAGGAGAACGCTGAAACAATTCATCGCCTCGCTGGATTCTAATATTTCAGGCTACTGGAAATTAGCAACGCCCTTTTAAATATTAACTAGAAACATCTATAAAAGTACAACTAAATGAAATGAGTTATAGATTAGAAAAGAACTTTAGATAGTGAACCTTTAGTAATATTAGTGTGTGTGGCTAATAATGTATATAAAATTGTACTATATATCAATAATCAAATTTAAAAAGATTAATTTAATTCAGATAATTCAGAACTTTTTTCCAAGCGCGAGGAACAAGCTAGTCAACGGTTCTGTATTATGGGCCAAGCATTCTGTATATATAAACTATACAGCTGCTTTGATCTCAAATGAATTCAGTTTCGATCTGGTATGCATAAGACGGAAATACTGCATATTATAGATATATACCTTGGCGAAGAACTCGATTTCATCGCCGATCTGGACGAGGTCGAGTTTCTTGTCGAACTTGAAGACGTGCACCCGGCTGCCCGTGCTCCCAGCGTCGAAGATCACCGCGTACCTCCCGGCCGACGACCTCGAAGCAGCCGCGAGGTCGTTGTTCTCATAATTCTTCGCTGCCGTCTCGAGCTCACCGCCGTCGTCGTCGGCTGCGTGGCCGCCCTTCCGGCCAAGAGGCGCGGCCGATGCCAAAGCCGAGGCGTGGAGCAGGAGGAGAAGCAGCGCAGCAAGGCCGCCGGCGACGCGAGCCATTAGTGACTACTATAGCAAAGTGCCAAAGTGGCCGGTCGCCGGCCGACGACTGGCCACTTCCACTTCACTCTCGTGTAGTGTCTCAGCTCGCTCTGAAATCGACCTGGGGTGGATTGACTACTGGACGGCGTCTAGTCTATATAGAGATAGAGACGAGTGGTCGAATGGAGGAGTTTTCCACGTTTATACACCTAAATAAAGTATTGAGTGATATGGTTTAATTATTTATTATTGCGAGAGAGAGAGAGAGAGAGAGAGATGTCGGTAGGTGGTGGCGACTGCTACCCGTGTGAATAATTTGCCTGATGTGGTGATGCCAATCTCCTCAAGAATCAGGAGAAAACGACGAACCCTACACTGTAGGATTGTTTTTTTTTTTTCCCGTGCAATCGTGTTACACACGACCTGGACTGTAGGTCAGTTTTACATTAAGAAAGAAAGAAAAAGTAAACCACATACTTTGCTCCGTCCGTCCTAAAATAAGTGCTATGATATCCATGGTACAGTAAAATATTTTGTAGGATGTTTAGTTTTTTTAGTCACCCTCTAAAGTTTAATCACTTTTAGTCACCCACTCACCCTCTTTATTAGACTAATAAAGGGACTAAAATACTTTAGTCACCGGATGTTTGGTATTTTTAGGAATTACTCGTAGGATCCTAAACCAAATAGGTCTAATTATCTACTATAAATATTAATATTTTCTTATATACTAACTCATATCAAAGGAGAAACATGTTGGGATAGTATCCTGGTGTGCTGTCGATCAAAAGTCTGCCTGCGTGCAGCAAGTGCTGGGTCTTAGCTTTTCAGTTCTCTGCCTGCTTGTCTGGGGCATCTTCTCTTGCATTTTCTAAACTGTCTACAACTCTTGTGTATTTCTGTTGCGATGGTAATAGAAATGGGGGATCCCCTTGTTCGAAAAAAAAATATCAAAGGAGAAACTAGGTGTTGTACAATGCAAGGCCCATGTTCACGCCGGGGGTGTCACATCTTCTTGATTTTTAGACAAAAAAAAATGTCTCTTTTTACTAGCAAATATGCCCGTGCGTCGCAACGGGAGAAAAAACAATTATCAAAATTTGATGAAAAAATATGATGAGATATTACATACCTACTCCTTCTGTCTCCAAATAATTATACATCTAATTTTCAAGAAGTGAAACTCTTTAAATTTTGACCAAGTATATAAAAATTAATATCAATGCCTAGCCTTGGGCGGCGCGCCCAGAAGACCTAGCCAGCTGTACGGGCGCACCTGGCTGTGCGCGCGGGAGAGGCGACGGCGCGGCCGGCAAGTGCAGAGGCGGTAGCGTGGGCGCGACTGATGTGCTCTTCAATTCTTTATCTGATTTGATCATCTCGATTTTCTCTCCATCAATTATTTCTTTCTCGATTTCCTCTTCCATCGATTCGTGTCTGGATGGAGAAGGAATTGACTTTTTTTGTGATTATTGTGGTGGTCATCGGTAGAAACAACAAATTCTTGTTGTCAGGGCCAAGATCGTACCGAGTGGCTTTGATTTTGTGCTCAGCTTTTTTATATATATTTGCTTTGGACTCAATCTGGAATCCATATTCGGTTTGGTTTGGTTTGATGCTGGGTATGTCGTGTGCGGAGGATACCGGATAGCCATGCTTTTTAGCATGTGATGGCCTCAATTCAATTGGATCCGTGGAAGACTCGGATTCTTTTCATCACTGGATTAGAATAGAGTTTCTACCTGTCCTAATTTGGAGGTTTAGTTAGAGAAGGATATACGCCAAAGAGGAGGTAATTTTTTTTTTCAACCGTAAGAACCGACGCTGATACGGAGATGGGAGGAGCGGGCAGAAAACAATATACTGTAGTGGTAGACTGAAATTTTCCCAATTTATTAATATATAGATATAGATACAACGACTCATATATTATATTAAAACAATAGTCATTTTACAAATAAGTCCTCAAAAGAAGACCTAATTAGATCAAAGCCTGCACTGGATGAGGAACCAACAATGTCGAAGGCGATGGGGAAACATAAAAGGCCACCGGCGAAGGGTCGCAGGGGTGTCAAAGGCGCATATACCCAGGTGGACTGACTGTTGCAAAGCGCCGGTTACAAGTGAGATGATTGAGCCATGGAAGCCGGCGCACACCGGCAACCAAAAGATGCAGTTGGAGCTATCGTCGAATGTAGAAGAAGAAGCTCAAACCAGGATCCCAGGTAGTGGAGGCAGAGGGAGCACTAGGACCAGAGGTTGCTAAACAGGTAGGGATGCGGGCAGCGAAGGTTGCAGATCAGGTGGGAACAAATCTCGCCTGTGATGGGTGGACATGGAAAGAGGGTGATAGGGAGGAGACAGGACTCCCCTATCCGGGCAACTCTAACTACTACTAGGAGCTCTAGAGGAGAGGGCCTGGCCCGCCTACTCTCGTCGTCGGCAAGAGCACTTCGTAGAGGAGAGGCAGGGAGGGTGGCGGACGACCGCAGGAGCACTCACTCTCGCTGGGAGACCCGAGCCAGGTACAGTATCAGGCTAGATATCCAGCGTCGCACCAAATGGCGCTCTATTGACAACGACGTTGCTCCAAAGATTTCTGCCTCTTTAAACTACTCTATCGTTGTAATCTAACTTTACTTCTCAACCTTTAAAATCTACTCTATCGTTGTAATCTAACTTTACTTCTCAATCTTTAGAATCAATCGCATGTCATAAAAAAATACTCCACATTTCACAAAATAATACAACTACAAAATTTATACAATTTAAACTAGATTAACTTGGCTAAGTTTAAAGTTAAATAGTAATAACATTTATATCTCAACTAAGTTCACCATAAAAAATATTTTTAATAGCTAATTAGTTGTACTTATCTTGTGTCATAAAAGAATTATACTATGATAGTTGGTCAAACTTTGTATCATTTGACTCCTCAAAAGTGACAATTGCATTCTTTTGTAGGCGGAGAGAGTTTTTTTTTTACCGAAGTCGGCAAGGGAAACTCTAGCCTATGTTTTTGTTTTTTTAATAATACAGATTTTTTTAAATTTGTTTTCATAGAAAGTTGAACGTCTGCTGCATGCTACTTAGGTGCTCTAAAGGTGGAGGGAGTTTTAGAGTGGTTAAAATTTCAATAAATCCTAAAAGCAGTCTATACTCGAATTTGATGGAGTAGTACCTGAGTACCACCATAATGAAAAAAACGACTCCTCAGAACAAAGTCTTCTTGCCCACCTGCGGAAGCATCTGACTTGCGAGCTCACCTTCGATGCTGATGCTACCTCAGTATGGCATCCGAAGGACCCTAAGCATCGGCTATACCGGTGCAGGAATCTTTTACTAGACGAAATGTGCACCAATGAATCTAGCTTCTCTTCTCTTTCTGCCGTGAAATCAGTTTTATATTTAACCAGGCATCGGGGCTTCTATTGCATCGGTGCCCAAAAAAATTTGGAACTTGGCACCGGTCACAATGTTGAGCACCGGTGCCTGGGCCTTCTCTCTACTTTTTGGGTAAAACCCAATATTGTGGACCGTCTTATTTTGCTACGTATTCAGCTCTTCAAAAGTCCACGTTCACAAGCTACCGGTGCAGGTGTTTGTCTGCCGGTCCATGCCCACCTGAACTAAACTACACAAATGTCGAGATCAATTCATCTTTTTTATATATTACCAATCTTTTTATATACCCCTCTTGGATGGAAGGAAAGAGGCAGGAACTTATTATGGTTGAATCTGGGTAGCTATCGTTGTTGTTTTGATCCATTTTCTTTGTGAGGTACCCCTCAGATGATTTTTTTTTTAAAATCAAATGGATACATTAGATGTAAAATCTAAAGGTCCAAAACTTTGGCGGATAGAAGGATTCAAGGTGAAGGCAACTTTTATAGTGTACGAGTAGATGTTTAATTTGGTGGGTTGGTTAATGAGTATCAAAAGAACCAAAATCCCTTCTTATAAGGGGTTTAATCCCCCGATGACACGTGGCGTCGAGAGCGGGGAAGGCAGGGCGGCGCACACGGGCGGCGCCCGGGGCTGGGCGGCGACGGCGGGTAAGAGAGAGAGAGATAGGGTTGGCCTCTTTCTTTTTATTGCCTTTAACTGATTACAATCTCTAAATATTTATAGTCCCGATTGAACTTGAGCTGTAAGCAATCAAGAGATCCTGCGGGTTCTCAATTTTGATTTTATTTAATCTTATTTTCCTAATTCGTCTCGCGGTGACGTGGCGGTCTTGCAGACATGACGTGACGACGACGACAGCGATGACGGCGCGGGCACGCCCCTCCTCCTTCTCCCTAGGGTTTTCCATTGGATCCCACTTTTTTTTTTTTTTTTTTTTTGAGAAACCGGGATTATATTTCATATAAAATTCTGACAGTTTACATCCCAAAACTTACAAAGACATTCTTGAAAGGAAAACAAATTACATCCAAGTCTTTGCGAGTTCTCCCGGTTGTCCTCATCGCCGACGATCCGAGCAGTCGTCCTGAAGCCGACCGCCTTTCCGACGAAGGAACCTCAGAAGTTTTCAATGGCACCATAAACAGCATATCGGAAGTACCAACATGCTTTATTACCGCTGAACGTTCAGGCCGATCAAGATGGCCATTGGCCATCACATCGTCGGAGAGCAAGGGATCTGGCGCCTCCACCAACAGCCCTGGCCCGCCGGACAACAAATCTCCCAGAAGGGGATGCAAACCACCAGAAAAGGTGGGAGACAAAGACCAACCCGATTTCTCAAGCTGGTAGACATACCTCCCAAGCTTCTCGCCAGAGAAACCGACATCACCGATGCCGGCGTCGACGGGGGCAAGGGAGGGATAAATAATCCCCCAGCTTCCAGCAACCATTTTGATGATGGCAAGATCGGCGATACTGCAGACATCTTGAACACCTCCGGCGCAGTTAAGCTCACGGCAGATTCGAGCATCAACACATAAGAAAACATCAAAGATAACATTGTTGGTGCTGAATCGTCCACATTGGATCCCACTTAGTTAACTAGGTCGCCCACCTTTTGGGCCGTAGTTGGCCCATTTATTCTGGCTTGAGATTGGGCCGGCGTTGTAGTTGTTACAGTACTCCCCATTTTCTCACTCAACGTGTCCATGCGCTAAAATAGACGCCATGATGAAGCATTGAAGGTAGGTCGCCTATTTCCCCAAAGGATTTCCATGAGTTGAATGATCATGTGGCGCAAAGCATGAGTCCCTTGGTCATCCTCACTGTGGGGGTCTGTAAAGATGGAGTAGTGGAAGGATCCGAAGTAGCCCAAAATGATGTAGTCATAGATCTTGATGTTGTGTTGTTCAGGTGAGTTATGGATTGCATACATCATATTAGCTCTTGCTAGCAATCCTATGAAGTGCACCATTCGTGTAGTAGGAGGCGGTCGTGGCAGTGATAATACTTGTCCTGCATGCATAATTCCTTTGAACTGCCTACACACTGTGCTAGGGGTTTGGTATATTTGATCGACATAGAGGTGTGACATGAGTCCAAACATGGTGTCTCCTTTAGTTGTATAAGTTGGAGAGATAAGCGGATGGCCGCTTTCACGATGAATTGGCATGTGGACATTCTTCATGTTGAGAAACTGTTGTCCATTGTCGTCAAAGAAAATTACTGTAGCCACTGTCCAATTCAGCACTTACTAGCCAGTGATTCAGTAGTATTTTTCTCTCACAATAAATCAGTAGCAGTGAGAATCAGCTAGTCAGAAATGACCAAACGAACAAGGCGATTAGTATGTTCTTTTTTTTGTACAGTCTATGCCATATTACTCTCCCAATTGATGAATTATAATTTAATATGCTAACATTTATATTACAGATGGTCTTTATCGATGATGAGATGATTTTTTGAACAATGGTGGGAAGAAGAACAAAGATATTATTTGGCAGATGGAATCTATCCTTCTTGGGCTACATTTGTGAAGAGCTACAAAAATCCACAAGATAACAAGAAGTCTCACTTCACAGAAGCTCAAGAAGCGGCTAGGAAGGATGTTGAGAGAACATTTGGTGTTCTACAGTCACGCTTTGCCATGATTAGTGGTCCTGAAAGATTTTAGGGCATGGGAAGTGAGTCTATCTCAATTGGCTAGGTGACTCAATGTGGCACTACAATGTGGCACTACACCTAGCTATCCAAATTCGAATCCCGTCAGGAGCGAATTTGGGTGCCTATTTTCGAAAAAAAAAATCAGTACTTGTGGGGAACTTTTCCACAGTCTTTCCTTGTAAAAATAATAAAGATTTTAGAGCAAGAAGATACTCTAGTACATTTTGACAGCATATGTGATCTTGTATAATATGGTAATTGAGAATGAGAGATGAGTATGATGATGAAGGATATGACTATGATCAGGATGGAGGTGAGGAGTTGAGGCAGGGGGAATACCAACGCCGCAATCCAAATGTGATGTCCGAGTTTCTCAGGATACATATGGAAATTGAAGATAAAGAGGGACATGAGAAACTCCGAAATGACCTTGTGGATCATTTGTGGGCATGGCATGGCGCAAGTTAATTATTTTGTTTGACTTTATATTTCATGATTATGCTATTTAATTTGTGAACATGTTATGGATTATGTTGTGATCAACTATCATTAAATTCAGACCAAATTTGTATTTGAATTTAAATTTAAAGATTCATATTTTATTTGTAATTTTAGGCGTGGTGCTTTTAACTTTAGAGTTTAAATAAATTATTACATAGTATGATGTTCTCAAGTACATTACAATAGTGTGTGAGAAAATAGAGGGAATTAAGAAGTAGGGACCTATTTTTGGGGCTACTGCTGCAGTTCAGTCCAGAAAACAGGCACCCCAAGAGTTTGAGGAGCCTCTAAACAAAAAGTAGGGGATCTGTTTTAGAGGCTACTTCTAGAGATGCTCTTAGTAGGGCTTGTGGTTGGTGAACTTCACGCCCCAAGTTGATCTCCACTGTGTACCAATTCAGTGTTGATTCTCAACAAAAAAGAGAGAGAGAGAGAGAGAGAGTGGGGGATCACACACGGGATGTCCCTGCACCAATCAGATGAGCAAACTAATTGATCTACAATCTGTTCCTGATTGTTGCTCATCCTTCTCACAAGTAATTACACACTAACTCCGAAAAAGTTTCTCACGTGAACTGGAAAAATCGATCACCACTGATTGTTGCTCATCCTTCTCATAAGTCCTTACACACTAACTCCGAAAAAGTTTCTCACGTGAACTGGAAAAACCGATCACCACTAGTGGCTTCTCATCATAAATCGGTTATTACATAGGATCAATGCAAAATCCATGAACCAACAAAGATGCCACCATGTCGAGGACAACAAAAGCCTTAGCTAGGGACAACTAAGGACCTTGGAAGTCCAAATTATGCATCCTGACTCGTCTTTTTGGGTGCAATAGCCTCAATGGCAGTACCCAAAGGCCATGTCGCCTCAATGTAGTATTCTCCATGCTTCACCCTGGCCACCAATGTGATCTCTTTCGTTGGAGCCAAACCTGTGTATAAACCATATTGCGTTTGATCATAATGCCTAAAGATGTTGTTAGACAAAGAAACTTTTTGGGTGTTACATTTTTACTTTGTAGGTACTTCAGTACTTACCAAAGCCATCTACAAGCAATGTGTATTGGTATACAAGATCCGTGCATATGTATGGCACGTCAACGACATTAGGGTACGCCGCTTTGGCTTCTTGGACGCTTAGTGAGCAAACCTTGTTTGCGGCAGCTTTGAACGCCGCAGGTGTGGACTTTGCACTGGGTGCCTCTCTATCAATGAAGCCAAACTGCGACATGATTTTATTTAAATTGTAGGATTGTTAGATCTCTAATTTTATACATCATACATATCTATTTTCTAAGAAGATCTGGTTTCCTAGTTTTGTGCATGTTTTATAGGAATTGCTATATACCTGGGAAGCTATGCCATAGAAAAAAGATGTGACGTAGAGCTCGTCTTGGCCAGCTCCACCACCTCCGCTCCACACGCCGTTAAAGGTGCAATTCTTGGTTTCACATGGGGCGTTCAAGTTTAGTGCCTTGATTACCTCTTCTCTGCACTTCTCATACACTGCACCTTCAGGTGAGGCTGTTGCATCATATTCCTTCCCATTATAGGTGTACTTACCTTAAATTATGACAATGAAATACCCAATTAGGATGGTTTTATGTAAATTTTATCTTGCAATAAAATAATCAATCAACAAACAAGGATGGAGCTGCTTAGTTGTCCATGGCAGCATTACATACCACTGAACCCGCGCAGAATGCAGTGGCTAAATGGCCCATTCTTTGCCTTTAAGACCTCCACACGAGCGGCAAAACCGCCATAATACAAGTAACTGCAAAGGCAAATAAGGAACATCATTTTCAGTAATCACAATTCACAAGAAGTACATATAATTAATAACTAGTTCATGATTTCAAGGAGAAATTATCATGACAAACACTCGTCAAAGTTCAATTATTATTGTACGAAGAAAAACGTTAACGGTAAGATATATGTTCTTTTATATAACAAGGACAATCATCATATGGTTCATCCTTTCAAAGATAAGATTAGACAAAGTTCTCGCAGTGTAGATTTTAAGTTTAAAAGTAATGCTGCTTAACCTGTGAACATAGACGTTATAATCTTTCCCCTTGAGATATTCCTTTGTAATGTATGGATCCTTCCCATCGGGTACAAATGGGGCATTTGCAGCAGAATTTGTGGAAATGGCATATGCCATTTGCACTGAACCACCACCCATATCAATCACACCAACCGTTTTGGAGTACTCCCTTCCCAAGTTACCTAATAGATAATTTAGAGCAACCTACAACAAATGGCACATATGCAACTGAGATATACATTCTTTTGTTTTGTTTTGAGGACAAAAAAGGTAGATGCCACAAATGTTATGTACATACCCATAGGTAAGATCCTTCTTGAGATCCCTCAAGGACAGTGATCCATTTGGGATTGTACTGAAATTTGCTCTTGGTGTGAACAAGATCTCGGACCTGTATTTTTAAAAAACGAAAAAGTTAAGCAAGCAATGTTTGCTTGTATGTAGATTACACATGAGATATATATAATTTGATCCATAATATGAGAAGGTGGATATACCGCTTCAAGAATTTCGTCTGCCTTCTCATCTCCAATTAATCTCAGACCGGCAGTTGCCTGCAGTTTTGATATGCAGGAAACACTTCATAGTTTCAGAAGAAATTAAAGATTTTCAATGGAATGGCATGATATGCTTATTATTTGGCTTTGCCCACTGTTATGTGTGCTAGCTTATAAGCATGGATAAAACTTGCATAAGTACATATCTATATGGAGGAGGGGCGTTGAGATTTTTCTATACTAGACTAGATGACCTTAGATGAAGATGAAGGAAACAATTACCCCAAGTTCAAGCGGAGTATTTTTTTTTGAAGCCTGAGAGGGACAATCTTATTAGCCTGCTCAAGAAGGGGGAGTATGGAGCTTGCAGCATCTTGAGGTTGACCAGCGAATGAGCTCAGGCCGGGCTTTACCTGAATTAACAAATAAATTGCAAATATTTACGGATATAAGGCTATCAATAATCCAACTGGTACTTGGCACAGCTCTTACTCAGAAATCTAGATCGGTGGATCTGTATTTGTAGATTAAATTAAAATGTCTGACTTTTAAATAAAATAAACTACCAGTTGGATCTAGAGCTCTGCCAATCTAGATTTCTGAGTCCAAACTGCGTTTTATGTCTGCCAATCTTGTCCAAACTATATATAAATAAAATAGACTACCTAACCGCTAGGGATCTTAGATTTTTCTTGGATCTAGAGCTCTGACAGAGCCATATTAGGAGTAAAAAAGGACAGCTGAGCACACATCTGAGCCATGTACTAGAAGCTGTTACTGGGATCTTGGTTCTCGTTCTCTGCATGCTTGAAGGATGCCTCGTGGCCAAATCCGCTTCAGAAACAAAAAGGGTGACAATCCGTATATACGCTCCGGATCACAAATAAAGGGCTACTATGTAATGTTTATCCTAAAGCGAAACTTTTCATTATTAACTAGCAACATCTATGAAATTATATTATATTAAATGTAATGATCTATACTTGGACTCTGCTGATGAGTAACTCGAAACTTTCACAAGTAAAGAGAGAATATAATCAAATTGCAAATGGATCAGCTTTATTAGCTAGACGTAGTAAACACTCTGCAGCTTGGTATGGATAGGCGTCTGCGTGTGCGTTTGAACTTCCTTAATACTGATTGTAAATCTTCGGTTGCCAGCTAATAATATTTTCTATTTGGTCGCAAAAATGTAATGATCTATACGTTACTATAAAAAAGATATTTTAGATACTAAACCTAGTGATGTCAGTCTTGTGCTATTAATCTATGGAAGTAGAGCTTTTTCTCTTATTTGTTTTTGTTCTTTTGAAGCTGAAGATGGAATGGAATTCTGAATGCCATTGCCGGCTCGAGATTTTTATACCTTGGCAAAGAACTCGATTTCATTGCCGATGTTGACAAGGTCGAGCTTCTTGTCGAACTTGAAAACGTGCACCCGGCTCCCCGTGCTCCCGGCGTCGAAGATCACGGCGTACCTCCCCGCCGATCTTGGAGGAGCTACGACGTTGTTCTCATTCTTCACTGCCGGAGCCGACTCATCGGCGGCATGGCCACCCTTCCGGCCAAGAAGCCCTACGTTGCCGCCGGAGGTGGCGGCAGTTGGGTAAGGTAAAGCCGAGGCAAGGAGCAAAAGGAGAAGCAGGGCAACAAGGCCGGCGAGACGAGCCATTTAATTTGCCTCTGAGCTCTGAGCTCGTGTCTCAGCTAGCTCGCTCTGAGAGCTCTCTGGAGCTAGCTGGGGTGGGCATATGTATACACGACTCGAGGAGCAGCTTTGTGATTCCGATCTAACCACCCAAGTTTGATTCTCTCTTTTTTTTAACTCGCCCAGGTCGATCTGTTATTTAGATCTATGTACTCATGTTGCAGCCTGCAACTACATCCATACTATTTTGGATTTTATTAGCTCCTCCTAGAGCTTCTGGCACTAGAAAGATTCATTTTGTCCCACCACCACGCACCCAATCTGTGTGTCGCAACTACTAGAAATGGCATGACATTTCGTTTATAGAAACAAAATTGAATGGATGCTGCTACGGTAAATAAAGAAATCTCAAACTCCACCAGTATGTGCAGAAAATAAAATAGCACAGGGCTTGACGCACGTAGCACAACCAGAATTTTATTTTATTTTTCTACTGAGACGGGCTTTTTTTAGTGTTTTTTGCCCATTCAAAATTGAGTATATAAACTTTTCCTACTAAATATATTGACTGCCAATGGGATTTTCATGTACTATGACTAGTGGTAGTGTTTTGAATTACTTTAAATTGGACTTGGACAAGGAAAACTGACTTAGCTTGTTTCAGAAACCAGCTTAGTCGGTTTTCACGAGGAAGTCGAGTTGTAGTGCGAAAACCAGCTAAGCCTTTTTGTGCTGCTATAAACTCAAATTTGTTGTCAATACAAAATTTCTTTATTCTAACTCCAAAATAGAGATGATCCATGCATGTTTTCGATCGTCCCGATGAAAAGAACACAAAGGCAAAGTCCATTTATTTTACTTCGAAGAACTTCACAAAAACCATTTTATAGCTTGTTTAAAACAAGCTAAGGGCTTGTTTCAATGTATTTGCATTACCTTCTCTTTTTTTGTGAACAGGCACATTGCACGTATCTAGCTTAAACCATGTGTATTACAGTGAACTAGAGTGGAACTTACTTTAGATATATTCACATCCACTCCTAAAGTTGCGCTTTCTTCATCGAAATATACAATGCGATCACTCCATCTTTTTTTGTTCTATGGCTCAAATTTTAGGTGCCCATTGGACTGGCCGAGCCAGGAAAACACGACATCAAGCCTCACCGGTTAGCCCAACTTCCCAAGTGAATCCTTTCTGTGGACTGCAGCAGATCGACGCAGGTGCCATGGGCTCCAAGAGTGGAGGCCCACGTCAATTGCTTCGTGTCCATGTGTCCTAGATCTGAGCAGGCCGCCGATCAGTAGTTTTTAGTAGGCTGGGCCTGAGCTCAATCCAACAAAGAAATTTCGGTTTGGCTGATCCTCTCCACTAAACGCTCTGGGCCGGGCTGGACCAAGCCTAATATTTTGTCTGGCTCAAACCTAGATCTGAACAGGCCGACCAGTAGGGCTTGAGGTTTGTAGGCCCAATTTTTGTCTCCACTGCACTAGTCTAGTCTGCTTAAACTAGCAAATATGTTTTAGCCCAACGATAGCCCATATAGCGTACATGTTTCAGCCCAATAAAAGTGTGTTTGGTGGGGTTAACTTGCCCACGTCTCTTCTTGGGTTTGTTCCACGTTTTATTTCCATTCGGAAAAATGGTAAATGCTAATACAATCCGAGTATTTTCACAATAGTCTATGATATTTTTAGTTTTCACGTGTATCAAATCTTTGCTACCTTATTCGGATGCACGCGTAATCACCTCAATCCATGTATGATCCATGTGTGTCCTTTTCAAGAGAAAGCACCTGATGGCTGCTGCATGATTTCTCTCTATTCATTATTAGGTCATTATACGAGTATTATAAGCTGACCTGCAGTCTTTGTTTTCTAATAGCGCCCATATCCTATAAATCTCTCTGTTTGCCTAAAGAAATATTAACGGTTCGTTTTTTTCTCGAACATGATTTCACATGTCAAATTGAATCATTTGTCAAATTGAATTTATGCAGTATTCACTATTTACGATGTCTTCCTGTATTAGTATGCACTAGTAGTTGTGATACATAAAAGCAGGGCCTTGTTTAGATTGCAAATTGGGAGGCTGGAAAGCACCATAGCACTTTTGTTTTATTTGATAATTGTTGTCCAATCATGGTATAAATAGACTTAAACGATTTCTCGCCATTTATAACTAAATTGTGCAATTAGTTATTTTTTATCTAGATTTAATACTTCATTTACGCATCCAAAAATTGACGTGATGGAGAGAGAGTGAAAAAAATTGAATTTAGGGTGCATCAAAACAATGCCTAAGCTTCTCTACTGTGAAGTGTGAGCAATACCGTCCAGTAAACTGATAGTCACAGTAGGCCCAAAGATACCCTGGCAGGAGGCAAACAGGAACAAATAATCACGGACTGCTTAATCATTCCTTCTCCTGATATTATGATACAATCAGATATCAGCCTCCAGGCTCCAGCCCACATTACTATGGCAGCGACGAGACATTATATTGTGGCCTTGTTGAGTGTCTCATCTTCTTGGATACTACTGCAGAATGATTGTTATTAACACATCATGTTCAGACAGAGATTTTGAAATGGCAACTAATGACCTTATTGTAGACTCTCATTTTTGTAGGGTTATGAGGATGCTATGCTAGCCGTAAAACAAAACTTTTCTACCTCATAAACCAGGATCTACTGCTAGTTACAGGTTACGGGATTACAACTAGACGCGCAGGTGCAGCGGAAGCGACTCGATGTAGTCGAACGCGTCGCAGCAGTGCCGTGCAGTTGCGTGGTCGTCCGTCCGTCACGTCCGTCCTCCACTTGCGGTTCGTCTCATGCGGCTCGTCCTCGTGCTCCAGATGCAGCACCTCCGAGGTATCACACACGTACAGGGAAGAAGCGACGCGCCTCCGGACTGCTAGGTCCGCGAGGAGCGAAGGCGTGAGCGTGGAGAGGGCGACGGCGGCTTCCAAAAGGCGTGGGATCATACCTAGCCTCGCCCCTGCCTCTTCTTATATAGGCGTCTCTAATGAACTCCCGAGTTGGAGGCCCATTACTAACCCTGATCCTTCTCCAACTCGGGTCCAACCCGAATTGGGCTTCCAGCCCCTTAAGCATACGACCCTATGAGTTCACGCACATATAGACATGGCCCGAGTACACCTACTCGCCCAATAATTGACAGCGGCCTCTATCAAGGCGTGACAACTCCTATGCGTACACAAAGATCATATCAGACGAACCACCACAACCCATATACTCGTTATTCACTTGCCACTTGATATTTGGTTCAACTCATGGGTTAACACTTAACCCAAGCACGGCCATGCATTTGTTGATCCAATCACTTGAGTGATCCAGTGATATCTCTCTCACATAGAGAGGGACAAATTCCATCTTGATTGTGTATGTCTCACAGCATGTTTCCCGACAAACCCGAAGACTATCTTTATGACTACCCAATAACGGAGTAGCGTTTGACAATCCCTAAGTAAGTCGTTTCACATCTTGAGTACATACGACAATCTCAGGTCTAGGGACATAACGTACATGATGTGTAAAGAGATGATAATAACAACATCTCACGTCGGGTCATTCCAGCCTACATGTCGTACATGTGCCCACATTATTAGTTTGACATCTCAATGTCATGACTTGTGAAACATAGTCATCAACTAATAATGTGCCGATCTAATATTCATGTGCGTTGTTACACGAACTCCGATCGGGACAACATTAGAATATCCATACAAGTAAAGAGTTTCACAAATAATTCACATAACCGCCAATCGATACAAGTTGTCTTATAATGGATATTCGAAACATATAATATATCATGGATACAATCGCAATATCATCATCTCTATGATTACCTCTAGGGCATATTCCCAACAATTTTAAGTAGGGAAACATCTAAAAGGTTAGCCAATTATAGTGGTCAAATAAGTTTCAAAAAATATAGTAGTCAAATCGTTTAGGAAGGTCAGAAGACCAGTGCCATTCACTAAATTTACAGTACTATGGTCTCACTCCACTGTTGTGGATCAAATTCCTATGTTTGTGTCATTGTGTCTCTTATGTGCGGTACCAACCACTATATGGCTAAGCTAATGGGTTGGGTCAGTATCTAGATGTCAAGCCGTCTCAGTTGACTCTAACATTGATGTTGCAGTTTTTGGGCTTGTAACTTTGTAGGACGACTTTCTGGAACAGTTGTTTTTTTTTTGAAACCGGGGGATATAGCTCGTTTTCCATTAAGCGAAAAGAGTGAATTGATAGGCCTAAACATAGATTATACAAAAGGATTTACGGGTAATACATGGATTATCGGCGATGAGGGGGTGGGGGGGGGGCTCCACCTAACAACTCCAAGACACTAAACCTAATACAAAATTCTCAAGCCGCCATGGTAAAGGTAGTGAGAGAGCCATAAAAGATAACAACCAAAAGATCCCATTAACCGGGCTGCACTCCGAAAGCATCCGTCGACACGTCAGCGACCTCGGGGCAAAACATCCGCCGAAAACAACGCTCTCGGTTGGCAAAGTATCCATCGGAAACCATCGGAGACAAAGCATCTGTTGAAAACAGCTCGGTGGCAAAGCATCCACCTGAATCAATCGGCTCGGTGGACAACCCATGATTGTTCAGGGACAGGAGGCAATGCTCGTACTGTATTGTTCAAATGGCGAATGCGACGGCGGGCCGGAGAGAAAGCAGCGACTGCTCCCCGTCAGGAGGAAGCAGCGCCTCCTGTCGTCGCTTCCCATAGCAGACACTGCCCGGTGGCATGGGATTTTTTTTTTTTTAGCAGAACCCGGTGGGTGAAGCTTGGGTGTCCCCGTCCGTGTTCCCGCCCACGTGGAGGCCATTGATTCGTTCCCGCATGGCTGCGTCCGTTACTAAAAGTAGAACCGTCCGCATGGCTGCGCCCGTCAGATTTGATTACAAATTCTCAAAACTAGACATCCGCAAAATTGAAGCACTGCACAAATCGAAATCCTCCACAGCCTCAAAACGAGATCCTAGCAACCAAAATGTGATCCATACTTTTTTTTTTAACTGGACGACACCGTATTCTCCCACCGGCGTGAACGGAGAAAATGGAGAAGGTCCTGTCTCTAGGGAACGAATCGATGGCGTCCACGTGGGGGGGACACGGACGGGGACACCGAAAGGGAACACCCAAGCTTCAGCCGAACCGGGGGGCATGGGATGCCAGATCGCGTGCCAGTAGACAGGGATGGTGGGGCGTCAGCAGTTGACAAGTCGTTGGGCCGTGACTCTGGGCCCACTTGTCAAAAGCAGCTTTCTGTGGGCCTCGTTGTTTTGGACGGTGCACGAGCCGGACGGAGCCGGAGGTGTGTGCATGTGAGGTTGGCAGTGTGGACTGTACAGTACGGAGTACTCGCGTCCCACGCGCAGCAGCCATGCACAGTTTTTTTTTTTTTTTTTTTTTTTAGAATCAGCAATGCACAGCTGAGTCACGTCAGACCCATGCATGGCGCCACCCACGATTGTCCTTGACCAATTTTTTCTCCATCGCGCGCGCCTCGAAATCGAGAACGGAAACCGAGTTTTGCATCACGCAGCAAGGGGCTCAAGCAGTCAAGCTCAAGCTCAACCGGCACCAGACCACGTCTCTCTCGCCCACAGTAACATGCATCTGCACGACTGCACCCAGCACGGCATGCGCACACGTATGCGGTATGCGTGGGTACGTTGCTGCCACTGCCAATGCACAGTGAGGCAGTGTGACGCCCATGGCCCATGCAACTTCCATGATCATCTTGTAGACAGGTCAATGACTTTGGTCATTATCTAAAAAATAAGTAGAAAGTCTGGTGAGATTCTCATACACGCCATAAAAAAAAGTCTATTCTAAACCTCTCTTATTCGCGAAGAAAGTGTGATAACTATTTTGGGATAGACAATGGAGGCATGGAGGTCTGCCGGCCCCGGAATCGGATCGGCTGACTTCAACGCCAATGAAGGCTGGCTGCAGTCGGCAAAATCGAACGTCCGCTCCTATCGAACGGCCACAAGACGAGAGATGAGCCACTCCCAGGCTAGCCTGTCGTTGGCCCATGAAGAGACGGCCCATTTACAAAAACAACGAGATTGGCTGCTATTTACAGCGCGGTCTCGGCTTTTTTGCGCGAGATTACGACAACCGTTCATCATTTTGGCGCGAGCGGCGCAGGGTAAGGCGATCTTCTCGTCGCCCTGCATGCTCAGCTGCCGGCGATCGTCTCGTCGTCCTTGGTGCTTAGGTGCCGGCGATCGTCCCGTGGTCCTGCGTGCTCAGGTGCGTGCTCAAGTGCTCGGGTTCCTGCGTGCATTGATCTGGTTCCTACATCCTTTGGTTGTTTTTGTCCTCCCTAATAACTCTTCGATTGTTTTGGGTCTGATTCAAGGAAAATATGTATGTTTGAGATGGAAGTTTGAGGGAAACTGTTGCGTGCATCAGATACAACATGGAAGACGAGCAAGCAAACTTGGCTGGATAGCATATATAAGTTGAAGGAAAAATGGGCTGAATGTTTCATGAAAGATGTCTTCACATTAGGCATGAGAAGCACACAATTGAGTGAGAGTCTAAATAGCGACCTAAAGAGACATTTCAAATCTGATTTTGATATAATTCGGTTTCTTAAGCATTTTGAAAGGTTGGTGGAAGATAAAAGAAATAACGAGCTGCATTCCGAATTTCAAGCAAGGAAAAAATTACCTAGAATCAAAATGAGGACGCCTATGCTAATCCAAGCTAGCAAGCTGTACACACCAGTAATATTCGAAGCTTTTCAAGGTGAATACGAAAGGTCCATGGCAGCATGCACCACGACATTAGAAGGTAACCATGAATATCTTGTGTCAATTAGGAGTTTTGATGGAACTTCTACATTGGAGAAGGAGTATAAAGTTATTGGTAATCCTATAGAACAGACCAGTACATGTAGTTGTGGGCAGTTTGGTAGACTTGGAATATTATGTGCACATGCTCTAAAAGTCCTTGATTTGATGAATATCAAATCACTACCCACACAATATGTACTGAAGCGATGGAAACGTGAAGCACGTAGTGGAGCAGTACAGGACAGCCATGGCCGAGACATAATTGAGAATCCAAGATTAGATGAAATGCTTTGTTACAAAGATATGTCCCGCAAATTTCTGAATTTAGCTCATAGAGCTGCCAGCTATCCAGGGTGTGTCTTGTTAGGACATAGTACACTTGACATTCTCAGCAAGCAAATTGAAGACGAAATTGCTAATGGCACTAATAATGTGGAGGCAGCCACAGTTCCCCTGAATATGACACCCTCAAGTGATTTGGTGAGTACAGCACGCCTCAAGAAAAAGGAGGTGCAAACAAAAACCTCAAAACGCAAAAGAGGCTGGTTAGATAAGAAGCGCAAATTTGCAAAGAAAGGCAGCAAGAAGAATGAAAAGGGGTCAGTGGTATGTATCACACCAAAAAACTTGAATTTTGTATTGTAAAAATGTCTAGTTATATATAATTTTTTTATTCTCTTCTTTAATTCAAAGGCACAAGAGACTACAAAATTGGCACAAGAAACTACAACAGTACAGGACATTCCTCCTAGCACTTCATGGCCCAATGAAGGGACTTCGAACCTTACATGGTTATCGATACATGGTCTCGGCTACTTACGGTAATATTTCCAAGTGAACATTTTTCATGTCGAGATATGCACAAAAAGTTTAATATTTTGTTCTTTTATTATGCAGAGAGAAAGCAACGATGATCTGAGTGCTGATTTCTAATAAGATGAGGTGTTTTTTTGGAGCTTTTGGACTGATGGTGATGCTTTGCAGATTGGTGGCCTTTTAGGCACCATGAGAATTGTATAGCTTTTGGTTTTATGGGTGAATTGTAAAGTTCTGTCAGGATACATTTTGTGCAGCTTCATATGCACTTGATACTTGAAGCAGTAGTGCAAGGATATCTTTAAGTAGACTGAACTTTCAAAATCAGCAATGCTTTTTCTATATTCCAGTATCAATATATTTTGTTACATTCTTATTGCCTTGTGACTTGTGATTCTGGGAACATACAAGCACATACATTGCTTCTGGGACATATAAGCACACACAAGTAGACTGAACTTTCAAAATCAGCAATGCTTTTTCTATATTCCAGTATCAATATATTTCTATTGCCTTGACTTGTGATTCTGGGAACATACAAGCACATACATTGCTTCTGGGACATACAGACACACACAACTGCACACACACATTTCGATTCTGGGAACATATAGGCACACGCACATCTTTCAATCCAGGGAACGTACAGGCACATACACACACGCATTTCAATTCTTGGAACATAGGCACACACACATTCAGTCAGTGCAGGCATCAGTGTTCATTACAAGCATTGACACCCTGCAAAAAATAGAGGAAGCATCAACAGTAGATCGCCGTGGCAGTGAGCCCGGGCGCGAGGCAGGGGCACCGACGTGGGGGCGCGGGGCAGGGGCACCGGCGTGGGGGCTCCGGCGTGGAACGCTGGGCGGGGCCTCCGGTGCGGCGGGGGCGCGTCCTCTGGCGAGGGGGCGGGGGCTCAGACGCGGGGAGCACGGGCTTCAGCACGGGATGAGGGAGGTGGCTCCGGAGCGGCGACAGGTTCTCCGGCGACGAGCAGGGGCTCCGGCGGGGGCGGAGGGCGCATGCTCCGGCGGTGGCGGCTGGAGACTTGCTACGGTTCTTGGAAACGAACTGGAGGACGGGGAATCAGATTGTGTGTGCTTGGTGGGCTTCGATGGGCCTTGATTGGTCTTGTGCTAGATGGAAGCGAGGAGAGTCAAAAACCGTTAGATGCAAATGGACGGTTCGATTTATGTGACTGCAGCCAGCCTTCATTTGCGTTGAAGTCAGCTGATCCGATTCCGCCGGCCCCTCAGCTATGCAACACCTCATTCCACTCTGAACAAGCCAACAATGTTTAGGCATTCATAAATACTAGTAAGTTGCGCGCGCCATTGCGCGCGATGGCGAATGACCGCACCTAGAAGCATAAGATTCATAGTGTTGTTTGCAGTAGAACATAAATGTGAACATAATATATAGTGCTCCTGACATTATAATATATTATATCGATGCATTTGACAAGTTTCATGAATTGGGTGATGATCCGACTAAATTATACACAATGGAAAACAACGGTGGGAGCAGCTATAATTATACAGCGGAACATGGGCACCTGTAATGATTAAAAAACAAACTATGCATGACAGATATACGCTTCATAATTAGACATCACGAGAACTACAATGGTCTTTTCCATACAATCATGGCCATCATCAGCCAATAAAGGCAACACAATGACCATTTATTGAAACACATGGTTAACCTATTAGAAACTAACAAATGCAAGTAAATATTAGAAACAATGTAGGTTGGCATGCTTCGCTGCGCTCCAACACACTTCTTGACTTCTATTGTGGACAAGGATGAAGTGGTGGTTTACAATTCATGCTGCGGCTATAGACTTACTCGGGATTGCGTTAGCAACTTCCTTGCTCTCCGGGGTTTCACCACGGCCGCAGCCCTACCTGCACTCAGATTTGATCATCTAGGTTATGTTCACACGACACCACACATGTTAGGGCAAGAGAGTGGGGGTAGGGGCAAAGGCAGGCTAGATGGAAGCCTGCACAGGGACAACATGTTGAAAAGGGTGCTGCCAGATTTGGATAAAACTTAAGATGCCATCCACAGTAGCATGATGCAACCTGAAAAAAAAACATTAATTTAGACCATAGAAGTGTTTATAGGAATTTCAATAAAGACATAACAAACTGGGAATAGAAAAATCTGCTTACAAAACAGTTTTTGTCAGATCCTATTGCACTAAACCCAAACTGATCGAATTTTGTTAGATGAGAGGTTTTTAGAATTCATGAATTTATTTGTCTCCCGGTGATCAATTAGGATAGATTCTCGGTAGTGCCATAATGGAAAGAGATTGTGCATCGACCATCCCCAGACCATGAATTTGTTGTTTTGGTTTCTACATCACTACTTCCCTCAACCCTCAACAGCATGAGCTAGCACCAAGACACAAATCTCAAAGTGGCCTGCGAACTGAAATCCAGACCATATATGCAAAGCCAAATAGACATACCAAATTGCAAGGAAATCAGAGTTCATAGACATGACTGTCTACCATAGCATGTATATATATATTTATTATACAGTGATTTCCACCGATTAGAGCAATGCAAAAGTCATTAAGGAGAAGGCCCAAATGAAGCAGCACACCACCAATGCAGAACATGACGTGCATATTTTCTGGTCACGGCAAATGCTTAGTGACACTATTAAGACATAGTCAATTCAACAATTTGAACTATCCAACGGAAAAAAGAACATAATGTCAGAACAAAGTCTTGTTAATCCTAAAGACTTTGTCCAAACCACCACGAAAAACCCATGTCATTCACCCCAGAGTTTTCCATGATAGAACCCAAATTGTGTGCCATCTTCAAACACCGAACATACCTCTTGCATAATTCGAAGCCCTTGTGGTGCAATCGAGTTGGTCATGAGTTTGAAACATCGTCCCTTAGGTTCCTCACCTGTATAAGCCTCATCAATCACTGCAGAAATGCCAAAACAAATGATATAGCATCAGATCAGTGTGGGAACAACTGCAAGAATCAAAAGGAAGGCATTGGGAAATAAGATAAGGAAAACTGGCACATGGGGTTTGGCTGGTTCAATAAATTGCGAAGTTTGTGCTGGGCACTAAAAAAATGTGTGCCATTTAAGAGAAAAATATAATTGAAGAAACATGGTGGTAAGGCGTTTTGAAAAATAAACACATTTTATGGAAAAGGAAGATATCATAGATGAAATGGGAAAAGGAAAAAAGGAGCAACCTGTCAGCCATCTTTTGTTTAAAGATCACTATAACATTGAATGGATACTATACCGCAATTTCATTTTTTTAAAGAGACTAATATTTTAAAGATACTAATATACAGTACAACCATGTGCGGAAGATATCATAGATGAAATGGGAAAAGGGAAAAAGGAGCAACCTGTCAGCCATCTTTTGTTTAAAGATCACTATAACATTGAATGGATACTATACCGCAATTTCATTTTTTAAAGAGACTAATATACAGTACAACCATGTGTGTCTTTGTGAAATAGTATGGAAGAACCTAAGGCTCTCTCTCTCTCTCTCTCTCGCAAAATGTCTTTGTGAAATAGTGTGGATCCCTCCGTGCATTCTAAAAACAATAGCATCCTGTTTTTTTTTTCTTTTTTGTTGCTATCGATGAGGCAAACAAAATTTGGCCCTTACTTTTCTCTACCAGAAGATGTGACAAACCTAATAGCTAATCTCAACCTCTTATTTTTTAAAAAAAAATATTAATAACCATATGCAGTCAAGCAACCATTAGAAATTTAGGACATGGCAACGAACATAATAATAACTGCCTGCTCTCAGATCCAGCGGAACCGAGCAGATCAAGACCTCAACAAGAATTTGGACCACCGATCATTCGAACCGCTATGGATAGAACGCCAACAGGGAAGGAAAATAGCACCTCTATTTAAGTGCATATAATGCTTAAGTGGCAATACTATGAATCATGTCAATAACTAAGATTAGTAGTGTACATGGAATTGTATGTGCAACCCTGAATTTAACATGAAAATAGTCTGGACAAATCATGAAATGTCAAAGTTTCATGATTCAGAACATAAAAATTGTACAAAAGATCCTTTATAGAAGTATGTGGCAGCCGTCTCCATCTGGTGGCATAAACCATTATCAATCAAATATACTTCCGACATGATGCACATACCTTTTTTAAACAGGCAAAAGGAAGAACAAAGAGAACTCCCCTATATTTCAGTAGTAAGGGTCTACCCAGATGGATTAACGGAAATCAACCATTTTCCTGGGGAAGTAGTTGAACATGTAAAAGTGTGGTGACCACAGTGTCTCAGCCTGCCCTGCCCAATGTTGATAATGAGAATGAGATATGACGGAAGCAATCATACATGTTCAAGCTTTTGCCTAATTAAAAGGAGCTAACCGAAAGGTAATGTGGTTCAGAAGGTAATGAGTTCATTTTGAACTAACTTAATCATGTAACCGAAATTCACAACAATGTTAACCGAATGGGATAACAAACAAATAATAACTATGGCCTTAAGCAGGATCGAGGTACTGTCAAAACCACAGTCACCTCAAATAATATGGTATATTTGGGTCATAAATAAATGTTGCTTACAAACACATTAGAAGAATGAAACAACTATACAACATTTTATTTCGTGGGCATATGTGAGTCATGGTAAAGGTGAGACTTCTTTTTAACAAAAGCATGCGACTAAATTTTTAAGTTTTTTATTCCACCTTTGGAAAATCTTGCACTACCATCCTATGTTTGGAAAGATAGAGGAACCAATTAATTTGAACATGGCAACAAAAACTGTAGCATGCAGCTATATATCCCTTTCATTCCATTAAGGAGAAAATGTTCTCATCATGCTAATATGGTATATCAGACTTACAAAATCAAACATTGCCAATTAATCAATTTGACCTTGCCAAAACAATGTATGGAAGAAGATAAAAGAGTTGTCCCATGGTTCCAGTCACCGAAGCTAATCACTGTAAGATGCAAGAGGTGTAGATAAGTTTATAGACCAATATATATAAAGCTTAGGCCAAATAGGAAACCAAGCTTAGCAGGCAAAAAAACATGGGTGGGATCATTGTGACTTACTGAATATGTAGGTTGCACTGCTTGTACAGGGAGATCACTTCCTGACAACAAACATGTAAAGTAATAATGGCAGGAAAAGTGTGTTGCAATAGTGAAGAAGCCAAGAATCTTTTTGTGAACGAATACAAGATTTTTAGAGGCCTCAGAAACATAGCAATCATCATTTGTTCATCAACTTGGAGCCTCAAGGCATGGTGATAACCGGTTTACCCTCAGGAACCCTCAAAATGTGCATCGTATAAATAACAACCATGCCCAAGTACCTCACAAGCGAACAATAATCATTTGTTCATCAACTTGGAGCCTCAAGGCATGGCGATAACTGGTTTACCCATTAGAAACTGCATGATATAGGTAACAGCCATGCCCACACTCACAAGCAAATGAACAATCATCATTTGTTCATGAACTTGGAGCCTCAAGGCATGGTGATAACTGGTTTATCCCCAGAAACTACATGATATAGGTAACACGCATGCCCAACACCTCACAAGCGAAAGAACATCAGATTGTATCATTGAACAATGCACATGTAATTTTCATCACAGGCTCTAGAAGGAAAAAAAAAAGGAAATGCCAAATGCTAATAACATCGATCATAACCAAAACATTAACCATGGCTTATGATGTAATAATCACAAGAGAAAGGTGATGTGACGCTGAGATGCGCCAGTCAGGGAAATTTAGGGTGACGTGTCCCCAATGGCTGTCCAGCACTGCACAAGAGGAAAATGCAGACGATAAACAAAAAAATTATGAGCGTTGTGGTGTACTACAAAATCAAGCAAATGTCACTGACATGATGATGTTGTCAGATAAAAGGCAAATATACCTGGCCGCTATGGATGGCTAATTTAGTTTCAGATTTAGTGAAATTGTGCAGCTATGGATGGCTAATTGCTTGATTTAAATTTTAGTAGTATTGGACAATGTGACTGTGTTTGCAATTTGTATCCAAATTGCTAGCAAGTATACTGTTAATTATTTGCTTCAGGTTGGGGTATTTGCTGATCTGAAAAACATTATGATATAATATTAGTGAACAAATACGTTGCAGTATATGCATTTTTATGCCATGTTGCCATATATCAATGAATTTTTTTTCTTGAACGATATATCAATGAAAATAAAGAGTTCCTGCATGCTCTAAATTGTTCATGCACTTTGTTATTTTTCTCAAACGGTTTGCCGGGGGAAATGGAGCTCGACATCATACAAAGTCCTTACCGCCAGAGTTTTATCTAAGAAGTATACTCATTCTATCCCTTGTTTCTGCATTTATTAGCTGGTGGTGGCTGTTATCAGTTTAGCAACTGATTTGATAAGGGTTCAGGCACAAGCACAAAACTGCTGGAGACAATAGTCAGATATGTGATTTCTTGATAGTGTAAACGGTTATATTATCCAATGTTTACATGTTCCTCTTTGCATGTCCTCGAATAATGTCAACACCAAACCAAAACGTCATAGAAATATGGAGAGTACTATAGAAAGCAGCTTCCTTGACATTTTTTTTTCTGTACAAATACAAGGTGATTATTTAATTCATCAATAGTTTGTTAACATGGAGTGGAGTATTTGGGTTTGACAAATATTGATTCGTTATTGGAAAAAAGATTTTTCTATGCTTTCAAATGGGATACAACAGAGCTCATATACCAATATTTTGCTTAGCTCCTAATGTTACTGTAATTATAAAGGCATGCCAATTAAGTGCGCACAGCAAATTTTGTTTTTCGGGCGCCTGATGTTGTAGTAAAAAAAATGAAAGAACAAAAAAAAAAGAAGCGTACCAATTTCTCCGAAATTTGGACGACACTGATCCAACTTGAGGGCATTGCCACGGCCAAGCCCCTTCGATGACCGGAGTGTGTCCACCCTGCAGCAGATCTGCGCGGAGCACTTGCTCCAGATCGCGATGGCAGAAGACGGGCGTGGCGAGGTTATGCCGCCGGCACCGCTCGCGTGCCGAGAGGCACCGACCGCCGACCGCCCGAGCCGAGGACGCGACCGCCAATGCGCCGCTCCATCTCGCCGCGTCTAGGATTTCCGAGGTCGTACGAGAGAGCGCACCGAGCGCCACCTCGGGGAGACAGATCGGGGAGACGAGAGGGAAGAGAGAGGCGCGGCTCCTCACGCCGGCGGGGACGACGAATCCGGCGCCGGGCCTGCGGAGGTAGAGCCGGGGCGCGCCGCGCCGGGAGCGAGGGGCCGCGCAGAGCGCCGCAGCGCCACCGTCGGGCTGGGGCGTAGGAGAGGGCGAGGGGGAGGAGAGAGGGAGACGATGGCAAGGCCCGGGACCGGATCGGCGACGGCGGCAAGGACGAAAGGACGAGACCGGAGCGAAGCCGAGCGGAGGAGGAAGAGAAGATGGAACCGGGCAGGTAAGCGAGTTAAATGCGCTGCGCACCACGGCCCAATAGGATGGCAGGAAGACCAGGCGACGGACGCGAGGAAGGGACTTCCAATCTGAAAAAGGCACGCGTCCAGGCAATTTGCCATCCGAACGAACGTGGCAGCTGATAACCGGTGGACGGGCCACGCTGGAACCCACGATGCATCCACGCCGGCATCCGACGTGGGCACGCCCGTTGCCTCCCGACCGGCGCCGGTTAAATAAGAAGAAACAAGAGAATCTTCTTGGTAGATTGGTTCCTTCCGAAAGAGAGGAATGCGCGGTCCTCGAACAACTCCGGCAGACATCGTCGTAGGTGACAGACCTCATCTTCCAGGAGACGGCGGCCGGCTACCGCGAGCTCTCGATGCTCGTCGCCTGGCGTCAGACTCCCTGAGCAAACTGGTTCCTTTCTTCGGAAGCAAATTTTGTTTTATGTAATACACAATCTCATGGCCTGTTAGTATTCTAGGTTTTTTTTTTGACTGAAAAAAAAAAATATTCTCGAACTCAAACTTCCGGCTTACCACGCTTAATGATATACATGCAACATATATTCTCGAAAAAATAAATACGAGATAAGAGAGGGACAAAAGATGAAGTTAGTAAAGGCAGAGTAAGAAGAAATAGAAGTAGCTAGTGTTGGGCCACAAGGCTTTTGAACCTTGGTTGAGCTTTTAGTTTTAATGGGCAAAAGACCCTGTCAAAATCCCCATCAAACAAGCCTTATTGTCATCTCTATCCTTTAGGTAGATATGAGCAACATGCCAACATCGTGACAAGTTCGACTATGTTCTTGGAATAGAAAATAACGAAAGAGAGGATATGTACATCAATTAAATAACGACGGATCAGGAGGAGGTTTGCCCTTAGCAAGAAAGCCAAGAAATGCTTACATACGTGAACGTACAGACCGGAGTATACCGGAAAAGAAAATGGTATTGCAAGAAAGCCAAGAGATGCTTTGCATTGGAGGGCGAACAAAACAGACACCATCATTGTGCTTGTTCGAAAGAAGCTAGTACGATGCAGTAAGATTATGACGACCGCAAGCAACAAACTAAACACGTATACGTACGTACATACGTACGTACTATTACGTACACTCGTGGTCGATCCATCATCGGGGCCGGCCGGGGCGCTTGGATTCACCGTTCACGCAGCTGTATATATATGTAGCACTGATGCTGATGGATATGCAGGATGCGAAGACTACTGTATCGTGGCAACAACAAAAGGTTGTGCACGCGATCGAGGCACTGCGCCATTCAAATTTGAATTTGAATTCGGGCGGTTTTTACCGGGAAACCGGACAAACCGGCCGGTTTACCGATTCCGGCCGCCTCCGGTCGGTTCGCAGCCACCGGTAAAAAAAACACAGGCCGCAGCAGCATCCGATGGAGCAAAATCGAAGGGACCAGGACACACAAGCCGGCGATCCAAGCATTGAAGCATGCATGAAACTCCTCCTAGTCGAGGATAAGACGACAGAGGTTTGTTTCTTTGCAAGCCAGCCCGGAGCATGATGCAAGAACCTACCATGCCACTGTGCCAGCCACCACGCTGACCATCCTCAATCCTCACAGAGATACAAACGACGGTGGAGTATATGCAACGCAACGCAATGCAAAAACCTACACCTCCTGTCGTCCGTGCGTTGTGGAACCCACAAGGAGGGTTGCGTCAGCGATTCACAAGGCAGACCAGGCCCACGTACAAAGGAGCCCAGTTGTCAGTGGCGAGTGCACCGTTGCTACTTGCTACTCTCTGGTGGGCCCATGTACCTTTCTGTGGGCCTTATCCGTTTCGGACGGAAGCCCACTGGCGCTGAACAATCTGGAGGTACGTGCATGTGACTTGTGAGTGACGGCCACGACAGTAACAGATGAGTTATCTCAATCAATCATCATAAAATAAAAATAAATAAATAAATTCTCAGAGTTATCTCAATTCCATTTTCAAAAGTATGACTAAATTTATAGAAAAAAATCAATATTTTGAAACCAAATTAATTAACCAGATAATATCTTAAAATATATTTTATAATATGTACATTCCGTATCATAAACATATGTGCTCTCTTCCGCTAATTCAGTCAAACATAACAAAAGAACGACTTAAGTCAGCCCTAAAATTGATTCACTCGCAGATGAATGAAGTAAGCATACACCTTGTTTCTTTAAGAATAAATTTATTTTTAAGCTTAATTACTTCTCCGTCTCTGGATAAATCAATATTATCTGGTAGTACGAAACAAAATGTTAGAAAGCCTTTTCTCTACAAGCCTTTTCCCGTTATGGCGAGATCGACTGGTGCTATATATATATGGCTTGACCGATGATGATGTAGTGCTGAATTCAGATCTCAGTCATGGTTGTGCACCTATTGCTTGTTCTTCCTCTCCGTTTTAAACTCCTCCAACTTATTCCATGTGCCCAAATGCGTACGTGCACGCAAAGCTGTACATAGATAGCGGCCTTCCGTTACTTGCCGAGTAAAATCTGAACCTCAGATACGTATACGTTAGGATTTTTGTATTAAAGACGGGTGTCTTTACTGCTTTGTGCACATATGCAGATGGTTGGAATTTAAGCTGGCAATAGATAACAGGCTCGATCAGCCCGTTGGGTCTCTCGTGAGAGCATTCCACCGTCCACTCAGTTTAAAGTATTGTGTTTCTGAAAGAAAAAAAAAAAGGAAAAGAAAAGGCTGCTGCCTAAGAGATCTATCTAGCCGTGCTAAACAAACCCGAAGGTTTCCTTTGGAATGTCATGGTTTTCCATGAAACTTTTGTAGTGCGTTTCAAAGGGCTCTTTTCTTTGTGACACGTTGGTCTGTTGTGCAAGCATGGGAGACGAGGCGCACGCGCATGCGGAAGCGGAATGCTTGTGCGACGGCAGAGCCGGTGATGAGGACAACGCACCTCGGCTCCCCGACAGGAGGAAGCAGCACCTCCTGTCGTCGCTGCACACTGCAGACACTGCCGCGTGGGACCCGCCCCCGGTAGCATTGGGATGCTGCCAGATTGCCAGAAAGTGACAAGTCATCGGGCCGTGACCGTGGGCCCGCTTGTCAAGGTCCTGCAGTAGTACCAGCAGCTTTCTGTGGGCCATATCCACCTTTTTTTTGAAGGTAGCACTGCGTAGGCCGGCCTGTCAGTGACTGCGCCAACTCGTTACGCACTCGAGGAGTCGAGGTGTGTGTGCACGGTGCACGAGCTGGGTTGGGGGTGTGTGTGCACCCATGTACCCACCGGACCCGGAGGTGTGTCATGTGTGCATGTGAAGTGGACAGTGTGCACTGGCATGGCACGTACTCGCACGTCCCTACATCAGCAAAGCACAGTCAAACCCATGCATGATGCATGGGCGATGGGCCATGCCTACTGTATCCAGCATCCATCATCCATGGCAGCCAGCAGGCACGCATCCGACGATTGTTCCTTGACCAATTTTTTCCCTGATGACGTCATGACGATCGTCTCCAACCGAAACCGAGTTTTGCATTGCATGGCACGGATCGTGCGGCTATAGCGGCCTCGGTTTTTTTTACCGGTGGAGTCGAACCGACCGGCCGCCGGCGGAGGCGGTTTACCGGGCGGTTTATAATGAAACCGCCCGGTAACCGCCCAAATTCAAATTCAAATTTGAATGCGCAGCTTGTTTCGGTTTCTACCGGTAAACCGCCGGTTTTGGCGGTTACCGGCCGGTTTTTCCGTAACCGCAGAACCGGATTTTTTTTGCTTGAATAAACACTTTTTCGGGTAGTTTTTTGGCACCTATTAATGTTCACATACAACACAATGCGGTACTAATTAGCATAAGTCACTAAAGCAACAATATTTAGTCGAATACAAATACAACTAGAATCCGATACGTAGTCTCATACAAATAAATCGTCGCATACAAATACAACCACGTCGTCGCATACAAACACAACCACATAGTCTCATTCACTGCGGAGGATGTATGGGAAGACCCATATCGACACGACGCTTGATATTCGGCGGTGGACATAAGAGATACCCCGCTCCTGGAGCGGTTCACCTTGTATTGTTGCCAAGTTTTGCCCGTCCATCGGCCGTTGTCTCCCAATCCCGAACTAATGTTCTATAAAACTCGTGGTCTTCCCATTCAAACACCCATTTATTAGCGTGCCGCACGCTCACGTCGGGAATGGGATAGCTATAAGTAGGTGTGTGAGGTATCACCGTAGGAGGAAGAAGAGTACCGTGGGGTGTCGTAGTCCGTCGGTGCATATGATCTACTCGCGATGACGGTTGCCCATGGTCACGGTCTTGAGTACAATGTGTGAAGTCGGTCTCGCCCGCAATCAACCATAATTAGTAGGCATTGACGTAAAAACGTGCGAATGTAGGTGCAATGGATACCCGGAAATGAAGACCCGCGTAACGAGGATCACCAAGCATCACTACCACCACCACCACCACCTTCATAGGCACCACCACCACCTGCATACCCACCACCACCGCCACCTTCACCACCACCGCCACCGCCACTGCCACCGCCACCGCCACTGCCACCGCCACCGCCACCGTCACTGTCATCGTCAGTACTGTCAGAGTCACCACTAGCACGAGCCTCGGCTATCCTCGAATAGTATGGCCGCTCTCGCCGCTCATCCTCGCCTCTCGTGTCGCCGGGGTCACCGGCTTTCTTTTTTTCCTTTTTTTCTTTTTCGTTGACCCTTAGGAGGCGACATGTGCATCTTTCTCTTCCCAAGGTGATCGGAACCCACATTGTGTTGGGCCCAATCACCGACGTTATCATGCCCCGTAGCCCGACGTAGCTCGTCCGGGTCTATTTGGTCACTGGCAACACAAACGAATCAGTCACGCAAGTCATAATACAAGATGTCATATATACCCAACAAAGACTTTGCGTACCTAATCTGCAAGTCTTTCTCATTCTGATCGAGGTACTTACCATCAATCTCCCTTCCAGTGGGTGACATGATGCCTTCACCTGAAACCATAGGCAAATAATGAGAATATGCAAAGATAAAAAATGCCAGAATCTACAACTATAGGTACTTACCATGCTTCTGTGTCTCTCGGACCGCACCGACAAAGTAGGGATTGTCTGCATTTCTTCCTGGGATTCCTATGTAATGGAACCACTTTGACCAAGCTTTACCAATTGATTCCTTTGCATTTTTCCCCTTTTGTGTCCACTTGCCGTATCAATCCTTGGTTGGTACATTCCTCTACTCCCACCCATTGCCGCATTATAGTCGTCCACCACCACAGAGTCTCCCGTGATCCCGCTCTTCTACTAAACATCCTCTCGAATAGGATTCCCCCACGCGAACCACCACCACCACCACCACCGCCACTACCACTACCCCTCCATGCTCGTACCGACCTCCTCTCTCGTCGAATGCAGTTTGTTCGTAGTCATATTGTGTTCTCTACATGTTCATTGCCGCTCGCATCCGAGCCTCATATTCCTCATCACCAAGGGGCCGGGTTTCCCTGTTGTGCGCCCCCCCGTGCGCTTTTGTCGAGCCCGCTCATTGGTTAATTCCCAGCTTCCGCAAGCTCTCGCCGAAAGTAGGCACGCACATCCGGTGGCACTCGTTGCAATGCACGACATCCGCCCCGCGCCCGCCAAATGCCGCTTGAATCTAGTGCAACCACCGCCATATTTCGTCACTTTACGTAATTGCAATACCATCCAGAGAAAGGTTTTGACCATGCTCCCATACACGATCGTGGGGTCCGCCCGACATTGTCTACCCGCATGAACGAACAACAACATAGACATACCAATATATAAATACACCAAGTGCACAAAATATATGTCAAGAATATATATCAACTCGCTAAGTCACTAAGTCACACCTAAATTCCATGTATCTCAACAATATAAAACAAAAAAATACATGCATCCTACCCCAAATTCTACCTAAATCATACCCTACACTATAAAATCCTACCTAAATCATAGATCGGGCCCAAAATCATACCCTACAAGCATATCCTACCTAAATCCTAGAGCTAAAAGTACTCTAAACAAAAAAAAAACAAAAAAAAAATAAACTTACCTACCCCGGGCGGTTCCCGCGCTAACCGATCGGTTTACCGCCCAAACCGAGCGGTTAGCCGCCAAACCAGGGCGGTCTCGGAAGCGGCGCGTCGGCTCAGAAGCCGGCGAACCGCCCGGAACCCGCCCTCCGCGGGCCTGGACGGCGCGGGCGAGCGGAGCGGGGGTGTGGCGAGCCTGGACAGAGCGGGGGGGGGGGGCCCCACCGCGAGTCCCGGCGCCTTATGCGCCCCTCGGGCGCCTATTGGGCCTCATGGGCCTTAATGGGCCGCCGGGATTTTTTTTTAACGAACTGAAATTTGAATTTTTTCATATCAAACGAGTTCCAATTTGAAAAATTTTTACACCATTGGGTTCCATAATTCATAAGCTATTTTTAGGAATTTTTCAGCATTTTTTTTTTAATTTGAATTCAAATTTGGGTCAATTTTGGTTCGAACCGGACCAATCGGAACCGGACCGCCCGGGAAGGTCGGTAACGGTAAAAAAAACGCAGATAGCGGCTCGATCAATCTCAACCACGCCGGCCACGTCTCTCTCTCGCCTACAGTAACGACATGCAGCACGGCAGCACGCGTATGCTGCCACTGCCAATCCACAGTGATCGAGTCAGTGGGCAACTTTGGTTGGTACGTACACATAATCTGTACTGTACAGTATGTAGCGCTGATGCTGATGCTGATGCTGATGCATGCGAAAACCAAGTACACCATGCCAAAGAAAAGGTTGAGCATGCGATGCGAGGCAGGCGGAACCGCGGAAGTGTGTTTATGCAAGCAGCCGTTTCTTGTCGCCTTTGGAAACAGAGTTTTGGCACCCAGCGCCACTCACGCACCAGCTAGCACAGGTCTCTTGGATTGTTTTCTCTTGGATTGTTTTGTAACCATCCGAGAGTCTCCCAAAGTCTGTAGTGTGGCTGTGTACGCAGTGACGCGCGTAGTTCCGTTTCGTGTGAGCTCACGTACGTACAGGCAGTATACGCATGCACCGTACCCGGCCAACGCATCGACCTCGCTCGATCGACGTGCCTGCCCTGCACCAGCATCCGGTCGAGTAAAATTGAAGGGGCCAAGACGCACACACGCCGGCGATCCTGGCATGGAACTCTCCAAGTCGAGGACAAGGCAATTTTGTTTCTTTGCAAGACAGCCCAGAGCTGAAACTGAAAGCATGATGCAAGGACTACTACCAGCCACCACTGACCATCCTCGATCAGTTCCTCACTGCTTCCTTAAGTAAGTTCTCTGTTCTCAAAACTAGAAGATTGCTAATCGAAAGATTCAACAGACGACTAATAATCGAAAGTTTTAAGTTCCCTGCTCCTCACTAACATGAAGTTGAGGTTTGGGAACTGGGGCATACGACCGATCGAAGCTGCTTTTAATTTAGGTTTGTCTGCCTGATAAAAAATGCCAAGAAGTTCAGTTGACTGGATGCAAAAAGGCTCCAGTTGTCAGTTGTCACCATATATACGTCTACATGGATCTGTCGAACGACAGCGATGTATGCTTGGACTTGGAGACGAGAGATGATGAGGCATGCAAAACTGATCATTGATGTGGATGTACGTACTACGTACGTATGGTATGGCCGGGGAGACGATCGATACCGACCAGCTGCCATGGTATAGTACGCTGTATATACTGGTACTGCTGTACAGTACACACTGGTGTACATTACTGGTTTTCATGCTACTCGGCACATGGTAGTACTATATATAGTACTAGTGATTTGCGCGCGCCCATGCGCGCGAGCAATGGCCACAGCAGTGTTTGTAAGAAAATGCAATGCAGATGTTAAGATAGAAACTAACTACTACAGTACCAGTTGTTCACACACGAACTAAATATTACAACAGGGATACAACATAGATAGCAAATGTCCAGGTTTAGGTAAACTCGGTAGATTGTTCAAGGCAGTAGATATCACAGACAATACTAATGGTTCCTGGGATCCATGCAGCTGGAGATACATAACATGACTACTGGGCAACGGTTGCTGAAAAAGGAGCAGCGTCGGTGAGGCGGTGGAAGCGGATATGACTGCCGACATCAACACCAATGGCCGCTCCTGTCGAATTCAATGCTGAAAGCATCATCTGCAATTTGGCTTCTTTGTTAGATAGAGATACTCTGTAAACACGTAAGCTCAAGAAGCTGCATGATGTGTTCGATGTGTGTATTAGCGTTGAGTAACATACCGTGGCGACGCCAGCACCTGCCCTCAGAGTCGTAGTCACTGTCTGAGTCGTTTGCTGGCTGTTGAATGCCATTGAGCTCCCTTTCCGCTGTTTAGGAGCAACAAAATATTAATAACCATCGAACAGGCAGGAGCAGATACATTCGTCTTATCATGATACCTTCAATCTGCCACTCAAACGCCTCTCGAGCCACATCTGTATCGCAGCTCTCTGAGAGTCTGAGCCACCTGTCAAAGCATCCATTGCATAGAATCAATGTTAGTAGGGAGGAAATATTTAAATCGTCGATAGGTTGTATGTGATCGGCAAAGGAAAAAATGGAGCATCGCACACATCATGCAGCTTCTTGAGCTTACGTGGTAAGTGAATAGATAAGGCAGATCCAGATTATTACCTGAATCCAAAGAAAGCGCAAGACCATTGCGGCGAGAGGGGACTCCATGGCTATAGTTGTCGTGCCTAGGCAGCGGCGGTGCTTCCAAATACCTGTATGCCATCATGGTAACAGGAAAGACAATGTTTTTGACTCCATACTAATTTGGGTACTGGAGACCCACTTGACCGGACCTGGAAATAGAGGCTGCACTGGCCGCACATGCACCCGTATTCTCGTTGAAAGTGTGAGCTTGGATGCTGCAGTGCCGCTCAAGCTATGGTGCAAACACATCGGGATGGAATGTGTGTGGAGGGAAGCCATAGATGTCTATAGCAGCTGGTGTTCCAGTCGATAACCTCACCACCATAGCGGTTAGACCAGCCAACAAGCAATGCATCAAAGTTATCTCCATAAAGGATCTCAGATGAAAGAACGGTATCTCTTTCCTCAGGGAGAGAGAAATGGTGTGATGGCTATAGGAATGGCTCTGTTTGTAGAGGTTTTCTGGATGGCAAGCTGGATGTCTGCAACAGTAGGATTGGGTGGTTTCACATCCAGTGCGACAACCGCATTGGAGAGTCCTGCTTCAGCTGCCTCTGTCGCCGCATTTGTCTGGACAACAGAAATGCCCTCGAGACAGCGGGTGGCCTGCATTGGTCGAGGAGACATAATTAGGTCGCTTGAGCTGTACATGCAAGATAAGCACTTGTATTTTGTATTTGTGTTAAATCTGAGTAGAGCCAGTAACGAGAGGGTTATCAAAAGAGCTTTCATGCTCACAAAGTTAGTATGAAAATAAACCTGCTATGTTCATTGTGTCTGTGCAAGCTTTCCATAGGAATATTACAATCAGGCTATCTATTGATCAAAGATGACACAGCTTCAAAGGTTTTTCTGTTATTTTGCCTGCTATGTTGCCTTTTCTTACTTTGAACAAGGATCGTGAATGATTACATGATCTATTTCTTCGGACTACATGAAATTTAAAGCTTGAAAACTAAAGCTGGTCGGCACAGATGCACGACATGCTTACATCTCTGTCTACTGTGTTACTGACATATGCTTCAGATGGTAGAAAACACTGTCTGTCTATGCAGTTTGGTTTCCAAAAAGACAGCTATAGGGAAGTCACATACCATGGTTTTTGGAGTAGATCGAAGGGGATCAACGGGAGGAGACAATGCGTCACTGGTAGATCTACACCGAGACTATGTGGGAGCAAAAGCTGAAGAATCAGCACCTGACTTTCAGTGCGTGCTTATGAGCAGGCCACCCTCAAGGCCATCTCTTTCCTACAGAAAATGGCAAAGTCAGCACCTGACGCCCAGAAGAACAACCTACGGCAGTGCTGGACGGGCCCAGTAGAAGGCACATCTATCTCGACCCCGTACACCGGCGCTCCATCTCCGGCCACTTCAGAAACCACCGCAGCATACGGCAACCCACAACGTGTGACCACACTATCACAGCCTGCAGCAACTACAGGTAGGACGCACTCACGACAAACATCGCTGCTTCTTTCCTCTGAGAACCCGAACAGGGCAGAAAAAAGGCCCAAAAAAGAAAAGGAAACGCACAGACCACACAACCACACGCCGAAACATGTAAGAACTCTGGGCAAAGGCAATGGCAGACCAAATGCAGGCAGAAAAGGAACGCGAGAGTGAAGGAAAGATGTATACCAGCACGCCGAAGCCGCAGGCTGGCTCCGAGCTCCCGCGAGCGCACGCATCCGAGAGCCGCACTCCCCGACTCGAACCCTGTGGCTTCCCCGAGCGCCGTCTTGCTCCCCCACGTCAGCAGGTCCCCGGCGGATCTGGATCTGGGCACGAACCACCTGAAAAGGACACGCACAGCGGCGGGGCCGGACGGCACGCCCCAGACGCCGCGCCGTAAGCTAGCAGAAGATCAGCGGCCGCTGCCGGTAGAAGAGAAGATAAGGAGAAGGGAAAGCAAAGACGACGAGGCGGAGTAGCACACCTGAACCGCAGAGCACAAACGGAGCGGAAGAGGAGAACGAAGCAGGGAAAGCTGTTTTATGACAGTGGCTGGCGACGGGGCGGGACACGCAGCCAAGCGCGCACGCAGGACCAGACGCTGCCACACGGACCCCATGCCCCTGCGAACACACCCGCCCCCACCGACAGCGACACAGCCTAGAAAAGCAGAGGCGTCCGCTGCATTCTCCAAAACCTTCACACAGGGACAGAGGAACTGACCAGTGAACCACAGCACACAGAGCCAATGAACAGACGACAACCAAAAGAGGAAGACGCAGACTCCATGCCGTAGGCCCCACTCGCAGCGTCACAAGAGGGACAACAGGCAAGGCGTGGCTGAACAGTGGGCCACACGGGTCTCAGCCAATGAGCAGATGACAACAAAAAGGAGGAGCGTGCAGATCCCACACCGAGAGACCCACTGATCCCATACCGTGGGACCCAACCGAACAGGAGTCCCAAAGCAGAGCAGGACGCAGAGCCAGCCGGCCAACTGAACTGTGGACCCAGCCCTCACCACCCAATGGAAAGACAACAGCGGTCTGCGGCAGCCAATCCCACGAAGACAGCAGCTCTGGCTCACTGACTACACCAAAGCCAGCGACTGGTCAGCCCTTGTAAACGCCGGTCAGCGCGACGAGAACCATTGACGACGAAAACGACGGCCAGCATTCCATTTGATATCGTGGACGCTCTCTGCGCCTGCGCTGGCCACAAGCAGTTTTGTTCTTTAGACTAGAACGACAAGCCAAACGGTGGCCACAGCCTATCCACGTTGGTGAAAAAATTTCTGACCGCTCGATTTAGAGATCAATGGTGCTGCTATCTCCTTCCATGTCATATATATACACTGCCTTTAACCCTAGATTTTTCTCTCGCATCCACATCCAGGCCTCCATTTCCCTCATCTCTCACGGCGGCGGCGGCTATGGCAGCCGCCTGGGGCGGCGGCGCGGCGCCGAGGCAAGCCCGCCCCTCAACGTGGCGGCGGCCGCAGGCCTGGGCGAGCGCGTCCGGCAGTCCTCCTCTCTCGCGACGGCGGCTATGGCGAGCAGCGACGCGGCGCCGAGGCGATGTCACCCCCAGCACGGCGGCGGCCGTAGGCGCGGGCGAGCGCGCCCGGCTCTCCAGCTTCCTCCTCCCTTGGCTCCGGGCACGGGTGCGAGGCAAGGGCGGCGTCACGGTGTCCAGGCGAGCAGATCAGGTGAAGCTCAAGCTGGCCTCCCTCCATGCTCCTCCTCTCTTTCCCTCCATGGCCGGATCCGGTCGTTCCCCAGTAAAAGGTCTATAGTAGAGCACCGAGCATGAAGCTTTGGGGGCCTCATGGCCGAATCCAGTGCCTCCTCCTTGCCTGCACGTTTGCATCATCTAGATTTGTTGGGTGCAATAGTTTGCTGCTCATCCGCTTATGCTTGCTTGCCAACTACCTGCTTGAGAAAATGACTGAACCTCGGTTCGTTCGGCTGTGCAATTGATGACCACGAATTTTACCAATTTCTGTGTGCTATCTCTGTTTGCAGGAGAGGTCAGAGAGGGCGGAGAAAGGGTCGGATTCGAGGTTGTCATGCTCGACGGTAGAAGTGGACCCCTTTCCTCATCCAAGGTTTCCAGGTTGCTATTGTGCATTTATGCTTGTTCTAAATTCTGATATTAAGTAGATGTTTGTTTAGCACAGTGCACTTGGGTACCTGTAATTTTGAAATGCGTCTGTAATATGGAAATTTCCTGATAATATGGATTAGTAGTCTAATTGTTCAAGCCGTCAAGAATGACAGGGGCTACTACATTACTCTGCATCCAAGTAAATTACACAACCTCTAGATGGCCATGCTCCAAATATCTTAAACCTGTCTTTGCTGATGATTGGAACCTGGATAATGGTTCATCTTTTCAGTTATGCAAATTTTTAGGCAAATTGTATTAGTCTGTGCTCATGTGTAACACTAATTTCCCCTTTAGTTAACACACATGTTATAAGTCCATAAACATTCCATTTTCAGACGAACTTGGAGTTTTCCAGTTCTTGTTGTTATATGCTTCCATCCTGCACATACCAGTTAGTTAATATGCGAAAGAGTGATGCATCTACCTATTCTTGCCTCTTTGGCCATCTAATATATTTTAGCTCCCCCAACTCTGCATGGTTGCCATTGCTTATTTCTGCAATGCTACTTTGATATATGTTTGCTGAACTTTTGTAACCTAGATATGCTCACACAAAGCATTACTTTTTTATTCTTTTGCAGCCCAGAGTCTGTTAGATGGCCTACCATTGGGAAATACAAAGTAGATGTAGCATCTTTGGAATCTTTAGCATTACCTGAGCTGCAGGTAATCGGCTGTGAGTTATGTGATATCAAGGATCACAATTACCTGAGTAGATGTTTCATGAATTGGCGTCAACATTACAGAAAAGAGAAAACTCCCATTTCGATACCAAGGCTGGCTGCAATAAGGTAATAACCTGAACATTGTCTTCCTTCAAAAAAAACCTGAACATTGTCACTTTCATGGTTGGATGACTGCGATTACCTATGAGTTGCCTAATTAGTCTGCTGGGTTATTTTTGTATTCTATATTTTTTATCCGCTCTTGCACAGAGGTTGCAAGACTAGATGCCCTTAAAAGCTTTTTTTTTTTTTTTTTTTTTTTTTTTGTTCCTGATTCAGTGCGCTACTTTAGATGCTTGAGTAGAATGTTTTCCTAGATATAGTATGGCAGATTATATGACAAATTCAGCTATTCTTATATAGCTTTGAGTCTGACTGTTTTTCTATGAAATGAAATGGTTTGATCCAGTATGAAATGCATGGGCCTCGATCCCATAAACATATCCTACTTCTGTTATGTGTTCGTTTTGCTAGAATATAGGAATAAAGAGTGGTGAGGCTCATCGATTAACATGTAATTACCATATTATTTTTTCTATTATATACCCTTCGGCCAATAGAAGTAGTTCTGATACTGATAGTGTTGGCCTCTATCAATTTTTCGTAGTTAAAGCATTGGTAGAAACGTTTTGAAATATACGTGTCCCATTTTAGCATTCCAGTACTATAATCCATTTTTGCAACATATATATGCAGTTGTCTCTAGCTGTGTGCCAAAAAGAAAATTAATCATCCCATGATTATTACTCAACTTATTACAGCGCTGGTTATTCAAAGATTTAAGTGTTAATCCCACTTATGCTGCTCTCACCTGCAAAACAGAATTATCTGTTTATGTAATGATATTTGAGTGTGCTTATGTTGGATTGTGGACAACAGACAAACTATGCGGTGCTAATTATTGTTTAAGCCATTGAGTTGTTACGCTGCATCACTAAAATTATGTGGGAATAGTGCATGCCATTATCCATAATCAACTGTGTTCTCATAAAATTATTTGGGAAGATGCGCTAATCGTTATTTCACATATTATGCAGCTAACCAGGAGCCTAATCGTGGGAGGTACAACATCCATGTCAGATAGCAGCTCCTCCTATGGCGTCTCCTCTGAGGAGTCTTTCTACCTGTTGTGAGGTATATCACAGCCATGCCCTTACAACAGCATGTACACACTAAGATGATATGGCCTAATGTTTACACATATGCTTCCCAGACTGAGCCTGCAGGCAGCTTCCAATCGGATCGAAGGTGGCACCTGCACTGATGCTGTGAACATTGGTGATATCTTCGACGATGGTGCCACAACACTTCACTCCTTCATATATAATGTGTTATCTTAGGCCATCCTTCATATACGCTGTGTTTGTAGATTATCGCGATTATGATGAACTGAACATATATGTACCCACCTGTAATCCCACCTGTAATATTTGGTTCGTGTGTGCACATCTAATCTCCATATTGCGTTTTTTTTACGAATGCTATTGTGGCTATTTGGTCGCGCGCATGGGCGCGCGCAAATCACTAGTAGAGGAAATATGGCAATGGCATGCATGCATCCGTCGCACAACGGCAAAAAGCGCAGTGATGACAAGGACAAGAGGGAAAAAAAACCAAGATCAGGAGAAACAATCTAACCTTTAAGTAAGTTACCCGGGCCCATTTTTCCACTCACTTGCATTCAGTTAAACTAAACATTGCATCCAAGGTGAAAATGCATGGTGGGTAGCTGCTCCGTCCTCAGTCTGCTTGTAGGTTTACTGAACTGCATTAAAGCTCTCAACTTTCGTGTGATTAGAAGATGAACAAGCATTCCACACAAGACACAATACCGATCGATGTCACTAAAGGCAGTTTGTTTCTTAACATGTACTGTAGCTCCTAATGCGGCCATTCCAATACACTTGATTTCTGACCATATGCTAATTTGTACTTGCACCAAGAAAAGGCCGTAGGTTGCTCCAACCATTGAGATGAGCCATGTCACACGCACACGCCAGCTATTAGTAACGCACCGAGAAGGTTGTAGACCACTACTCAAAACAAATCTATATATGCCAAAACTAACAGCAACGTTAGGTAATCATAGCTACTAAACACCAAAAACTAATCATAACCATTCCCCTTCTAAATTCCGATGTTTTGCATATGCATTCCTATATTATCCATTGCAATGTTTTTATATTTTTGTATTTTTTGCAATCCTGTGTTCTAAATGGAAAAAGAAAAACAGGGAACTTGAGGTTTTTTGAGTTGATGCTTTTTCTCCATATTTCCCGTGAAAGCAAACACAAACAGAGGTTTCCTATGCTTTATTTGCCTATAGGTAATTCTTGTGAACCAAATGATGTTGTTGTAACTCAATTCATAGGAATGATAATTCTATATAATGGTAGATGGGGGTGGCAGCATGAGTTTCTTTCACATTTAGCACTATATATGAATTGAGAATACAAAAAAATGGTAGCAAAATAATGTAAAAAATCATATGCTTCAGATACTTAAATTCACTATACAAAAAACATGCGCAATTGCTGAACAAAATGAGGCAAATAAGGAAAATGGTTGTAATTAGGCCGAGGTGGTAGCCTCATGCATATTTTCAACTTCTTATAATGGGTCACATACAATGTGAATCATGCAATGTTTACTTAGCTTAAACTCACTCTACCACCGAATAAGTGTCAATATCTTGTCGAGTATAAGAAGGTGGCATAACTTCTTCGTGTATTTGTTTAGCATGCAGTTCCTAGCTAGTAAAAAGGCTACGCGTGGTTATAAGGCCATATGCATATTATCATGTATTTTCCACGGGGAAAATATGCGAGTGTTGGCAAGAGCTTCCCGTGGATGACTTTAGACAAAACAAATTATATAATTGTGGAAAATGACTCCAACTTCTTACGCTTTGGACTATCCCTATCCACGGTTGTTTACCACTTAATAATATATATCTGAGGTAAAAAAGCAATACACAAAAGTCTTACATATATACACATCCCACTGGCGTACCGACATCGTGAATGTATTCATTCACTTTGTGATATGAGCACTAATAACACCTAATATCACCGGGCATACCAGCTTATACCTTGGAAGTTGGATCCTAGTTCGTAACGAAATCGTTGACAACTCTTAATTTTAATGACTATTCTTGGACCATTTCTAATACTATGGAAAAAAAAGGTTGTAGATTGCTTGAAGCCAAGACATACATGCCAGCGCACGAAGTGCAGTGGCCTACTTAGATTCATGATGTGTATGCCAAAACCACACCTTGTTTTTTCGATGGTTGATTCAAATTTCAAGCTCATGGTGCACATAGAGTGTTTTGGGTTTGGCATAAGTTCTTATTGTATTTGCAAGCTACCATGGAATTCCTACTAGAAAGGTACACATGGTTATAAGGCCATATGAACATTATCATGTATTTTTACACAGGCAATAAGATGTGAGGCTTGGCAAGAGCTTCTTTTTCCTGACTTTAAACAAAACAAATTATGTATTTGTGGAAGAGGCTCCAACTCCTTATGCTTTGGGCTATCTCGATCACGGTTGTGTACCACTTTAACCTTAAGGTAAGAAAAAACAATACATGAAAGTCTTACATACACACATCGTATTGATACGAGAATTGGCAACCAAATGTCTTTTATTCATATTGTGAGGGGAGTACCAATACCACCTAACACCATGAGGCGTAGTTGCCTGTACTTTACCTACCTCGGATCCGAATTACCAACAAAATCCTCGCTAGCTCGCTAATTTATTGTATTATTTTTCGGAATACCATTTCTACTCGTACGGAAAAAAGGTTGTAGATTGCTTAGAGCCGTACACTCCAGCTCTCTAATTTATTGCATTATTTCTCGTGATACCATTTCTACTTCTACGCGAAAAAGGCTGTAGATTGCTTAGAGCCAAGCCGTACACGCCAGCTCTCTAATTTATTGCACTATTCCTCGTAATACCATTTCTACTCCTACGGGAAAAAGGCTGTAGATTGCTTAGAGCCTAACCATACACGCCAGCCCTCTAATTTATTGCACTATTCCTCGGGATGCCATTTCTACTCGTACGGAAAAAAGGTTGTAGATTGCCCAGAGCCAACCATACACGCCAGCCAGTAGTAACGCCAGCGCACGAAAAGTTGTAGACTACTCAAATACAAGTCGTATATGCCAAATCGACAGGTAGTCAAATAACGCCGCGTAATTACGACCTCCAGCTACAAACCACACCTCGGTTTTTTCATCATCGATTCAAATTTCAAGCTCTTGGTAGGCACAGACTGTTTTGGGTTTGCGCCGAGCCACATGCCAATACTACTAGCATTTTACAATCTACATTACCTAAACTCGATAACATAGAAATTGATCAAAACCAAAAACTAAGTGTATCCAACACTTTCAACACCTATAGAGAAAATTTGAACATCATCATCACTCAACCCCTAGTTTGAAACCTAGGTGTCTCTCTCTTGGGCTAATGGCTACTCCCTGTCACGCAAGCAAAGCAAAATAAAAATAAAAAATAAGCGCCAATTCTTCAATTTCCTCACCAATTTTCTTCAATTTAGATTGCCTCCAAATTCCAAGTTTTTTCACTTTCTCTCCATCACATCAATTTTTGACTAAATGGAAGCATTAAATGTAGGTAAAAATAATAACTAATTACAGTTTAGTTTGAAATCACGAGATAATCTTTTGGCTGGTTGGTCCGCGATTGACAATATTTTTCAAATAAGCAAAAGAGCTTCTATTCATGAGGTTGAAATTTTTGCAATCTAAACAAGGCCTGAAAGAGCCCACTTTCCCTTTCGTCTGCATCGTCGTCTCCAACAGCCTATTTATTTCAGTGTGCTGCTGTGCAGAGAGAGCTTTTTACAGGCGTGCCCCGCTCCTCTCTGTAAAAACTCTGGCTACTTTTCACCTCCGCTCCTGAGAGAGAAGAGCGGACAGCGGAGTGCTCGGCCTCCGCTGCTGTCCTGCGATCCGCCATGGACGCCTGGGAGGCCACGAAGGTGGTGCTGGACCGGGTGCACGAGCTGGACCCGGAGAACGCCGCCAAGATGGTGGGCCTGCTGCTCATCCAGGACAACTGCGACAAGGACCTCATCCGCCTCGCCTTCGGCCCCGACCACCTCCTCCACGCCTTCGTCGCCGCGGCGCGCGCCGACCTCGCCGCCACCGGCAACGCCAAGCCGGCCTCCCCGCCGTCGCCCACGCCCGTGCTCGGCCCGCTCCACCAGCCCGCTTCCCCCTGGGGCGGCCTCCCGAGCCCCGGCGCCGCCGCCGACCACCACCGCCACACCTCGCCCTTCGACCAGCTCGGGTACGACGGCGCCGACGCGGTGTACGCCGACGACGACTACGACGGCGTCTGGTCCCCCGCGGGTGGCGCGCACCGCCGCAGCTTCTCACTCAGTGACGCCGAGGCGGCGGCGTGGAGCCGGCCCTGCGTGTACTACGCGCGCGGGTACTGCAAGAACGGCTCCTCCTGCCGCTTCCTCCACGGCGTGCCCGAGGACGACGACGCCGCCGCCGAGCGGGAGATGGCCGCCGTCATGCGCGCCAAGGCGGCCCTGGCCGCCGCGCCGCCGCCGCAGCAGCTCGTGGCATCCGCGTACCCCTTCTCGCCGTCGCCCAAGGGAGCCGGCGTCAGCCTCAGCTTCCTGCTCCAGCAGCATCAGCAGCAGAGCGAGACCCAAAGGTGCCATTTTTACCCCGCCGCCGGCGGCCGGCGCCACCAAAGGTTGCATTTTGGTTCCGGCCTACTCGTCTCTCATGCCCATTTCTTTTGTTTTCTGCGTGTCTCCAGGGCGGCGGCGGCGGCGGGCATGCTGCTCGGCGGCGAGGACATGCACGGCGGCAGGCTCCCGGTGCGGTCCCCCAGGATGATGGACCGCGGCGACCTCATCGGCGGCCCCGCCGCGCGGCAGATCTACCTCACCTTCCCGGCCGACTCCACCTTCAGCGAGGAGGACGTGTCCAACTACTTCAGGTACGTACCCAGCACCTGCACTGCATACCGCCATTATTGGCCGGCCTGTGCTCTGCTCCGTTCTGTTTCGTTTCCACTAGCAAGCAGTCCAATAATGTGATCGTCCTGGTTTCCATGGATGGATGCGAGCGAGCAGCATGTTCGGGCCGGTGCAGGACGTGCGCATCCCGTACCAGCAGAAGCGCATGTTCGGCTTCGTCACCTTCGTCTACGCCGAGACGGTGAAGATCATCCTGTCCAAGGGCAACCCGCACTTCGTGTGCGACGCGCGCGTGCTCGTCAAGCCTTACAAGGAGAAGGGCAAGGTCCCCGACAGGTTCAGGTTTGCCTGCACTGCATCTCGTCCTTCTCTTCACATTGCACTGCATTGCTTGTTTGTTTGTTTCGACAGCTTGCTTCAGTTACCACCTAACAAACTTTGTTTTCAAGCTTCATTATCGTTTTGTTTGGTTGCAAACAGGAAGCTGCAGCACGCGCACCATGGCGTCGCCGAGTTCGCCGGTTGCACGTCGCCCACCGGATTGCTGGATTCCAGGGACCCCTACGATCTCCAGCAGCCCCAGATCGGTGAGTAGTAGTAGTAACTGATACCTGCACCTGCACTGCCTGGTGCCTGCATGTGTTCTTGTCTTGCAGCATTCCATTCTGCTGTTACAGATTGCATTGCCATTGCAGGTGTTTTATTTAATTTAACATGCTGGTTTTGGGTTTTGTTTAGGACCAAGGATGATGTACGGGAATAACATGGCTAACCATGAGGCGTTCCTGAGGAGGAAGCTGGAGGAGCAGCAGCAGGCGGCGGAGCTCCAGCAAGCCATTGAGCTGGAGGGCCGCCGCTTCATGGGGCTGCAGCTGCTTGATGACCTCAAGAGCAGGGGTCACCATCTCGGCCTTGGCAGGGTTGGTTCAGGCTCGCCCATGTCTCTGGGGCATACTGATGGCAAAGGCACAGGCAACAATGGCAATGGCAATGTCTCCCATTTGGAGGATGTCACCTGCATTATTCAAGGTCCACTCCTTGACCCTCACAAGTTCTTGGCTCTTGCATCACAAGTTCTTGGCTCTTGCATTGTAGCGCATTGCAAGGTTGTGACTTTTGAATCCATGCTTTCCTGATTGCAGAGAAGATGAGCAGTACTACTAGCCTTGCAATGAGTGCTCCTGCTGCTGCTGATGCAGAAGGCAAGCACGAGGAGCAGCAGGGAGAGGGTGGTGATGCTGATGGCAGCCCCAAGCAGGCAGTCAACCCTGGGGAAGAGGAGAAGGTGGAATCTGGTCCTGTGACAGCAACACCCAATGCTGCTTGTGGATTCCAAGAAAGGTTAGATTGTTGTTGTGGACTAAAATATTTGCAAAATGGGCACTAACTATGGTCACAGGTTATTTCTTCCTTTTTGGGGAAAGTGATGGGAGAAAAAAAGACAGCATGGAGAAACAAACCACAGTGCCTTGGCTTTTGTATTTTTTGGGGCATGTTGGTTGCTGATAAAAATAAATATAACTATAGGCAAGCCAAGGTTTCTGTTTCTTGCTTAGATGAATGCTTCTGCTACACTTTTGCCACACCACACCTGGACTAAAAAAATGCATGATAGGAGTAAAGAACAAATTGTTGCTTTACCTTATGCTGTTGTGCTTGGTAGGAGTATATAGTTTGACAAAGAGGAGTGCCAATCTGTGATAGGAATCAAGCATTGCCTTTTGTCTATGTGCTCTGTTTATTCTCTGGCATGGAGGAGCTAATATGCCTCTAAAAGCAATTGTAAAAGGAGGTGGTCTTGATTGAAAGTAAACAAAAGGGGAAAAGAAAATGCACTGTCAAAGGGGTAGGGGAAAGGGGAAAAGATACTTATGACCACAAACTAATGGCTATTGTTAAGCAGTATCTTGTTGCAAGTTGTCCCCTTTCTTTTGGGTTTGGTTTGGTCTTGATCTTTTCCATCCAGGATTGATATGTTTCTTGCTTGTCGAATGATGAATTGTAGTGGCGTGGTGGAGCTGCCTGAGAGCCCCTTTGCGTCCCCCACCAAGGCCTCCATTGATACTATTACTTCTGCAACTGCTGCTCAGAATGGTAGCGTCAGCAACAGCAGCCCTCATCATGTGGCTTCGTCCCTTTTCCCAGCTGCATCCACCCTTGAGCTGCCCCCATACAGCTCCTGCTTTTTTCAGGTGCCCAGGTAAACATTCTCACTTAAATCTTTCATACTGGTTAGTAGTTATTAGTAGATTAGAAAATCATGATCAGTGCCGTTGCTCATTGGTGTGTGTAGTAGTAGTCTTGGCTTGTGTGCCTTAAGTATTTTGTTGTGGTCGAAATTAGTGCTGCATTGGTACTAGTCTAGAACTCTAGATAAGGTAGGGCAAACCTGTTTAGTGCTAGTACATTGGTAGTAGTTATAAATGTGTAACAGAGATGCTATGTATGTTTGGGCTCACCTCATGGGGGCTAGAAAAGGATTTTATACACAGGGGTGTTACTTATTGTCTAAAAGAAGTTACAGCATGATGTTGTCTTACTGCAGTTCATGTGGTAAGAAAGATTGTTTTACCTGTGATTCATCTTCAGGTTCTCTCCTGGGCATGAAGCCATTGGGCTGTGAATAGAGAGCAAAAAAAAGGTCTCCTTTCCTCTAACCTGGGAGTAAGTATCAACAGCTCTTCTGCCTGTCTTTTTTAGAGTGCTGTAGCAATCACCTGCTCAATCATGATGCATACAGTACAGTATAAAATTAGCCTCCACCACCTCCTGAATCCTGATGGTTACAATTGTCTATTCATGGGTGTGTGCAGGGAAGGAACTATGATGGCCCCATCAAGCAAGCGTAGAAAAGCGTAGAAAAGCTTTTAACAGATAGTACTTTGGAGGTGGTGTATCTTCTTCAGACTCAGAGTGGAGGGAACAGGAACAGCAACAGCAACAACAGAAGAAAACAACAAGTCTAGGTTGTTTTAGCGCTAGGCCTATAATAATAAGTATATGATAGTTAAGTAAGTACTAGTCATAAATAATAGTAGAACTAGTCGTCGTTTAGTAGCTCCTACCGGTATCTATCAAGATGAGATGATGAAAAGGTCCATCTGGTATGCTCGTTTGTGGCATGGATCTCACTGTAATGATGATGGTAAAGGTGATTAAACCGTAGTAGATGGTAATTTTACTCCTGGCAGCCAGTTGTAGTGAACTGACGTGGCTGTATAAAGACATCCAAAGGAAATAGTAGAGGGTACTGCTTGTCCTAGTTGGCTACTGTAGTCCCCTAGAGGAGTGGACAAATGCCAGGAGGAAAAAGTGATGGCGGTACTGCTTGCTGAGCGCTCACGGGTGAGAAGAGAGAACCTCCAAGGCCTTGTTTAGTTCCACCAAATTGGTGGTTACCAATTTGGCACAGTATAAGATTCCCCATCACATTAAAATATTGGCACGTCATTGATATACTAAATTTAGATGAAATTTAAAACTAATTACACAAAATATCGGCACATGCATGATATACTAAATTTAGATGAAATTTAAAACTAATTACACAGTTTAATTGTCTTTGCGAGACGAATCTTTTAAGACTAATTAGTCAATATTTGGATAATATTTTACAAATACAAACGAAATCTTCTAGTGTCTTCTGATGGCAGAGCCAAATTGACAAGCCCCAATTTGGAGGAACTAAACAAGGCCCAAAGTAGAATCACCTCTTTGGCCTCGGTCCCAGCAACGATTCACAGCAGAGAGCCACAGCTCTGGGCCTCTGTGTCCTATTTTGCCCATGCCTCTTGTCATGCATGCGGCCCTGTGTGCTGCATCTCGCATCAAGCTTTTGCTATTCTTTTCTTTTCACCTCGTAGTGGAACAGCAGGAGTAGCAGCCAAAGGAAGTAAGGAACGGAGAACAGAGACGGAACCAGCAAAAAGATATGTTGGGGGGGGGGGGGGGGCAAAAAATACGGGTAACCTAAAGACAATGCTACTCTCCAGCTGCAGCATATTTGCCTTTCTCCCTGGCAAAGGCAAAGCACCTGACATGGCGACGTGAGTCCTTTGTCCGTGATGTTTCCTCTGCCTCCGATCCAATTCTATATGAAAACACGGTAGACGCTGCATGCTTTTGATTGCTACATGCATCCATGCACAGGGGGATCAACAAATTTTGGCCGCATGGGGGGTGCCACGGCCCGTGCTGGCACCCCCTGGTTCCGTCACAGACGGAGAAGTAATTACCAGAGATATTTACCTCGGCTTATTTATCCTGTGTTTTTACTCACTAATACTATGCTGATGCAGTAGGTCCACTTTAGAGCTGAATCTATTTTAGAAGAAAATATTCCGTAAAATAGCTTGACACGGTAGATATCGCCCACTGCTGATGGCTACTGGCATAGCACGAGAAGCTGAGTGCCGAAACTTTCGCTAGTACTGTAGCCATGGGACGGGATGAGACTCCCACGCCCGGCTTGGCTTGAGCGTCGTGCGTGTGCAGGTTTCTTGGGGTTTTCCTCAGGCACTGTGTACCTGCCTGCCTCGTCCTCCACACTTGTTGGCATGGCCATGACGCCACCATGCAAGCATGGGTATAGCATTAGTCAAACAGTGTTTTGTGCTTAATCCGTGTGCTAGGATTGAATAAACGGCCATAGAGCCTACTGTAGAGCCCATGGCGTCACGTTGAACTGTTGCAATGCAATGAGAAAGAGAGAAGTAGTAGTATGAGAGTAGCAAGCCAAGAAGGCAAGAACCACCGGGCAAGAGGCATCAGCCTGCCATCCAGACCATCCAGGCCAGGCAGCATCACGGTTTTTTTACCGCCCGGTAAACCGCGGTTTACCGCGGTAACCGGACTTACCGGACCGGTCCGGTTCCGGTTCGGACCGGTTCGGTAAGTCCCAAATTCAAATTTCAACTTTGAAAAAAAAATGCTGAAAAAATTTCTAAAAATAGTTCATGATTTATAGAACACAATGGTGTCAAAATTATTTCAATTTGAGTTCGTTTAGTATTTATTTAGACGTTTAGAAGTTTGAAAAAAAGAAAAAGAAAAATACACGGCCGGCCTGTTAAGGCCCATTAAATCATGAAGGTCGAAAATTATACTAAACACACTCAAATTTGAGTAATTTTGACATCATTGAATTCTAAAAATCATGAAGTATTTTTAGAAATTTTTTAGCATTTTTAAAAAAAATATAAATTTGAATTTTGAAAAAACCGCTCAAACCGCTCAAACCGGGCGGTAAACCGCTCAAACCGGACGGTAAACCGGAGCCGAACCGAACAATAGTGAGGTTTGAATTCGAATTTGCAACCGAGCAGTAACCGGGCGGTTTCCGTACTTACCGCCCGGTTTACCGTTACCGGAGGGCGGCGGTCGGGAGGTGCCGGTCGGTAAAAAAAACCCAGGGCAGCATGCAGCCGCCCCGTTTACTGTTACCGGAGGGCGGCGGTCGGGAGGTGCCGGTCGGTAAAAAAAACCCAGGGCAGCATGCAGCGATGCTCGAGGGATGCGGATGCCCTGGCATGGCAGCGATGCTCGAGGGACGCTGGACGCTGGAGCTAGTAGCAGCAATAGTGACGCTGACATTTCAAAACGTTTCATAAAGCCAAGCTATAGGAATCACATTTCAAAACGTTTCATAAAGCCAAGCTATAGGAATCCAAGCCAACGGGCTGATCGGCTGTGCTACCTGTGTGGCAGTGACTGGTGCCTGGCTGCAGCTCCACTACCGACCGCCAGTTTTTGTGTTCCCAGTTTCCCACCAAAAAAATGAACGAGGCATGGCAACAGCTCCGGTAAGGCGTGGGTAGAGTAAAAAAACTACAAATCCATCTTAACACCGTGTTTGCTTGTTCATATCAACACTTACCACCAGTAATTCATCAATATTTTTCTCTCATTACAAATCAGGCGGGTCGCGGGTTTGATCTTGCATCCGCACCCACAACCTGATGGGCATGGCGCTCAGTGACAACCTGCACCCGTGAGTGTGATACCATAAGCCATATTTATATTATTTTTAATAAAAAAACTTTACAAATACCTTATTTTAGGCATAATTAGATTCTTTTTAGGATGGAGGGGGTTATGGAAGTTAGAGATAATACTAGACATAGAAGTTCTTTTTTTATAGAAAAAATGTGTTTCGATGGACACTAGCTATAGCGACATAGTGATATGCATGGCAACAATGCCCCCTTGTTCCAACGCGACGAACCCTAGGAAACAACACAACTTAGATCCTCGCGTGGTCAATACAGTAGCAGTAGCTAGTCAAAGCTGCTGCAGGGATAACACTTGAATAAACAACAGAAAACGCTTCATGAAACGGATTAAGAAGTTGAAATAATAGTGTAATCACAGAGGAACATGGTGGATAATATGCTAAAACAATGTCGAATGATCGACCTAAAGGCCTTTACTCTTTGGCGGATGATGACAACATTGGGGTGGAGTTCAAAATCTGAAGTGGAATTCATTCTTTTTGAGGACGATGACAACGTTGTGCCTCATCCAATGGCCGACGGGCCCACCGACAGCGGCTGACCTACCCAACCAGGAGCCGCTAGGGACCCCCCCCCCCCTCTCTCTAGTGAGGTCAGTGAAGACACCTTTTAATGTCGCCTCTGACTACTCCCTCAGCGAAGTGAGGACTAAGAGGAACTCTCCTGTTATTCGCGAGCCTCCAAAGCAGCCTCCATTAAACCTAGACTACCAAAGCGGAGCAAGCGGCCGGCGGGCAGCTATGGGCTCCTTTCGCGTCAGGGATCGAGAAGTATAAAAAGCTCCTCGGCGGTGACACGACTGTGAAAGAGGCCGAGGCACTGGACGCGATCATCCTAGTTGCAAGGCTATAGGCGCAAGGCCAGTTACGGTCGTATCATAGTGTCTAACTCGGTTGTTTCTTTATGTAATACAGTATAGACCTAAAGATTTCTCTTTAGGATGGTTGGGTTGTGTTTGACCGTTGACTGTATACCCTGTTGGGCCGATAAGGTTATATTCCAGGCCCAGTCGACTACAGCAAAAAAAAAAAAAAAAAAAAAAAAAAAAAAAAAATCCTCTTTCTTCCCCACAGGCTACAGCATCCATCTCTTCTTCCTCCCGAGCGACCAGGCCAAGGCACCTCCATTTCTTCTTCCTCGCTCCTGCTCCAGGCTCCCCGCTGCCACACTCCCTCCCGCGCGGCCAGGCTCCCGGCTCCCGGCGGGGAAGCTCGGGCCGGCGCTCGCCCTTGGTGGCGGCGGCGGCGCCCGTGGCCCGGCGGCCGTCCGCCTCGCGCTCCCGCCGCCGCCCCGGCGGCCGAGCCCGCGCCGCCGTGCGCCATCTCGCGCCCGCGTCCTCGGCGAGACGCACCCACGCCGGCCGCCGCTCGCTCCCGGACGACGCAATCTCCAACTTCCACCGCGAAATGCAAGCATCCCTGACCTAATTCCCCAGATCTTCGATGGAGCTGGGCAGCAGCCGCGAGAGCGCTGCCAAACGCCAGCGGATCTCCTCCTCCAATGCCGCCTCCGCCGCCGCCGCCGCCGCAGGCCCGGACCTGCTCAGCGCGCTCCCCGACGACGTCCTCGTGCTCATCCTCAGCAAGCTCACCACCCGCGCCGCCGCGCAGACCAGCGTCCTCTCCCACCGCTGGCGCCGCGTCTGGGCGCTCCTCCCGATGCTCAGCTTCCGTTCGCCCCCGGATCCCTACCGGCTGCGCCACGCGCTCCTCGTCGGGGCCGACGGCGCCACTCCCGAGTCTCTAGCGGTCTGGCTCCCCGCCGCCGCGCGACGCGTCTCCGGCCACCTCACCCTTGTTGGAACCTACACTCCGGTGGAAGACGCGGGCGAGGAGGAGGCCGCGAAAAGAGGCGCTTTTGAGCTCCCTTGCTTTGAGAAGGCCACCAATATCTCCTTCTTCCTGCGTTTTCAGGGCCTCGCCGTGCCTCTCACGGGTATCTTCGCCTGCCTCACCAGGCTCCACCTCAGCCGCGTCTGGTTCCACGGCCCAGGCGAGCTAGGCGACGTCGTGTCCTCGCCCCGGTGCCCGTGTCTACAGAGGCTCACCGTTGAGGACGCCCGTGGGCTAAGGGATCTCGACATACATTCGGAGTCCATGCTGTGTATCGAGCTCAGGTTCTTTCACACCTTGTCTCAGCTCACCATTGTGGCGCCCACGCTCGAGGAGTTAGCTGTGGCATCTTGTTTTCGCAAGAGTCAACCGGTCGGCCACATTTCGGCCCCTCTGCTGTCGAGACTTGAGTGGGTTGATGAATATGACCCGAGCTCTGTCCACTTTGACAAGATGGCACATCTTCAATGTTTGGGCGTTCAGGATTATCTTGTTTATGGACTGGATGGTTTCGCACTGAATCAATCTAGTTTGAGTCTCTTGCAGAGCTTTGAGGGCATCAAAATTCTTTCTCTAAGGCTGATATATTTGGAGGTGAGTTTTTACTTCTATTGTCTGAAACTATGCCATCCTAGTTATATACCATGATAGTGTATCAAATCCATGGTTTCTATGTGACATGCTGACTAAGAATGGTCCTCTGCTACCACAGAATTAAAGTTTTCTCCATGCCTTTTTCTGTAAATAAAAGCCTAACTCCTAACGTGTGAACAGACATATAAAAACAAGTAAATAATGTACTTCAGGCATATTACTTAAGAGTCTTTGTTTAGGACAAAATAAGTTGACTTGTGTATTGAACCAAATGGCTTATTTAAAAAATGTTTCATTCTACTATTTTGACTTTTTGTTAGAGTGTCTCGATGATGGTGATATAAGGAAACCACCATTGGTAGAACTCATCGCATGTTTAGGTTTGCTTAGGACCTCAGGTCCCTCGAACATTACTGAGCACATTGATTAATTACTATCTTCCATTATACCTTTAAGATACATGAGAGCAAAATTATTTTCTAGAGAACAAGTAGTCTAGTCTTTTAAGCAGCTCACAATGGCCATGCTTTATGTAAGAAACCCATAATGAACTTGTTAGCTTATAGTGACAGTTTCGTGCGTGTTCACAACAATGGCTAGCTAGCAACAATCACTGAAAACAACTTCTTGTTTATATTCCCTTCTAACTGTCACATATGACCCCCTTTGTTTTACTTCCTAAAAAAACACATAGGGTATAGAGAACTATGACTACTTGATGGAAGACATGGCAGTGCTCCCAGATATTACATTTTTGCGCCTGACGGTAATAGCAAATGGACATGCCTTTGGGGCCAGCGCATTCCACGTTCTCAGATTTTGTACTGGTATAAGAAGATTGATGCTGCAGTTAAATGCTCTTCAATCAGAGGTAAATCTATTTGTTGTTTACCTTATAGTCTCCAGACACATGGAAAGTGTTTTGGTTCCTAAATGGCATCTTTTACAATTAATTTCTTTTCAAGGTCGAAAGCCAAAATAATTTAAAGCATTATGAAACTATTTTTCAAGGTAGATCGAAGCATGCTGTTTTTATGGAAAAAAAAACATGTTGCTTGTATTCAGTTGTCCCTAGGTAAAAACATAACTTATTTTCTTACTAGAGTAATGAGTAGAAACCTCCATTTGTGTTTTTTTTTTTGGTCAGATGTATTATTTATTTCATATCCCAATGATGGCACTTTTCTCTGTATGTAGAATTAACTATTGGTATACTATTTGGGCTGTAAATAGTTCCTCTCTTTCAGTTATTGTTAGCCTGTTTGAATGAAATATACAGTTCTGGACTTCTGGTTACTCGCTGGATGACACTAAAGAAGATTAACCTTGGTATAGTCTAAGTATTTTTGTTTTTTTAAAAGAAGGTTATATAGGTCCATACAAAGCCTATGAACTAAGATTAATTCAAAGTCTCCTTAATTTCAGGTAGTTAATAATATCATATTTCTATTAATAATACCATATTTCTGTTATTACATGGAATTCTATGTGATTTTATAACATAAAGTATGCTCTTATGTGCTATCTTTTGTCTTAGCAGAAAATTATATTGTTGGCTTGCTGCAACTAGTTACTAACCTGAATTATTTTTTAAGTTATTGATATCAAGACATTGGCAGCACAACTCGAAATTGTTCAGGAATCTGACAATTTACTCTCATTTTAGTCATTCAATCATTAATTATTTTTATTAAGTTGATACTTCCTGGTGTCAGGACCAAACTGTATGCACATCCGATTGCAAATGCCTTGAGGTAGTAGACTGGGAAACAGAGGAACTCTTGTTGAATGACCTTGAAAAGGTAGAAATTCATTCATGGAGAGGAACTGAACATGAAGTTGCTTTTGTGAAACGGCTGTTTGATTGGGGGACAAAGCTTAAAGAGATGACAGTAAAGTTCCATTCTTCAATCTCTGAAGTCAATGCCAAGTTGCTGTACCAAGCATTTCAGTGTTTCTCTAGGTCAGGACTATGCATGAAATTTTACCGATATGAGAACAATAGTGAGGTGTTATATGCACCTAAGGACTAGCACACCAATCTGTCACTTTAGTCACTTCTGTATGCATTATGTGTTTCTTATTATGAACCATTGAACTGTACTGTATGAGACAATCAAAGCAGATCTTAAGGACAAATGTTGAGATCCAATATGTTTTGTATTTTGTTCATGAAAGTTGAAGCCTTGTTATTTTTATTCATGAGCTTCTGCTAGCCAGTGTCATCAGAGCAGCGGGTTTAGTTACCAGGATACTAAATTTTCCTTCTTATTATGCTTATATACCTGGGGTGTATCCTTGGATGGAGTGGAAGAGTTCTCTATAAATGCGTTTTATTTTAGCAGCGCTCCACGGATGAAACAGGCTGAACTCCATTTTCGATTCATGGGGTGTATCATCTCAAAACTTTCGATTCATGCATGATCAATGTCTGGTCAAATGTCTTGGTATATCTGAGGATCGCTGCTGCTGCTGCTGCTGCTGCTGCTTCCACAAGAGCAGGTGGATGCAGCCACGAAAGAGTCGCTGACACTGCCAGCTAGGTTTTATTATGATATTTTTTTCTAAAATAAAATTATGATCAAAATTTTAGATCTTTTGCAGTGGGCATGAATAATACTCCAGCGTACAAATTCATCACAGAGTAGCTGATTATATAATCTCAATACCCATACATGTATTTAAACTACGGGGATGCCCTTCCTAACAATGTATATATATAAATCAAATTCAATCTCATATAACACCATTGAAACAACTGAAATCACCCTGACTTATCAATCAGCTGAACAGCCCTCAATGACTCAAAACTGATTACAACTTTACAAGTGTGATATCTGCTACATTTATACAGTTATACAGTTATGGTGAGGGCGTGACACACTGACTGACATAGTGACATCACGTTGCAACTGATCTACCTACTTATCCAACAAAACAATGACACCATACACAACTACATACTATAGCTTGGAGCTGATGCGCTGCAATGCTAGCTTGGCCAAATCCTTGCGTAGAATCTTACCTGCCGCATTTTTTGGTATCGAATCCACAAGAAAGACATGGTGGATCCGCTTGTAGTGCACAACCTGCATGACGAAGAGTTATAACGGTATCAGGCCCAAACTTATAGCTGAAGCAACTCAACAAAGCACCCTCTTCTCTCTTAGAAAAAAAAAAAAAATCAGTGGCTGCAAAATTGCTGTGTTGAGCCAGTGGCCAAACCTGTTTGGCCACGAATTCTTTGATGCGTGAATCGTGCAGGTGACTTCCTGGGCATCTGACAACAAACGCTACAGGCAACTCTCCAGCCTCGTCATCAGGATATCTGTATTATGAAGATTTAGTTAGCATGAACATTCCATTAGTGCCTTTTCTACTTTTAAGGAAATATTTCATTAGTGTCTTGCAAAGCTGATTTCTCATGTTTTCTAGGTGTTTGTATGTTTAGTTGTAGGTTTTATACTTACGAGACAACAGCGGCTTCCTCAATATCTGGGTGTGTCTGAAGCAGGCTTTCGAGTTCTGCAGGAGCCACCTGGATGAAACATATACTATGCCATCAAGATTAAGGAGAAAAGGCAAAGCTGACACTGCAAGACTGTAACAGATCCGATGAAGTGCTGTCATGCAAATGCTGATTAGAAAATTCTAACACTAGTAGATACCTGGTAGCCTTTGTACTTAATTATCTCTTTCAGCCGGTCCATGACGTAAACAAATCCGTCTTGGTCAATATAACAAAGATCTCCTGTCCTTAACCATCCTTCACTGTCCAGGATCTCAGATGTAGAATCCGTCTCGCCAAGGTAACCTACGCTAGCGTCCAAATGCAAAAATGCGTTACTGAGGTTTCAGTCTAATGTCAGGGTGATGGCGAAATAATTGAGCAAGAACAGGCATCACATTATACACCGATACTGATATTGAATCAGATAGCTCCTCAAATTAACCGACAACTTATTCTCCACACGAAGGGATAGGGACCACATGCCAACATAACTCTCTTTTTATGTGAAGTTTATTAACAAATTCTGTAAATAGTGTCTGAACAAGCAAATCTAGACACTCTAAAAGCTGAAACTCTAGTCAGATTGTTATAAAAATACTGCAGAACATTACTAATCCATCCGGCCATACCAAAGTTCCATCAAAACGACACAGGTGCGTGCATATATCTGAATCTGAATATACAATACCCCTTGGATTCAGTAAGACTATATCTATCAGCAGGACAAGGTCCTCCTAATGCAATGTTATGATCTTGTATGAGCGAAGTGGATTATAGGATATTGTTTATTTAACTACTAAACTAACTGCATGGTGATATGGACCTTACCTTTCATTACAAAAGGGCCTCGTACCCAAAGCCCCTGCCACACCAGGAGGCAGGGCAGCCCTTGTTTCTGGATGGACAATCTTCACTTGAGCGCCCCATGAAAGACGCCCCACGGATCCAATTCGCGCGCTTTCTTCCTCCCCAAAAGCACGGCAGAAACCTGATGTAGTCTCCGTAAGACCATACCCCTTTTGCCAATTGAAAATATGTATAGCAAAATTAGTGTAGTAATTCACAGACAATTCTAACGGATCAATTGAACATCAGATTGCACTCTATGCTATGATGAACACAACATTGTACTCAACTGCACATGGAAACAAGTAACCATCAGATTGCACTCTATGCTATGATGAACACAAGTACCCAACTGCAATCCTAACTGACTAATTACGCATCAAGATTGCACTCTATGCTATGATGAACAAACAAATGCAATTAATCTCAGAACTGAGAATCGAAACACATGAAGTTGCAGCAGTGAAACCAACCAACCAGCGCAAGGCTTACGCCGGGGAACTTGTGCGAGAAGCGCGCAACGAGGTCAGCCGCGACGGGCGCGCCGCCGCAGTTGACCGTCTTGAGCGTGACAACGCGGGCGCCCGCGTCCGCCTCGTCGGCGGCGCGCACGATGGCCAGCAGCGCCGGCGGCGCCAGCGCGAGGCGCGTGACGCCGAGCCTCCCCATCGCGGCCAGCGCCGCGGCGGCGTCGAACCGTCCCCTGGCCGTGTGCAGCACCAGCGTGTGCGCCGGCGACGCCGCCCGGAGGCAGAAGGTGAAGCCATAGACGTGGAAGAGCGGCACGGCGAGCAAGAGCGTGTCCCCGCCCGCCGGCGCCCGCGTGGCGTTGGAGGCCATGAGGTTCCGGTGCGTGAGCACGACCGCCTTGGCAGTCCCCGTGGTGCCCGACGAGTACAGCACCGCCGCCGGGTCCGACTGCCGGACCGGAACCACCGCCGCTGCCGACGCCGCGCTGTCCTCGTCGGGCTGCAGGAAGGAGAGGAACGTCGGGGAGTCGAGCATCACGGTGCGGAGCCCGGCGGGAGGAGCTTGTCCCTGGTGGCCGCGACGGCGAACGCGACGGACGGGCTGGAGAGCGCGAGCAGGCGGGCGACCTCGGCGGCGGTGAGGGACGGGTTGGCGGGGGGGACACGACGGCGCCGACGGCCATGAGCGCGTAGTAGAGCACCGGGACGTGGACGCCCGCGGGGGCGAGCACGAACGCGACGTCGCCGGGGGAGACGCCGACGCGGGCGCGGAGCGCGGCGGCGAGCGCGCGGATCCGGAGAGGAAGGCGCCGAGCGGGACGGACTCGCCCGTGCCCGCGTCGACGACTGCCGGGCGGGACGGGGGCCCGGCCGCGGGGAGTGGGGACGGGAGGAAGGATAGGGCGTACGCCGGGAACGAGAGCGGGATGTCTGGCGGAGGGAGTGGTGTCTCCGGCGTGCGCAGGCTGTGGAACGTCTTGGTGGACGCGCAGTAGCCGCTGCGCGGGTCGATGTCGGCGTCGGCGTCGGAGGCAGACGGCGGCGGCATGGTGCTTCGCCTGAGCGGTTGGTGCGCGCGAGTGGCGGGCTGGCGGCTGGCCGCTCGGGCTGAGAGGCGGTGAGCTGAGGCTAGGCTGTGACTAGTAGTAGAATAGCAGCTTGTTTAGTCGGCGAAAAGTGAAATTAAAAAGCATGCAGTAGTAATTTTGTTTATATTTGGTAATTGTTATTTAATTATAGATTAACTGAAATTTAAAAAATTTATCTCATGATTTACAACTAATTTGTATAATTAATTATTTTTTATATATTTAATACTCCATGTATGTGTCTAAAATTCAATGTAATAGGGATGTGATGATCGAAAAGTTTTCAACTTTTCGCATGCAAGTAAACAAGGCCCTAGGAGAGGGGAGGGACCAGGGAGTCGCTAGCATGCCGCGCCACTCGAATTGGACAGGAATACATGATGGCACTTTTTTTTTTTTTTTTTGAAGGCAATTTTTTTTACAAGATGGAAACAAACTTCCATTCTACTAACGACACAGCTAATTAGCAATGCAATGCCATACCCAGCGGTATATGTCAGCTAAGCCTGTCTCCAACAGAGACCCGGCACCCATGCCCGATATCGGCGTTCTACAGTGTAAAGATAACTCCCCCATATCCTTCAATCTCCAACAACGCACCCAATCACCCAACCACCCATATCCTTCAATCCCGCGAAGCTGCCTCCAATCCCGCGAAGCTGCCTCCACCGCGGATCCGGCGGCGGTGGCTGCTTGCTCGTGCGGTGGCTCCCCCGAGCTCGCACGCGGCGGCGGCTCCCCGAGTTCGCGCCCGGTGGCGGCTCCTCCGAGGTTGCGCGCGGCGGCGTCTCCCCCGAGCTCGCGCGCGGCGGCGGCTCCCCGAGCTCGTGCCCGGCGGCGGCTCCTCCGAGCTCGCGCACGGCGGCGTCTCCCCAGTGGGTGAGGCTCCGGTGGCAGCGTCGGAGATGGCCAGGGCCGCGGGGCGGTGCCTCGCCGCCGCGGCTGAGATGGGCGGAGATGGCCGCGCGCGAGGACGAAGGGCCCGGTGGCGCGGTGCCTCGCCGTCGCGACCATGGCTTCTTCCCCGGAGCTGGAGGAGGCGGGCGACGCAGGACTACCCCGTAGCCCAAGCAACTGCCCTCATCTCCGCCCTCCGCCGCCGCCGTCGATGCAGGAACCGCCGTCATCGCCGTCGCCGTCGCCGGTCGGGAAGGTGGGCGAGGGCGTCCACGGCGGGCGAGGCGCCACCCTCATCTCCTACCTCCGCACCGCCGTCGTCACAGAAGGCGCGGCCAAGGCGGGGCCCGATGCCGTCGCGTCGCAAAGAATGGGTTGAGGAGAGAGAGGTTGCCATTTTTGAGTCTCGCTTGGGACGGTAGCGAAAATAGATGCTGTACATCGGTTGGCTGTTGGAGGCTGTTTTGGATAGCGAAAGCACTATGGAGGACGTATTTTTTGGGTTTGGGTTCTTTGTTGGAGTCAGTCTAAAATGATGTGTGCGTTTTTACACTATACATGTAGTCTGTTCTTCGTCATTGTTACTCAAACCACCAGCCCTGAAAAATATAAATATCTTGGCTCAATGTCTCAGTAATTCGGTAACTAGTAGGAATCCCGCGCAATGCACGGGCTAGGAAGCATGAAGATGACATAGGAAGTTACAAATAATGTAAAGCACACAGTGAATAATAAACTTTTTTTCATGTCAGGACATAGAGTAAAGTTGTGAGTACCATGTTGTCGACGAAATATCGGCGGAAGTCTACCAAGGGTATACCCAAGATAGTAGATGAGCAGTGGAGGCGTGCAGAGACTACGAGCTAGACGTCGAACAGAGGGCAAAGACACCAAGGTTTACCCAGGTTCAGGCCGCAAGGATGCGTAATACCCTAGTCCAGCTCTCTGTTATGGATTGAGTTGTGTTTTTTGAGGGGTCCCTGCCCGCCTTATGTAGCCGGGGGACAAGATTACAGATCCTAAGATCTAAATCTGGTCGGTTACAAAGATACGTATCCACTAAGGATACGATAGTTTTTTAACCGACTAAGTTTCCTTGATCGTCAAGTTGCTTGATTCTGTCCGCCTAGGACTCCGATCAGGTCTAGAGGCCCGATCGGTCTTGATCTTGTGGGCTGGTCCACTTTGTCCGACCCGGAGCCCAAGGTAGGCCGTAGGGGTATACGGGTCTATACCCCACAACTAGTCTCCGAGCATCATGAATCTTGAGGAAAAACACCGTCTTGACGCATTTCGACCGATGAAGCATGGAGTAACCAATTGAAAGATGACTTCCGACCGGGTGTCCGGCCAGTTCGGGGGCTTCTTTCGCTTCCAACCGGTTTTACCGAATGCCGACCACCGTGTTTGTCGAGACGAGTTGTCTTGAAGGATTTATGATGCTCCGAAAAAAGAAAAAAAGCGACCCGTGTCCGGTGACGTGGGCCCATCAGAGCCTTTGATGCTCAGCATCATTGGTGTAGAAACCATATCTGACTAGTAGATGTAGCCAGAAAAAATGTTAAAGAGCATATCAAATCAAGAAATCTCAATAGCCGAGTCATGCTAAGTGACGTGGGCCCACATAGTCCCCGAGGTTGTTAGAAGATGGGACATGTTATAGCAAGCTCTAAATGAAAAGTACGAGCCCACAGTCACCTTCTCAGGTGATGTGGGCCCACGTAGTCCCCGAGTCTGAGACAAGGTGTGACACGTTGTGTCAGGGTCCCAAAGAATAGAACAGCAAACCAGACTTTGGTAGCCATACTATGCGAGACAGTATCCGACCTAAGATGTAATGGCCGATCAGTTTAGGAGCAAAATTCACTGGTCGGCAAAAAGAAATAACCACGCCATGACTTAGACATGATAAGTCAGTGACAGCTCAGCTGTGTAACCCAGTCCCCATCGTGACCGGTGTGAGACCATGGCTCGACAAAAATATACCCAACAAATAGCTCAGCTATTTGTTTGCCAAGAGATTAGTTGCATTGGCAAGTCCCAGCCTTAGCTGGACGACTGTGTGGGCTTTAATATTGCTATGTCACGACTTAGTCGTGAGGGGTTGGAACATCTCAGCTGGAACCCGGTCCTCGGCTTGGCCAGTAGGACTATAGCTTGATTAAAGGTGCCAGAATAATAGCTCAGCCATTGTTGGCCTTCAACGGCTCGGCCGCTAGGCCAGTCCCAGCCAGCCGGTCGATCGCTTGTCGGCATGGGATTAATGTTCGTATATCAAAAGCATACAGGTAGCTCATCTACCGCCTAAGTGTCAAGCTCGGCTTGAACAACCTAGGTACTGGTCATAATCTTAACTGGAGCTATGCTGCAGTGTGAATTCATGACTTCGTCACGGGTCGGGCCCCGGCTCGGCTGATCGATCGTAGCCAAATTATGACTCAGGGAATATAAATCATGACAGGTTTACAACTCTATCCGGCCGTGGATGCCACGTGTCGTTGGCTGAGGTTCGAGATTAGCAACTGTCAAAATAACCCTTCCATGTGGTGGGACCGGTCAGTGAGATCCTGGTTGACTTAGGGTCGTTAATTAGTTAAATAACCGGGCCTAGTCCGAGGAAAAGGGAATAAAGATAATAAAGGTGAAAAAAATATTACCACGGCCCAAAAGTATGTACGGCCCAAGCCGGAGCCCGGTGAAGAAGGGCGCGGGCCGACCGTGGTAAAAAACCCTAGAAGTCAAAGGGTCAACTCGGTAGATATATAAGGGAGGAGCCGCCGTCATCGCTGGTTCCACTCCTCACTCTTCAAAACCACCCACGCGCATTCCGACCATTTTCGCCGCCACCGAGCTCAAAGTTAGGGTTTGGTAGCCATTCGCCACCGCGCCGTGCACATAGCCATCGGGGGCCACTCGCGCGGAGGCCGCCGAGCAATCGGTGCAGCAATGGCAGGAAGAAGAAGTTGACGTCGGTAGAGAAGAGGGAGAAGGCGAAGCGGGAGGGGAAGCGGTGGGATTACGACCGGGTGATGAGAGAGAGCACCGGACACCGTCGCAAACGACGGTGGCGTCGTTGAAGGCTCTTGAGGACGGCGGGATGCGCCGAAGGCGAGCTCGACGTATGGCGCGCGCCCGGAAGGTGAAGTGTATCCTGTGCCCCACGACGACGAAATCGTCATGTTTGAAGATTTTTTTATTCGAGGATCGGGGGATTCCTGTGCACAATCTGTTGGTGGATCTCGTGCATTTTTTGTGGGATTTTCATCGCAACCTCCACCCCAACTCCATCATGACAAGTTGCAATCTTCGTTGCATATCGTGAATGTTATCTTGCCATGCCCCCTCATTTCAATCCCTTTCGCCACTTTTATCAATTGAAGAAGAAGGGGGAAGGGTTGAGAGGTTCCAGTAGCGGATCGTTGCTACATTGTGCTTCGTGATGGGATGCAAAGACCGGCTAACCATCACGCACATCTCCAATGTGAAAAATTAGTTCAAGAAGTGGTTCTATATGAACCAGAACATGGAGGGCGGAGGATGCCATGCGACGTCACCCTGTGTCCCGAGTGGAATCACGGTCGGACAAGCCGAGCAAGCGAAGAGATGGTGCAGTGGAGGAGATCATCAAGCCGATCAATTTGAAGGGCGTGAATGGCTACACTATAGCCGTGGTGTTCGTCGGCCCGCTGGGTTCGGCCGTTGAAGGAGTGGATGAACTACTTGTGGGAATTTAGAGGGGTGGAGGGTCCAACCCAAGAGACCACGGCACGTCACCGGCGCAAGTCCAGGCGAGGTTGGTGCAGATGTTCGAGAAGACCGACGACTACCGTGTGCTGAAGGACACGCCAAAGCCGTTCGACTGGCGTACACCGCCGCTGAGGGTGAGTGTGCACAGCTGCTTTTGTTTTTTTGTTAATTATCACTGTGTTGGTATGCTCATTGATAATTTGTTGATCTATCAACTCGATGGCCAGGACCGCATGATGTACGTGTCCAGGGTCCCCCGAGAAGGACGCCCTGTTGGAGAAGAGCTGAGGTTGCCGCGAACCGAGTTTGACCGGGGTGTGGACGGGATGGAGGCGGACGACGCCGAGCAGGAGGTCGAACAACCTAGTGCAGAGGAAAGGGTGCAGCGACAGGCTGCGGGCAAGCGGCCGGTGTCCGACGTGCCAAAGGCGAAGCCTTCAGTCATGTTGACCGGCGGCAAGCTGCAGCTGGAGGCCGGCCAGGTTGCTGGTCAGAATCGAGGATGGGGACAGATTGTTATGTCGTCCTCGGACTCCGACGGCGACCCTGAGGACAGGGTCCTGTTGAGTCAGCTGAAGAAGATTCGGGTGGATGAGGGGTCGTCACAATTGCCGCCCACTCGGTCTCCAACGCCTATGCGGACGCCGACGGCAAGTGGTGGACGGGAGCAGGCGCAGGTGCCACCGCCACTGATGGCGACACCTCTAAGGCAGGCGCCACCCTTGGAGAACACACCGGTGCGGACGTCGACAGTCCGGTCGTCACCGAGCAAGCCACCGCCGCGGCAAGCATCGTCGGGAATGCCACCTCCACAGCAGGCGTTGCCGAGCACACCGCCGGCTACAGCAGTCAGTGCCGGGCTCACCACGCCAGCGGGTCGAGCGAACAGATCCGTCGCCTATTCAACCGCCGCAGGCGTTGAGGACGGTGACCCGGGCGCCAAGTCTTATGGTGATGCCAGCTTCGAGTTTGGCGAGGGAGGCCACCGCAACGCCGGGATTATAGAGGACGGAGTCCCAGAGGCCGACGATAGCTGACGCGGTGGAAGATGGTGGGCCACCAAGCTGGTTCTTTGCCTCCTTTAGGCAGTCTAAACTATAAGTATAAGAAGACACTATGGTGAATTTTGGTGCGTCGATGTGGTTGCATGTTGATACAGATTGTATGTATGCAGGGAGGCCACCACCGAGGAGCTGGTGGATGACATCATAGAGCCAAATCCGGTGGCCCACGGTGAAGACCTAGGATCCGCCCCGGTGGGAGGTGATGCTCATGGTGGCAGAGGAGCCACCGACCATGAAGAGGACGGAACCCGCACCGCCGAGGGTGTCAACCAGCGGACACAACAGCCACAGGAAACATAGGAGAGGCTAGCGAGCAGTAGCGCCACAGTCCCCGAGGCCGAGTCGATGGCGTTCGCTCTTGGCCCGGCTGCTGGTGTCCGGGGTACTGGTCGGCCACAGCCAGCGGCAGCTCGGGAGGAGGAACAAGAGGAAATCTTGGGCCATGCCACCGGCTCTGGTCATGTCCCTGGTGCACGGAGCTATATGGCACGCCAGGGACAGGACGTGGAACGGGTATTGTTCGAGAACAATCCAGGTGACGCCGCGTCTCAAGGAATTGAGCACGTCCTGACAGAGCTCAGGGCCAGGATCAAAGTAAGTTGATAATATAATCTGTATACTGTGCCTAGATGCAGTGCTCATGCTAACTACTTATGGTTACGCAGGGGATTGAGAATATCTCAGAGGAGCGCCGTCACTGCATACAGAAATTCAATCCCATATTGGACGAGAACAAGCTCTTAAACGAAGAAAACACAGCCATGGGGCAGCAGTTCAAGGTCTACTGAAAGGACCTAATTGGCCTAGAGGGGGTGAATAGTCCTTTTCGATAAACCTGAAATTCACAAACTCGAAATGCGAAAGTTAAATGACCTCGGAAGTTCCGGGTCGGAGTGGAAGTTCCGTCGGTGACCGTAACTTCCGGGTGCAGACCTACCGTAACTTCGTGCCCTAAATGAGCTACGAAATCAGAGTAAATCGAGTTGGGATTCCAGATCAAAGTGTTACCACACCCTCCTATAGGTTATTGGAGATGATGTTGAACTCCTCAAGCCTTAGCACCGCACCAAATCGTAGATCGGGACCTTCCACCTAAGAAGTGATGGGGGTGGAGAGGAAGAACAACAGGAACATAAGAACAAGAGGGTAGTCGATGCTACCGCCACAGCAAGACAAGCTATTTATCCTGAGGTTCGGCAAGCCCCACGAAGGAGTTCCTACGTCCCCATTGTTGAGGCGACCACGAAGGTCCGACCACTAAGGTCTCCCCCCTCAAGCAACCACGAAGGCTAGCTCGAGATTTCCACTAAGGATCAAAGGGTGATACAAACACTTCGGGGTGCCCTCACAAATGAATCAACACGGGCAACCATGAAGAACGCCTAGCCAGCTAGGGTTCCAAGAACCCAAGAGTAACAAACAAAAACCAAGCCGGCAAGACGGGAATCCAAGTGCTCAAGTCGAAGATCGATGCTCCCGCTCTCAAATCTCACGTCCCTAGCTCAAACAATCAAAGATCGAAGCTTAGAGGCAAAGGGGAGAGAGAGTGGGCGAGTCACCGTTGAGAGAGAGTTGAGAGAGCTCGAATCAATGCACAAAGGTTCGGTCAATGTTTAGAAATGAGGTGAGAAAGTTATATATTCGGGCTCGGATGAGCCACTCGGGAAGTTCTCGGTGGAAGCCACCGAACTTCCGGTCAAGTAGGATCTGACCGTTGGGCTTGAGGCGGGCCCACGGGACTACCGGAACTTCCGGTTAGGCCACCGGAACTTCCGATGGTGGCCGAACTTCCGGCCGGGAGACCGGAGGTAGTTTCGGGCACGTGCACACTCACGCGAACAGTGCCACCAAACTTCTCGGTCGAGGACACGGAACTTTCGGTGAGAGCGTAACTTCCGCCGAGGCCGAAGGTAGTTTTCGCATGCGCACGCTGCGCAAACGGTACCACTCACGGAACTTCCGGTGGTCGGGCCGAAAACTTCCGACGGAGGCAGAAAACCAATTGCGCGCTCGACGGCAATTTTTAATATAGCTAAAACTTCGCTATAATAGCGGAACTTCCGGTCCTCACTGGGTGAGAGGAAAAAGCTAAGTGCCGTTGAATCGATCTCGTGTGTCTCTCTCAAGCGTACTAAGTTTTGTCGACAAGAGCACTTTTCATCCCATATTACCAGCTAAATTTGTGTCCCTCTTGATAGTGCGGCGTTTTCTATGACTCAAAACAAAATATAAAAAGGTTGATTCCTTTGAGTCGAAGCGTCTTTTGTCCTTCAAAATTTAGGGTGCTACAATTCACCATATGTCATCGTTCAATTCCATCAAAGGGCTAACACCTGTAGATTTCACTTGATAAACATGTTAGTCCCTAGTTTGATTGTCATTAATTATTCAAAACCCACATCAGGGGTGAATGCACTTACAAACTCCGCCTTTTTGGTAATTGATGACAACCAACTTAGGCTTACAATAGATAGGAAGAATTGAAGCTTTTGAATTCCAAAATTCAAGTTGATCTCCCCCTTAATGTATGCATAGGATTTGGAATTTCAAATCTTGATTGAAATCAAGATTGCATACATTAAGAACAAGCTCCCCCTAAATTTTGCAATCCGTGGAGTGCCTAGGTGTGTGTGAAGCAATAAAAACGTGATGCGTATGACAGGATATATCACAAGAATAAATCAAAAGAACTTGAATGGTTATGCAAGAAAGAAAAGGACTTAAACTCAACATAACCATTCAAAAACAACAATCACCATAAGCATCAACACAAATAAGCTAAACAAGATAAGATAGGCATTAAGCATAAAGGTTTAGCCTACAAACATTCATCACACACACATAGTTCAAGTTTACCTTATGATTCACCACATGAGAGAGAGTTACTAAATAGCAAAATTTTAACTACCCCTATTACATCATGATAAAACCTAACATTCCCCTCATGGAGGAGCAGGCACTGCAGCATGAGTGGAGGTAGAAGCCCTAGTAACGTCATCAGCAAGACAGAAGAAGTCATCATAGGCAAAGCTGATGTCGGTGTCATCCAAAGTGTAACCAGCAGGAAGGCCAGCAATATAGGTAGGATCAAATGCACTAGGCTACTGAAAGTCCTGCTGCTGCTCATATCCCTGCTGCTCAAACTCGTCATCACTGCCAGATCGTACTTTGTACCCGGCTGGTGGCATGTGGGTTTAAAATTTTCGATGAACATATGCCGGAGCTGTGGCCAGCTGTGTATGGAGCCCTCACGTTGTCTTAGCAGCCATTGATTTGGCGAGTTGTCAAAGACGATAGGCAGGTAATTTGCCATGATGTACTTGTCACCTTCGGCGCTCGGACAGCCACCTCGTACAGCATGATCCACTGTTCGGGGTCAGCCTTGCCGTCATAGATTTTGATCTCGCCGATCCTGAAGTTCCTAGTCCAAACGACTATGCGTAGGTTGGCCCAGAACGGCTTGGGGCCTGATACATCCATCGAGCTCGATAGCGGTCGTTGATGATGTCACGAAGATCGCGGTCATAGTCTTGCTCCATTTCTTGGTCTCGTTTTGACCACCATGATTAACGTTTGTTGCCGCCATCGTTCCCCACGCGTCGATGGAACTCTCGGTCCCGAGGGTTGCTACGGCTTTCACGATCGTTGTTGTTGCCGTTTTCACCTCGAGCCTCTCTTGAGTTTTCTCCCCGGTTACGGCGGGCGCCGCGCGATCGCCAGCTACGAGCGAGAGATGCACTTGGGGGCCGCTGATCACGCAAGAGCATGACTTGTGCTTTGGCTGCCGTGAACGCCTCTTCCAACTCGGGGGTCATCGGTATGTTGGCGTCTTCCGGGCGATGGATGGCCACGACGATGTTGGCGCTGGGTGTCATGTGGACGTGTCGATCGCCGACCAGATCAAACTCATCCGCAAGGTTGCGGTGGAGCCTGTGTTGCTCGGCCAAGAGTCTGTGTTGCTCAGCTGCAGCCTCTTGCCTTTGTCGCTCGGCTGCTTTGTTGGCGCGACGGACGTCACGTCCTGCGTTGCGTGCTTCCCTGTCTCGCCCCTCGTTCGTTGTTTCACCGTTCACCGTTGGTTCATTGTCGCCGACCGGCTGAAGACGGCGCCACCGAAAGCCCGGTGGGAATGGCGGAAATTCCCGGAGTTGTGTTGCGGGTGGTGACTAAGTCGAACCTCGCATCGGATCTCCATGGGGTACTCTGGTCGGACCTCGGTTTGGATCTCCGTGGGGTCCTCTGGTCGGACCACAGGAGCTTGTCCAGATTAGATCTCGTCGTCTTCGAGGTCAAAGAAGACCACGGTGTTAAGGGACCGGGAGAGACCTTCTAGGCACGATATGCAGGTCTCCTCGCGAGGCATCTTCGGTGTCGGCGATGAGGCTTCGAAGAGTTTTTTGATGTGTACGTGATTGACGATGTGCTTGGGCGATCCATCCGGGCGAAAACCCGACGAGTTTTGGATCTTGAGCCGGGCGGCGTTGAGCTCGACCCATGATCAGATCCGGGGGGAGTGATTGGCGCATGACGCCGCCGAGTTGTACAACCCGTGAGGATACGGTGATGCGGACGCCGAGTTGTAGACGTCATATCTTATCGGCCTCCGACCGGCCCGCCGGTTGAGGTTGGCGACGGCCTGTTAGGCCGTGCTGCGAGAGGGTTCCGACCGGATCTGAACCTAGGTTTTGGTGGTCGGCGGGGCGAGCGCGCCACGACGGTGACAAACGGTGGTGAACCCGTCCTCCCCGGGAGTTGAGATCGAATAGATTCAACCAAGGATAGGGTTTTGGCCAGCCCTCGCCATGGCGATCGATGGCGTCGATCAGATCGAATGGTCGATGCGCCTCCCCTGTAACGGGGAGCGGTGGTCGTGTCGCCGGTGACACGAGATCTCAAGATTGGTCTCGGGACACGGTCGACCAACGGTGCTGTCGGAGAAGATGCCAATGCGAAACTGGTGGTGCCGCCTCCATGATCTTGGCTGGGGTCTCGACGCCGGTGGTCCAAGTGAATGCCCCGATGGTGAGGGTTAGGCCGCCCTTGAACTTCATGGAAGAAGTGAAAGAAACCATCTTGCTCGCCTCGAAATCTCCTTGCACACCCCTACCTCGGCGCGCCCTTTGCCGACGAAATATCGACGGCGGTCTACCAAGGATATACCCGAGATAGTAGATGAGCGGTGGAGGCGCGCAGAAACTACGAGCTAGGACATCGAAGGAGGGCGAAGACACCAAGTTTTACCCAGGTTCAGCCGCAAGGATGCGTAATACCTAGTTCTCGTTATGGATTAAGTTGTGTTTTTTGAGGGGGTCCCTGCCCGCCTTATAGCCGGGGGCAAGGTTATAGATCCTAAGATCTAAATCAATGTCGGTTACAAAGATACATATCCACTTAAGGATACGATAGTTTCCTAACCGACTAAGTTTCCTTGATCGTCAAGTTGCTTGATTTCTCTCGCCTAGGACTCCGATCAGGTCTAGAGGCCCAATCGGTCTTGATCTTGTGGGCTGGTCCACTTTGTCCGACCAGGCCTAAGGTAGGCCGTAGGGGTATACGGGTTTATGCCCCCACACATGTCAAAGGTAATAGAATCATCGTAGCATCCAACGGCCATAGCCAAAATGAGTCAAAGTTATATGTTCACGGTTCTGTCATCTGAGTGCGCGCTATGATCATTACCAGAGTTTAGGTGGACAGATGATGTTCTTTGCGCTGAAATAACTTGCTGATATATAGCACTCTGAACTGCTTGCACGCTGTAGAGTTTGCAAACCAACGCTATTCAGGTATTGATTGGTAGTGCTTCCTGCGCCACAAAGCAGAAGTAATGGATATTTATGTACACTAGTGGATTGGCGCGCCCTTGCGCGCCCCGTCGGGCTGTCGTTGCTAGAGCTGGCAGCCTGTGGGTTCCTCAATTGTTTTCTGCAGATGATACCCGATATAAATGTCGTTGTGTTAAACATAGGGTAAGTCTTTGAGGGCTAGACCTGGATGTTGACCGGATATCTTTCTATGTGGAGTGGAAATAGATGAAGACAAATTTCATATTGATTTTACATAGATGAGGTGTAGTTTGACCATATATATAGATGATGGTTACAGTGTCTAGTAATGTTTCAGTGTATATACAAGATAATTTGTATATGCAGCCATGCTTCGTTCAAATAAATCCAACCAGGAAATCCATCTTGAACTCAAGCAACTATAATCCCATGCCCTGTGCGTACACGCTCTTGGTTTCTCATGTTCCCTGTGCATTCATGCATTGGGAAAAAAAAATCATTAATATTCTACTATAAGAGTCAGTGAACACGCATGAAAGAAAATTTTATTAAAATACTATATCAACCTAGATCAAGTTGCATGATCTGCACGTACCCCATGAGAAAACTAAATAACGCATTATGTTCTAACAGGACAACGAAAGATTTGGTTATTTTGTTGCCTGCTCCCACAAAGATCAATTGTACAGCTGAAAAAGCTACATGTCTGGTTTAGGAAAATAATAAGGATGTCAGACATGAAAATGGTATTGGAGAGATTTCATTTGATCAGTTTAACGCTGCAAGTTAATTTTTGGTTGCATGTGTGAGCCCATTTTCATAGTATTGTTTGAATGGTAGGTAAAAGGAAATGTCATGTACAAAGCAGAAGGTCCAACAGGCAACCAGACATACTGGCCAACCCAATGCTACTATCCAAGAAACACTGAATCTCAATATCTGCCGAGAGTATCTGGTAAAGTAAAAAAACAAAGAACATGCTTTGCAATATAATCTAATCGGAGAACAGCGATCACCTTGTGGAGCCTGTGGTTCACCAACTTCAAGGTCTATAGCACCTGCTCCTTTAGGATCTGCAACCACCAAAAGCGATCATGTATATATGGAAGGACCATAAAAATTAGTCAACAAACTCGAAACAAAATTGCATTCATACGATATGATGGAAGACCTCTATACAAGCCTAAAAATTATTAACCAGGGCATAACAGATACTTGCATTCCCTAGTTGAACGACTTTACAACTGCAGCTCCCTTTTGGAACAATGAATGAATTTAGGAAACTTATATTAAGGGTGATATTGATGCTCATCTTGGAGCAACGGGGTTAGGCTGTGCATACTATACATATCTTGGATGTCCTGGGTCTGTCCATATCTTACCTCTATATAGGTTGTCAACTGACTGGAGATATTGGATGTCCTGGGTCTATCCATAAATGTCAACAATGATCGACACTGCATAAATAAACGAAGCCCATTGTTACTCAATCTACAGCATGCCAAATTTGCAAGGACAAAGGTACATGCAGAACAATGCTTTGAGAACTAAAGATAAGATTTCAGAGGAACTCTAAAATTTATAGCATGAGTAATGTCCTCTCTTGTACTTTACAATACCAAACAGATACTTTGATGCAATCATTTCTTAAAGAAGCTAGGTCTACTGCAATGTGGCATGGGCAGTATATCTAGGGAATCAAAAAGCATGGAACATCACCAAATGAAGCCAAAAGATCAAAGCTATTTCTGGTTGCGACTGATTTTGCTCTTAGATCCGACAATAGTTAACTAAGGTATATTCAATTATGATATAAGGCACGCTGGGCCAATGAAGTTTCAGAGTCACTTTTAGTACACTCAGAACTGTAAATGGAAAAATACATTTGAGTTGCATTCGCATATGAGAACCCACGCCTCAGATAGGTCTATTGGAGCATTTCCTTCAGAGTTTTGATACGGTGGGGGAATATACTGGAAATAAGTTTTATTAATTATTGCACGACCAAATAAGCCAGCCCACTCTAACGGCGATGTAAATATTTTTTTCGTTGCCTAGCTTTTGCTTTGGAATGCAACCACAGATCTGTAGTGTGACTAAATTATCTATGGTATCCCAGGTTGAATGACAGGACACATACAGGGAACCACATTCATATCAAAGTAAACAGGATTGCAATAGGCATCCACAGTTATTAAAACGAAGTAAATAAGGACATTTAAATACCTTCATCTGCTAGTTAGCAGAGCGAAGCCCAAAAGTGAATTCTACTTCTCAGTCATGGCTGCCAAAAAAAGGACGTTACATGAATTTAGGAAACTAAAGACAATGTAATTCATACCAGAGAAGGGGCCATAACCTTGAGAGGAAGAGACCATGGCCTCATGACAAAGACCTAGTAATGAACCTACAGTGGTAAAACAACAGGGAACTTACCACTAATCACTAAGCTAGGATTTACAAATGTTTTCCACAATGCCTTTTTTTCAAAAGAAACATTGCCCGATAGGGTTTTCTATATAGACTAATAACCAACCTGGCCATCGTTTTTTCAACAATATATTTAGCGCTATAAAAAACATAGGGATGGAGACATTGCCATTATATATTTGTGGTAATTATATATATTAGGGTGTAAAAATCAAAACCAGTCAGAGAGCTAGAAAGTAAAGGAAAGCAACAGAGAAGGAAACATCCATACTTGGAAAGCAACAGGATTGTAGGAACCAACCTGCCTGACACCAAAAACTGCATACATCTGTTTTGCTGTCACAGGGCTGATGATTTATCTACATGTAGAAGAAGTAAGTCCACTAAGGATTTCCATTTCTTTTCCATACTAACAGCCAGAAATTATATGAATAATAGGACTATATGCTAACACAACTAATTAAAGCCTATGCACACAGTCGGTAACTAAGAATGATGCTATGAATATACAATCTGAAACATATTATAAGTCCAGCTCGGAAAGCACCAGCACAGATCAAAGAAGAAAAACAATAGAAATATGTAAACCAAAGCTTAGCAGGAAATATATCTAAGCACAGGAATATGTAACCAAAGCTTAGCAGGAAAGAAACATGTGATGGGAACATTGTGACTTACTGAATGTGTAGGTTGCAGTGCTCGTACAGGGAGACACTTTGTAACAACAAACATGTAAAGTAACAATTTCAGGAAAAATATGATGCAACAGTGAAGAAGCCAACAATCTTTTCGTGGGATGAAAAAAGGATCTTTAGAGGCCTCAGAAACATGGCAATCATCATTTGTTCATCAGCTTGGAGCCTCAAGGCATGGTGATAACTGGTTTACCCTCAGAAACCCTCAAAACTGCGTGGTATAAATAACACCCATGCGTAGTGTCGACGAAATATCGACGCGCATCTACCCAGGGTATACCATTTGTAGTAGTTTGATCGGTGAGGTGCGCGTGATCGGGGAACCGACAGTTACAGAGACATATCCATTGCAAGGCGATGTAGAACGACAGCCGATCGGATCCTTGTGTGTATGGCTCGTGCGTATGTACAAACATACACATGACTCCATGGGTGTATTTTTACTTGTCGTCGGAGATTGCACGGCATACGTATGCGTAGGCATGCATGGCCTTCCTTGCTTTTGCCTCTGACGCATCCTCAATGGCGTTGGAGTCCGACCAGCGTCGGGGCGTGGTCGCTCTCTGAACGTAATCCGACCAGCAACCGAAGGCAGGTCCTGGAAGCCTATCGTATCATGGAGACGGCGTCTTGCATGAAGCCACGTAGTGAGACTCCTAGCAGATTGGATCTCGCCGTGGGCTACGCCCGCCGCCAGGCCGTCGGT